>CM055022.1:13400875-14000875 GCA_029204005.1 Salix udensis
TGGAAGAAAGTCAACATCATCTCGAGAGGTGAATGGAAGTAGGGCCCCACGCTCCTCATCTGCATTTTTTCTCTGTGCATCAAGCGGCAAAGTTGAGTATCTTCAACCACTGCTTACTTTGCTTTCTTGGCCATACAACGAATGCTTCCCTTGAGTCTACGAAGTACATCTCTAAAACCAAACAGCACCTTTGAAGATGAGAAGCAAAAGTTTTCCTAATCAAGGTGTTTGTAATGCACCATAACAGAAAAGGTCCATGAATGACCGTGCCTGAGACAATGAAAATGTCTAGCAACCATAATTTGTCTAGCTGATCAATAGAACTTTTGGTTTGAGAATCAAGAAAGAGAAATTTAAGCAGGAACAAGGGGGGAGAAATTACCTACAGGGCTCAGATTTAGAGGAATTTACACTCTGCAGTTCCACAATAGCTACGGCAGAGGGAGTGGAGGTGGGGAATGGTGGCTTCCTGGTAGGAGATGAATTATTACTACCTACAGGGCTCATTTGGGTGGCCAAGTTCCTTCTTGAAACAACACGAGATACATTGGTTGGAGCAAGCAAAGAAAGAAAACGTCAAAGACAAGAAGTAACAATAAGGAAAAGAAGCCTTTCCTACCAATTCATTGAGAGGGGGAAAAGGAATGGGACTCATATTTCTTACTGTGTTTGGTCTCCTCATGCTTATTATCCTCCATAACGCAACAATCAAATTATCAATGGCAATATACTACAATCCATATAGAAATAAATTTGGTACTAATTTCAGTTCCTACAGTTGCACCATAAAAGGGGGCTCCACTGTCAAATGTTTCCATAAAAGAAAGCAAAGCTAAGATTATGTATAGCTCTCGCAAAAGACCCTCCATTTATACAGTCCTTCCCCATCTACCTTTCTACTGCTCACATATACGAAGATTATGTATATATATTAGCATGGCATGTATATATAGAAATAAAAAATCACAGCACATGACAGGAAAGTCTAGGCATAAAAACCACCCATTTACCTTTTCTCCTTACCTTCCATGTGTCGAAGTCAGCAGGGTATATGTCCTTTTCCCATTATTGGTTCTAGGATATCAGCGAGATCTCCCTAATTAAAACATTAAAGTCTCAAAAACGAATAGTATGACAGGAAAGTCTTGGCATCAAAAACCACCCTATTTACCTTGGCTATTAGCACCCATTTCAATCCCAAATCCAAGATATCCTCGACATAGAAAAAAAATTCACGAGACAAAGAAAAAGTTTCGCAACAATAGACCAGGGGAAGGGAACTAATATGGAGAAAAAACAATTCATTGAGAGGGAAAAATGGTGGCTGGAAAAAAAAAAACAGAAGCATGCAAAGAAAGAAAAAGTCAAAGAAAGGAATTAACAATAAGGAAAAGAAGCCTTTCCTACCAATTCATTGATAGGGGAAAAAGGAATAATAAATTGCACAAAATAGAACAACATAACAAAAGACAGACTAAGTTGTATCTCCGAGTCAAAGAGGAAAGTCATGAGAAAACCAAGAGTATGAATAGAAAAACAGTACCCAGCACAGCTTCTTTTACTGACCAGTGTAGAATATTTTTCAAACACCTTGTGTGAAAGTGGCAAAGTAGGCAGCAAACGAAATTAACAAAGCTCAACAAACGACATTGGTTTGTTGTTACACGCTGATACACATGGTTTAAAAATCAACAAAGCTCACAAACTGTAGGAGTGCTTTCCAAACACTCCATAAAGAGCTCAACAAACGACAACCCCATTGGTGGTTGAAATGGCATAAAGACCAAAACACCGTTTCCACAACAACAGTCGATTTCAAATAATCATATCACTCATGGAAGAGAATAAAAAAACAGTGCCCTCAAAGAAATTGATTGCAAAATTGAACTGAATCTTTTACTTTGTTAACTAACTTATTTACTTCAAAAAATTCTAAAAATAAAAAATTAAGATAAACCTCATTGGTTCAAGGAAAAAAAAAGAACTCAAACCTCAAACTTATAAGCAATAACATTCAGTTCCGTTAAGCAATTCAGATGCCAGTAGGATACAACTCTAGCATTACGCTCTTTGCTGTAATTAGTTGAAGTATTATGAGCACAAACACCTTTTTGTTTCTCATTTCTCACTAAAGGTAGAAGTCTAATTAGGGAAAGGATCAACTGTATTAACTTCTATTTGATCGGCAGAAGGATTACATACACCAGTATGTTTTCCACATTGATTTCAATTGTAAGGCACAGCAATTAGATTAACTACTAAGAGGGATTAAGCCTGCGTCTTGTCCATATTGTTTTTTCACCGAAGGATCACAATTCTTTTTCTCACCGACTATTTTAGAAATAACTACTAAACTTCTACACGTTGTATTGATCAAATGATTTTTTCTTGCCATTTCAGCTTTATCTGTCCAAAAAGATCAAGGCATCAGGAAGTGGGTCCTAAACCATTGCTCCTTACACCTACCTCTTTAACCACTTCATCAACACTTACAGTATTGTACAAACTAGTTGATATGTCCCCCACTACAGTTCCTGTATTTTTTATCTCGATGATACCGTTTGAGCATTTGATAATAGCAACATGCTAGTGCTTATACTCCTGAGTTTCTACATTTTTTTAAATAAAAAACAATAGAAATGGGAAACATGGTTATAAAGATGATGGTGATTTGTGTTTTTATATCTTTTGAGCATTAGATAAAAGCAACATGCCTATGTGTTTCATACAACTGAATTTTGATTTAAAAAAAAAAAAAAAGAAAAGCAGAGAGAAGAGGGAGGAATGCAGTGACAAAGACAATGGTGATTTAGTTATGAAAATATGGATTCTCAAATAGTCAAGCAAGCAATGATGATAAAATAATGATAATAATAATAAAATAAAAACAAATCATGACTACCATATATATATATATAAAACAAATCACCTGTGTTTTCATAAACAACTTATCGGCAGCCCCCAAACTAGATTCTAATCAGATAAATTTAGAGCAACCGTCTCAAGCAACATTGACATCAACCAGATTCCCATCAACTTTGGGAATGGGCAATTACCAGCAGGTCATAAAAAACATAGTAAGTTGCTAACTCCATTCCTCTATGGTGTGTTGCAATGCAAGTCTACATGTTAGAAACAATTCCATGGTCAAAACTAATTACAAAATTGAACTCAATAATTTTCCTTTGTTAAGTAACATAATATCTTCAAACATCTCTCAAATATATGGAGGCGACAAATGTTCATCTTCAAATCAAAGCTTATTTGGAGGATATCAATCAGAACTAAATGAATTATACAGGATGTAATTGATATGCACATATAATGAAATGTAATTAGAAACACTATATGATCCTGAAATTTCGTTATAGAAATTCACCTGGTGCAAGCCTTCCTAGCCCAAGCTTTCCCAGATAGCTACTTGACCGAAATTCCAAGCAAACAACAAATTAGTTAAGCAAAGGAGAATTATGGTCTTCACATTCAGAAATGTAAATGGTGTAGTAATTAATTAAAAAGAAGAAGGAGAAGATCCTTGAATTCCATAAAAAAATACACTAATTACATATGAGGATTGCATACTGAAGATGTATCCTTTCCTTGGGTTCTAAGAAGTAAGCAGTGTTTTAGTGCAAGTGATAAGGTTTGTTAAAATCTTCTAGAGAATATAACCATTGCAAAACCGATACAAAATCACACTAATTACATATTAAAAGATTGTAGAAATGGATTTTTGATCAACATTCCTAACAATTGGCATTAAGCATGCATACTTACAAGTTGCAACACGTGGTGCAGAGTTCTACTTTTAAGCAAGAATCTCTCTAACTAACTTACATAGTTCCACAACCATGTCAAAACATATAGGAAGATTTCTTGACACTTATATAGGCAATTCAAAACTTCTAAGTTTCAAGTAGTAATTACATTTTGTTTAGATAAATAATAGAGAATAGACAAAATAAGATAAGGACATTCCACCTTGAAAGCATAAGATAACTTAGTTAAAGCATGGCCTTTTTTGGATTACGACACAAGTAACAAATATACCAACCAGAAATGATACAAGATATGACAAGTTTAGAAATGGCCCAGTATAAATAAACAATACCAGTTTGCACAATGGACATGTTGATGCCTTGGACTTTCTATCGAGTACTGAGGGAATCAAACAGTTTCTTCCATCATCTTGCAAGCTTGACATAACAGATGGCTTCTGATAGGCCCTTCTCACAACAAAATTTGCTTTCCTATATGGAATGAAATTAGCAGGTATGATAATCAACACCTAGATTCAAAACAAATCTACATACAACTATGAAAACAGGGATCTTCTTTACAAAAAAACAAATACATTACTGAGGCATCAGAATACATGCAACAAATTGTTCCTGTTCGAAACAACTCACTGGTTTTTGTAAAATTTTAAATTGGTTTTGACAAACTATAATCAAATGAAACTATCAATAATGACTTACCTTAACAGGAAGAAAATAAGCAGACCTGTATGCCGTATGATCTCTTCCACACAAAGGTGGGTGGTCTTGTCTAAAATGCATCTCCAAGTCTGAAAAGAAGTCAACATCATCTCGAGAGGTGAATGGAAGTAGGCCCCCCATGCTCCCCATCACTGTCCTGTACATGATGCATTCTCCACTGCCTGGAATTAGAGATGCCTTCTGCAAGCAATTAAGCACATTACCAATATGAAACTGTACTATCTCACCTACCTTGTTTGGAGCTCCATTAAGCTTTCCCTGCTCCCACTTAACTTTCCGCCAGTTGGATCTTCTTCTATCTCATTACAAACATCCTGTGGCAACCTCACAAAGTAGACATTCCCAAACTTGTCTGCACCAGCCATGGTATCACAAAATCTACATGGTATGATGCTGTAAGCCATCTTGGAACACTATTATCAGCAAAAATATACAACCTCTTTTTCCCAAGTCATATAATCTCAGCACTGATCCTATTCCCGCGAGTAATCTTCCCTGAAACCAACACAAGGCAAGTGGAACTCCTACTTGTGTCTTGTGTAAAAGTTCCAGGCTTTTACCATCATCTACAAATTTGTAAATGTGAATGAACCCAGCAATTAAGCTTCTTTTGGGCCAAAACGGCAGTCCCTTGGCTGTACCAACAGCTAAGAGAGTTCCATGCTCCTTGTCAAGTTGGAGTAGCTGACCTTGGATCAAGTACTCTGATGCAAAAAACACACCTGTCTGTTTACCCATACTGCTCATCAGATAGTGGGTCATCTTTATCATCATCATCACCATTTTCCACCTTATCAGCATTGGCACTTCATTTTCCCTCATTCCAGCAGCTTCGAAGAATTCTTTCTTTGCTGCTTCACGCTCCTCTGCTGTAATGCTCCTTGATCACTCTCAATAATGACCAACAATTTCCACTTAGGTTGAAGCATAAACTTTCTTGGAGTGTATCTTAGAGGTATTTCAGTTTCATTGAATGTTTCTCCCAATCTTTCATTTGTAAAAATCCTCAATGCATCCCTGGAGACAGCGACCACACCTTCTGCACACTGATCACATGAGAATGAAGCAAATTCAAGAGTCTCATACGAAAGGGGTGTTAACAGAAAATCCCCTTGGTGAATATAGCCAAGCCAGGGTGGACTATATAAGCACAGCATCATACGTTTTTCCCATTCTTTTATATGGTCAAACTCCTCTATTTATCTCACTGCAACAGTTATTATGGTGGAATAAACTGCAGACCCGTACTTCTAAAAAGAATCATGTTTTCTTTCCACACAGTTTAGTTTGGGCCCAATGGTTGATATGTTTTAATTAAGACTAATTTCTGAAATGATAAACCACATATGAGGTCCTACCAAAGGGTTAGCAGCAAAAAGTTTGGACAAATGAATCGGATGATGATGTACCAACCAATTAGCAATACATTCACAAGATTACTATACTTGCTGCAAGGATATGAATTCACAAGATTACTATACTCACTGCAAGCATATGAATTCCATCCAATTAGATGGATTTTCAACTTTGTACTTCTTTTAATAACCTATGCCAACCTAACATTAAGGAAAACAAACATGTAAAGTTTCCTTCTCTAATGAATTACAAAAAAGAAGGGCAGGGTATCAATGGAGAAATACCAAAAGATGGTCAACAACAAACTTTATATACTCACCGACGAGCATTGTATTCATGCCAATCAAAGCACATGGTAAGGCCTCGCAGACAGACTTGGTCTCAAAATTTCCACTGCTTCACCAACAATATGATAAACGTTTTGCCAATGAAGTTGCCTCTGCAACAATCTATCAACAACAAGAGCATAAATGTCTCCTGTAAATGCTATTCCCATGATATTAGGACTGCTAAAAGATTTCTACATCTAGCTGCAGCTTAAGTATTAAAGAAGGCAAGCAGAGTTAATATGCAGCCCCTCATCTCTACATCATAGAATGTCAAACCTGGCCATCAACACACGATAAACAACGGGAAGCCAATATGATAACTAAAATACGATACAAATATAAGTAGAGCATGAACACACCCGTAACCAAGTTTTGAAAAAGTAACAAAATGTTCTTAGGAGCTTAGCCAAGAAATTCATCTCTGGAATTTCAGCATCATTTAGAAGTCTTGCAGCCAAATTGCCCGATACAAATCCAACAGATGCAGCAAAAAATTCCAGCACATGGCTTATATCATAATTCAAAAGGCAGCTATTTGATATTTGTAATTTAAATTATATTTCAAATATTGAATAAGATCAGATTAGTCACTAAACATAATAGTGGAAACAACCTTTGTTGAAAGTAGGAACGACACCACCCTAAGGGTAAAGCCTTTGTAGAAAGACCCAGTAAAGTGCAAACTATATAAAATCATTGCCTTAAAACATCATATTCTCTTAAAAGAAAATAACATAGACTAAGAGATATGATATAAAACTGTCCTTGGCAATATTGATAATAAAATGAAGTTCATGATATAATGATCTTTACCATTGCGTTTCTCATGTTCAGCTTCCCTCTTAAAAAAGGGTATCTCGCTAACAAGTTGATGTGTGCAGAGAAAAAAAATCAATATTTAAATAACTAAGATCTTACAATTATAGAACTGATAATGATTTAGTTGTATCTGTACGTACCAACAAGGTTGATATATTACTACTGCAATCACGCTGCCTCCTGTAGCACATTATGGAGCATCAAATGAAAAGCTGAAAGGCCAGGATCAGAGCTCCTGTTTTCTTGACATGCAGACTGAATTTGCACATTCTTATAGATTTTCAGGAGCAACCATAATTTGTCTAGCTGATCAATAGAACTTTTGGTTTGAGAATCAAACAAGAGAAATTTAAGCAGGAACAAGGGGGGAGAAATTACCTACAGGGCTCAGATTTAGAGGAATGCACACTCTGCAGTTCCACAAGTGGTAGGGCAGAGGGAGTGGTGGCTTCCTGGTGGGAGATGAATGATTACCTCCAGAGCTCATTTGGGTAGCCATGTCCCTTCCTGAAACAACGCGAGATATAATGGTTGAAGCATGCAAAGAAAGAAAAAGTCAAAGACAGGAATTAACAATAAGGAAAAGAAGCCTTTCCTGCAAATTCATTTAGAGGGGAAAAAGGAATCATAAATTGCACAAAACAGAACAACATAACAAAAGACAGAATAAGTTGTATCTCCAAGTCAGTCATGAGAAAACCAAGAGTATGAACAGAAAAACAGTACCCAGGAAAGCTTCTTTCACTGACCACTGCCGTAAATTTACAACAGTTGATTAAAATGCCATTCTGCAGGAGCAAGACAAATGTAATAAAGGACTAAATGAATCAACACACACCAAGCATCAAACCAAGCTAAAAAACTTTAAAGGAAAAATTGCTAACTTGTAGAATATTTTTCAAGCACCTTGTATGCAAGAGGCAAAGAAGGCAGCTTAGACCACTCAGAACTCACATGCTGATACACATTGTTTCAATAATCAACACCCTGTAGAGTCCTTTCCAAACACTACATAAAGAGCTCAACAAAACGACAACCCCATAGGTGGTTGAAAAGGAATAAAGACGACCAAAACACTGCTTCCACAACAACAATCGATTTCAAATAATCATAACACAGCATCATAAGAATAAAATCTAAGATGATTTTCAGCTTAAATACCCTGCTTAGATGATTTTCTTGCCATTTCAGTTGTAAGCTATCCAGACAGAAGAGGGTCCTTTACCATTGCTCTCAGGTCCTTACACCTAGCTCTCAATGTTTTACGTCTCTAACCGCTTCATCAATACTTGCAGTATCATAAAAACTAGATGCTGTGTCCCCTCCTGCAATCCCTGTATTTATGATTTTGACGATGCCTTACGAGGATTTGATAAGAGCAACTTGCCTATGCTTATACTCCTGAATTTCTACTATTAGAGACACACACAGAGAGAGAGGATGATGGTGATTTAAATATGAATTGTTTTCCGTTCAGCAGTTAGACAGGAATTGCCAAATAAAATAAAAGAAACAAGTTTATAAATGAAAATATTGGTGGAACTTACCATTGTCATCAATGGAATGGGACTCATATTTTTTACTGTGTCTGGTCTCCACATGCTTATTATCCTCCATAAGGCAACAACCAAATTATCAATGGCAATATACTACAATCCATATAGAAATAAATTTGGTACTAATTTCAGTTCCTACAATTGCACCATAAAAGGGGGCTCCACTGTCAAATGTTTCCATAAAAGAAAGCAAAGCTAAGATTGTATAGCTCTCGCAAAAGACCCTCCATTTATATAGTCCTTCCCCATCTACCTTTCCACTGCTCACATATATGAAGATTATGTATATATATTAGCATGGCATGTATATATAGAAATAAAAAATCACAGCACATGACAGGAAAGTCTAGGCATAAAAACCACCCATTTACCTTTTCTCCTTACCTTCCATGTGTCGAAGTCCTTTTCCCATTATTGGTTCTAGGATATCAGCGAGATCTCCCTAATTAAAACATTAAAGTCTCAAAACGAACAAGATGATAGGAAAGTCTTGGCATAAAAACCACCCATTTACCTTGGCTATTAGCACCCATTTCAATCCCAAATCCAAGATATCCTGACATAGAAAAAAAATCACAGACAAAGCAAAAGTATCGCAACAATAGACCAGGGGAAGGGACCTAATATGGAGAAAAAACAATTCATTGATGGAAAGCAAAACTCGGCCATTCTACAGGAGCAAGAGAAATGTAAAAAAGGACTAAACGAAGCAACACACACCAAGCAACAAACCAAGCTTAGACCAATCAGAACTCCTTACACGCTGATACACATGGTTCCAACAATCAAATTTCTTTATGAGTTCTGTTGAAGAGAGACGTGTTGGAGAGAAGATCACAAAAGTGGATAATAAAGTCAGGCTCTTAGCTGTGGTACCATGTTTGTGCTGGGTACTTTGCACATAACATCATTGTCTTATGTCACAGGTATGTAATTCCTTTGTAGTTGTCTTATATATAAAAGATGGCAGATTGAGAATGCATAAAGACAAATGCAACATTATGATAATATTTTTACCAAACCAAAGTCATAGGTGAAGACACCTAGGCCAATAATATCAAGAGCTAAACTTGAAAACTCTGCTTCAAGATCCAACTCAACTGTCTTCTTGCCATGCAAAAGCTCCTCAATTTTCAATATTGATCTTTCTGAACATTGAGTGAATACCTTGACCATAGCTTCCAAGTACAAGGCATGAAACCCAGGAGCAATTACTGCAAAGAATAGTAACAAAATTCTATGATAATTCAGGGAATCATAACATACTAGACTGGAAGTCCTCGTCCATCTTGAAATTATAGTTTCTTGCATCATCTTGCAGGCTTGACATAACAGATGCCTTCTGATAGGCCCTTCTCTCAAGGAAATTTGCTTTCCTATGTAGAATGAAATTAGCAGATATGAGCAAATCAGTGAAATTTGAGTTCCAAATAGAAAACATCGAACTTGATCCCACCTCTAGAGACTACAATATCAAAAGTAAAAAAATGTTCAAAGCAAAACATTGGCTTTTTTCTTTCTTTAAAATGCTCGCAAACTTGCATGAGAAAAGCCTCGCGACATTTCCTCCTAATGCCACCTTTTCACAGCTCGGGCTAACATTAAATATGGTGAAAACAATATGTAGACACATTATTTGCACAAGTTATTTTTTTAGGACAAGTTTCGACCATCACCTTGTAAACAAGATTTGATAGAATCACTGCGTGGAGAAGAGGGTTGACATTGGAATCTTCTAGCCTCTCCTAGAAGGGCCAGAAGGTAAAAGATCAAACCCCTTTTCTGAGGGGTTCAATCATAAAGTGCACTTCTTTGAGGGTCGCTCCAACAATCTTCCATTTGACACTGTAAAAGAATGAAATAAAAAAGTACCAAATAACCTAAACTTTGTTTAACAAATGAACTCATTTTTATCAATTTAAAGCAGTTGTAAGAATTATTATTTTTTGAGAACCAAAAGGTAATTAAAAATCCAAAGAAAGAAATTAGTCATATCTTCATAAGAGCATAGA
Source organism: Salix udensis (assembly GCA_029204005.1). Lineage (NCBI taxonomy): Eukaryota > Viridiplantae > Streptophyta > Magnoliopsida > Malpighiales > Salicaceae > Salix > Salix udensis. The sequence goes on from CM055022.1 coordinate 13,411,447, forward strand.
CAAGCTTTCCTCTGGAGGAAGGTTGGGCCAAAAACTTCAACCATAAACATTAGATATATATATCAGTTCAAGTATACTTTAAATACAAGTTTATTTATATAACAAATGAAAAGGTACTAATTTCAGTTCCTGCACTTGCACCATAAAAGGAGGCTCCACTGTTAAATGTTTCTTCAAAAGAAAGAAAAGCTAAGATTGTATATCTCTTAACACATGACAGCAGAGTCTTGGCATAAAAACCACCCATTTACCTTGTTTATTAGCACCCATTTCAATCCCAAATCCAAGATCTTCTGAGATAGAAAAAAAAAAGCACAGACAAAGCAACAGTATTGCAACAATAGACCAGGGGGAGGGAACTAATATGGAGAAAAAACAATTCATCGAGAGGGGAAAATGGTGGCAGGAAAAAAAACAGAGGCATGCAAAGAAAGAAAAAGTCAAAGAATGGAATTAACAACATCAGTTGATTAACATGCCATTCTGCAAGAGCAAGACAAATGTAAAAAAGGACTGTGGTTTCAATAATCAAATTTCTTTAAAAGTTCTGTTGAAGCGAGAGACGAGTTTGGAACGAAGATCACAAAAGTGGATAATAAAATCAGGCTCTTAACTGTGTTATTGAAAGAACTTTGCACATAGCATCATTGTGTTAAGCTCTAGGATGTTTCTCGTATTTTATATGTGCTCTCAGAGGTTTGTAATTCCTTTGTAGTTGCCTAATATATAAAAGATGGCAGATTGAGAATGCATAAAGACAAATGCAACATTATGATAATATTTTCACCAATGCAGCAGAACCTGATTAATGTGTCAAAACCTTGCTCAATGCAGTAAAAAGAAATCCCAAATCAGTGATATTTTCTTCCATACAGATGAAGGTACAAACCTGGCGGCTCCAATTAACTTTTCATATTGCTCCTTCGGAAGCCCTGATAGTAAGAACCAGAATGCATAAATCACAGTCGCATTGCACCAAAGGCTAAAAGAAAGCTAATGAATGTAGTCAAAACTTAATCAGGATGAAACTCGGATACCGGTTTCATTTCATCTTTTAACACCACCAAATTATCTTTGACTTAATAGCAGATGTCTTTATGCTTCGGAGAACTCTTTTTTTGCTGCTTCACGCTCCTCTGCTGTATATGCTCTCAATAAACCAGTTCTGCCAAAGGGTTAGCAACAAAACGATTGGACAAACGAATCGGATGATGATGTAGCAACGAATTAGCAGTACATTCACAAGATTACTATACTCACTGCATGGTGAATTCCATCCAATTAAATGGATTTTCAACTTCGTAATTCTTTTGATAACCTAAGCCAACCTAACATTAAGGAATACAAACATGTAAAATTTCCTTCTCTAACCATGAATTACATAAAAGATGGGCAGGGTATCAATGGATAAATACCAAAAGATGGTCAACAACAAACTTTATGTACTCACCTACGAGCATTGTATTCATGCCAATCAAAGCACATCGCAGACAAACTTGGTCTCAAAATTTCCACTCATTCATAAGCCTTTTGCCTATGAAGTTCCCTCTGCAACAATCTATCAACAACAAGAACATAAAAGTCTCCTGCAAATGCTATTCCCATGCTATTAGGACTGCTAGAAGAGTTGTACAACTAGCTGCGGCTTAAGTATTAAAGAAGGCAAGCAGAGTTAATATGCAGCCCCTCATCTCTAGATATTAGTTCATTCATAGAATGTCAAACCTGGCCATCAACACACTATAAACAACGTGAAGCCAAAATATGATAGCTAAACTGAGATACAAATACAAGTAGAGCATGAATACTCCCGTAACTAAATTGTTAAAAGGTAACATATTGTTCTTAGGAGCTTAGCCAAGTAACATACCTCTACAATTTCAACATCATTTACAAGTCTTGCAGCCAAATTCCCTAATACAAAGCCAGCAGATGCAGCAAAAACTGCCAGCACATGGCTTATATCATAATTCAAACGGCATATATTTGGTATTTGTAATTTAAATTATATTTCAAATATTGCATAAGATCAAATTAGTCACTAAACATAATAGTGGAAACAACCTTTGTTGAAAGTTGGAACGACACCACCCTAAGGGTAAAGCCTTTGTACAAAGTCCCAATAAAGAGCAAAAACATCATATTCCCTTGAAAGATAATAACATAGACTAAGAGATATGATATAAAACTGTCTTGACAATATTGATAATAAAATGAAGTTCATGATCTTCCATTGCGTTTCTCATGTGCAGCTTCCCTCTTTAAATTACAGTGCATACGCTAAAAGCAGCTTCATTGCCCTGGGGTTCCAGCAGGCAAGTTAAGAGGAAAAGCAAAAGTATTGCAACAATAGACCAGGGGAGCAACCATAATTTGTCTAGCTGATCAATAGAACTTTTGGTTTGACAATCAAGAAAGATAAATTTAAGCAGGAACAAGGGGGGAGAAATTACCTACAGGGCTCAGATTTAGAGGAATGTACACTCTGCAATTCGACAATAGGTAGGGCAGAGGGAGTGGAGGTGGGGAATGGTGGCTTCCTGGTGGGAGAAACTAAGTTGTATCTCCAAGTCAAAGAGGAAAGTCATGAGAAAGCCAAGAGTATGAGCAGAAAAACAGTACCCAGGACAGCCTAAAATCACATAGCTCCATTCTGCAGGAGAAAGACAAATGTAATAAAGGACTAAACAAATCAACACACACCAAGAATCAAACCAAACTAAAAAAACTTTAAAGGAAAAATCCAGAATTGAGCACGTACTACAATCTTTTTCTTTTTTAACTAACTTATTTACTGCAAACAATTCTAAAAATCGAGAATTAGAGACAGAGATAGAATAGGAATTACCAGCACGGAAGCGAGAGATGATAAGGTGTTCAAGAACAAAATCACATAGCTCCACACAGATTAAAAGGTATTTCAGAAAAACATACTTCTTGAATGTGCCCCACATAAATCCGATCACGACAGGTGTGAATAGAGAAAATGTAGTTGGGAAATAGCTTATTCTCACATTTTCTAAGCATCCTCTTTTTCGCCAAGTCATACAATCTCAGCACTGATCCTATTCCCGCGAGTAATATTCCCTGAAACTGACACAAGGCAAGTGGAACTCCTTCTCCAAAATCCAAGAGGCTATGGCTGCAAAAAAGGCATTTTGTGCAAAGCAATTACCAAGAGGGATCACAATAAGAAAAATCAGAGATTAGTGGGATTGGATAAACACCATTTCACAAACACCTAATTGCCACTTGAAAATAACCAGTCAATTTGTTCCTTAAGAATAACATGTCGTCAAGTTTCGACCAAATATCATCGTTGCATTAACCTTCAGTTTTATAGGAAAAGAAAGAAGAACAACCCAGAAATCCTAAGCACAGGTCAAAAATGAGTCCAGTTGAGTACTTTTTTCTTAACGATAAGTCACAAAGGAGGAAAGGTGCAACAGGGTTGAAATACATTTGATATTAAGTAAATATTCAATAGTGATTGAAGCTCGTAGGAGCCCTCAAAATATATGCTCCTAATGCTCAAAAACGAACTTGATCAGAACAAATTGAGAAGACATCGACTTATTTCAGTAAAAGAAAATAAGCTGCCACACAGTGAGCACCTAATTGCATCGCCGAGAATAACCAATCAAAAATACCATCATAAACTGATTGGATAGCCTTCCGTTTCACAAGAAAAGAAATAGAAAAGATCATGATAAAACGAAAACAGAACAGAGGCCCTAACCATATCCTTAGGGAGAAAGAATTCTGCACTTGATCAAACCCCAAAAACTCGTATGGATCTTTCAGTGGCGAATCAAAAAAAGAAAACCTAAGTCCTGAAAATTGAATTGCTGGTTATTTCTTAAGGAGTCCACAAACATCAAAACACTAATCTTTAATTACAACGAAAAACAGAGAAGAGCAACGAGTTAAATGAATACCGTTTGGTAGGCGTTCAGCGAGAAGGGGGAAGGTTGTATTGTTGCTGGCATGATTCGACTAGAGCCCGCCCGTATTCTTGAACCGAATTTCCCATACTGAAACACTAAACCTGGGCAAACTGACATACAAACAGATCGAAAGAAAGAAAGAAAGATGAAAGAAGAAGAAAACAGGAGAAGGAAGAAGAGAGAAGTGATTTTAGTAGAAAATATCGAAGTGATATTTCTTATATGTATAACGGTCGGGTGATGTTTTTTACATGTATAACGGTCGGCTGTGCAGTGGGCCCATCTTGCTAGGCTTTTAAAGTTTTCCCGCTAAAGAAAACAGCCACGTCATTCTTATTTATTCTCCAGGCAGGCACACGCTGTAACTCTTCGTTTAATCGAAGAACCTTTTTTTTTTTTCGATGGCGATTCCCAACAAATCTTTTCTGCCTTGTTTATTCTCCAGCTAGTTTTCACCTTGTGAAGCTGAGGTACATGTGTGACTTCATGGGGCAAATTATTATACAATAATCTAAAAGAGCTCAGTGTGATTCACTATAGCTTCAGACTCAGTTGCACTTTGTGAATTTGGACATTTTTCGTCCCTGCGTCGCGCGAGTTCATCCACATTTTTTTTTGTTTTTTCCTGAAGTGAACAGTGCTTTAATGGTTTTACCCCGCTAATAAGACAAAAAAAAAGTGCCGCTGAGGGTCACGGTTGTAATTGCACACGTACGGGACCGGTTCGGTTCGATCCGGTCCGCCGGAACCTTTTTTTTTAATATTTTTTTAAAATGGCTAAATACGGATATAGCCCCTAATAAGACAAAATTGATTTATTTAGCCGAGGGGGTATACCGGTAATTGACCATTATTATTTATTTATTTTTCAAAAATACGTCGGCGCGTGCGGTCCACGCGGCCAGACGAGTATTCCGCCTCACGCCCCTTTCCCGTGGCGTGTGACGGCTGATATGGTTGTCGGAAATGTCCTACCGAGCGTCTATTACGGTGCGCCTCCGCTTGGTCTTTCTCTCGGTCGGCGCGTTTTTCTCACACGGTGGGACGTGGGACGCGGTGGTGGCCGGTTAAAGCCGGTTTCACCGTTTCTCTCTCTCCTACACGTAAAAGTGCAAAAGAGCCCCCTGGTTTTTGTAGCTTTTCACTTCGGTCCCTTTACTTTTAATTGTGTCTATGGTCCTGATTTCTGTTATATAAGTTTTGATTTTGTTCGATTGGGTCCTTCGATTGCAATTAATTAAATGTTAAAGTTTCACTTCAGTCCTCCTTCTTTTAATTTCCGGATTGGGTTGAAAAAGCTTAATATATTCAGTACAGAAGCTTCAATTTTGGCACATTTGTCTTGTAATTGAAAATGTTAATAAATGTGATTTTCACTTCAGCCCTTAAACTTTTATTTTTTGATTTTAGTCCCTTATATTTGATTTTCATTTCAGCCCTTATACTTTTTTTTATAAAAATAATTCTAAAATAACCCCTACTTTTGTCAATGTATATATAAGTGTGTTTAACACAATAATAATAATAATAATAATAATAATAATAATAATAATAATAATAATAATAATAATAATAATAATAATAATAATAATAATTTAATTGTTTCTATTATTTACTCTTTTGTTAATGTTTTTTAAGTGTTTTTTTTTCAGGATAATTTGATAATTTTTATTGTTTTAATAGTAAGAGCAATGATAATTTTAGATTTTCAGACTTTAATTTTGCTATTGTTATAGTAGGGTGTGTTGAACTATTTTATTATATTAAATTTCGCATATATAAATATTATATTTTAATTTTGATCCAACAAATCCTATAAAAATTGTTTGCTCAGCCCGCAACGTAGGACATATATTTTTTGTAAATTTTCAAATTAAATGATTATTTCCAGCTAATAATTATCATCTATTATATTTTTTTATTTGCTCTTTCTTTTAGTTTTTTATTGGGTTTTTTTTATATTTTCAAGCTAGATTAATTTTGATTTTATTTCTTTGTTTGCTCTTTTGTTAAAGTTATTGGGATTTTTTTTGTCTTTCATTTATTTCTGGTTTTTTCTTCATTATTAAGACAATAATGATGATGATGATGATGATAATAATAATAATAATAATAAATTTAATTATTTTCTTGATTACTCTTTTGTTAGTGTTTTTTAGTGTTTTTTCTCTAAGGATAATTTGATAATTTTAATTGTTTTGGCAGTAATAGCAATGATAATTTTAGATGTTAAAACTTCGATTTTGCTATTTTTATACTAGAGTGTGGTAATCTATTTTATTATATTATATTTTGTATATATAGATATTATATTTTCATTTTAGACCAACAAATCCCATTAATTTCTTTAATCCCAACAATCATAAAAAATTGTTTGCTCGACCCATAACGTTGTGCGGTCATTTGTTATAATTTTCAAGTAAAATGATTTTTTTCAGGGTAATAATTTTTTATTTTTTGTTTTATCATTTATTTTATTTTTATTATTTGCTCTTTTGTTAATGTTTTTAGACTTCTTTTAGTCTTTAATTTAATTTTGTTTTTTTATTATTAACGCAATAATAATATTAATATTAAGGATAATATAATAATTTGAGATTTTATTCTTACTTTTTTTTTTCTCGAGGTAGTTTAATAATTGTTATTGTTTTGACAATAATAGTGATGATAATTTTATAATAATTTGATATTTTGTTCTTACTTAGTTTTTTTCTCGGGGTAGTTTAATAATTGTTATTGTTTTGACAGTAATAGTGATAATAATTTTAGAAGTTAACACTTCGATGTTACTTGTTTGTTTATCACAGAGTATTTTTATTTGTTTCATTATATCAAACTTTGCATGTAGAAATATTATATTTTAATCTTAACAATTATAAAAATTATTTGCTCCGCCCGCAACGAAGTGCGGGCCATCAAACTAGTTCAATACTAAAAATACTGGTAACAAAGGGTAAAAATTATTAGAAAAGTATTATAGGTCGTCGAGCATGAATAAAATCATTACTATCTTTTTTTAAGAAAATAACAAAAGTTTATTTGGAGCTAAAATTCTATTATTAAAAGTTTCAAATTTATTATAAAATTACAAAGCTAAAAAACATAAAGAGAAAATCAATTTGAAAGATTTTTGACATTTTGTGAACTCGAACCCCTAATCATAAATTGATTATGATATCCTATTTTTCATTTTAAAACAAGAGAAAAGATGCAATATTTTTTGTAAAATATGTTTAGTAAATTTTTAGAATTTAGTGGTATGCGCAAAAACAAAACATTTTTTTTAAATGTATTTTTTTATATTTTTTAATAAATATATATTAAGACTAGGCCTGGCCCAACGAAATGGGTCGGGCCATTTCGGCCCATCAACCTTCTTGGGTGGGGCTGGACATAGTATTCATCCCTTATAGTAGAACATGAATTAATTGACACCCTACTGTTCACTGGGAAAGTGAACAGTGACGACTGAGAAGAAGAAGAAGGCCATTTGTTGCTAGCGCCTTGTAGAGGAGATCAAGCTGGTGCTAGAGGTAGCTGTGGCAACGAGAATGGTGGTCGGTGGGGCTTGATAGAGGGAGGTGAAGTTTGTTGCAGTAGAGAGAAGAAGTGATGTTGTTGTCACTTTTACTGCTGGAGGAGAGGAAGGAGCTACTGCGGCTGCTGCTAGGGAAGAGCAGATGCTGCTGCTATGGGCTAGAGGGGAGGGAAGAGTGCAGGTTTTCCTGGGTGGGATGATGAAACTACCGACATTGGGGGAAAAAGGATGGAACTGTTGCTATCGAGGAGGAAGGAGGAGAAACTATTGTTCGTCGCTGGAGTAGAAGAAGTTAATGTCACCACTGTCGATGGTGAGCTTGAAGTTATGGCCAGGGGGGCACCGACATGCAACTGCTACTTAGGGAGAAGAAGGGGGTTGTCGATGGCGAAGATAGTGGCTAAAAACTGAAAAAGGAAGAACTTAGAATTTATTGGGGAGGGAGAAGAAGAGGACTGTGGATGCAGGTGCTAAGGAAGAAGTAGTCATTGTGCTGGTGGCAATGAGAATAAACTAGGAATGGCTTCCTCCGCTGGATATCCCTTTTGCCTTCGTTCTCCTTTGCTTTTTTTTGTGTTCTCCTCCTTTATTTTTTCTTTGTTTCCTCTTCCCCTTTTCCCCCCTTTTCTCTTTTCATTTACTTCCTTCCTTGGTCTCAAATTTATGAAATTTGACCCTTAATTAACCATTAAGCTCGTAATTTTCTTCAATTTCACCCCCGATTTCATCCAATAGACTTAGTAAAAATTGAATTTGGTCTCCAAAAATTCCAATCATCTCAATTAAGCCCAAAATAGGATCCTAAACTTGATTTTTTTATCAATAAAAACATTAATAAAATTAATTTGACCAATTTAAAGTATAACTAAGTCCTTTCACTTAATTAATTGCTTTAATTGGACCCTAAATTAATTCCTAAACATAATTAAAATTTATATTGGCCCATGATTAAATGAAATTGGCCTTTAAAAATGTAATTTTGCTATTCGACTTAACTTTTTATCCATTGAATCTTCATTTATTCTAAATTTTTTTGGCACAATTGAGGTACGATCGGTCTCTAGAATTTGTTCAAAATTTTCAACGTGATTATTTTCACATCAGTATTTTTATTTTATTTTTGTTATTTTTTTATTTATAGGGAAAAACCCATAAATTTGGTGGGGGAGAACCTAACCAGGCTACCTACCAACAACGGAAGGTCAAAGAAAAATGTTCAAATCCAAATGTACACTGCTTCATTTATGAGGGGATCACTTCACAAGGGATGAACTCAACAACACCATCATGGTTTAAAAGTATTTTTAAGCAAGGTCTTTGAAACAAAAAAAATATAACTCAATTATTTCTTGACAAGATGAACTCAAGCTTTAGATTTCGAAGGAAAACTAAATAATAAAAGAGAAATGAAAATACTAAAAAATGAGGTGACAAAAAAATATGAAAAAAATCAAGCCCCCCTCTCCCTCACTTTTCTATAATGAATTTTAGAAGCTAAGAGGTTGAAAAATTATTTTTCATGATTATCAACCTTTGATTAGACACCATAAATCGAGAATTAAATTTAGAAAAAAAAACAAGGGTTCTTCAGTTTAGAAAACCAAAGGTTCTTTGAGATTAATTTCTCATTCACCTATAATTTGTTTAAATCATGTTAATAACAAAAAAAAATCATGTTCACAAATGAAGCAGCGTACATTTGGATTTAAACACTTTTTCTTTGACCTTTCGTTATCGGGAGCTTGCTTGGGTCCCCCCGCAAAAAACATTTCTTCTTTTTTATCATCTCATCCTTGGCTTTGAACTTGGATGAGATTTCAAATGCCCTAGCATCCCCCTTGTAATCGACTGCATCAAAATCCACAAGTCCATTGGTAGCTGCAATGGCAGAGGACAAGTCTGAAACCTTCTGCCTCCTTAACTCTAATTGTGTCGTGGCTAGAGTCTAAAATGAAATTAAACAATATGTCCTCCTTAGACATATTCTTGATGTCGAGTTTATAACTCATTTTTGGGTTATTCCCTAAAAAAAAAAAAAAAAAAGGCTAACTTGAAAAAAAATCAAGTTGGAAATTTTGAACAGATTCGAGAGACCGATCGTACCTCTATTTTGCCCAAAAAAGGACAATGTAGATTTCAATGGATAAATCTGCATAAAAAATTAAGTTGAAAGGAATAATTATATTTTTTATAGGCCAATTTCATTTAATCATGGGCCAATATTGATGCAAACCAAGGAGCTGGATATGTTGATCATACACTCGGGAATGAGATTGAATTTGCACAAGACCCTTTGTCACTTCCAAGTGATCCAATTACAAGACTTGAAACCAAATGTTTCAAGGAAGCACTAAATGGGCTAATACAAGAGATTTGGGTTGATTCTAAAGAGACCAAGATGGGCTCAAATAATAATCAAGGCTAAGTCCACATCTTGAAAGCAATTGAAGAGGCTAATAATTATGCAAAAACATTTCAGCATTGTCTGACCATCAAAGGGCATGAATTTGATGAGTTCCAAGGATATTAAATAGAGGAATGAATTTGGTTTTGAATGGTTATGTTAAATACATAGAATTTAGTTATTTAACTATTTATGATAGCCTCTAGAAGTTTAAGAGAGCTAAAAGCCTAGTAATCTAGTATTCAGGTGTGTAAGAGAACATACCTGCGTGAAAGTGCACCAGATATGATGTTCTCTTTGCCTTGCTTAGACTTGATTACGTAAGGAAATGTTTCAATAAGTTCAATCTATTTTGCATGTCTCTTATTCAACTTACCTTATCCTTTAGATGTTTCAACAACTTATGATCGTAGCTGGTAAGTATTGAAACATGCAAAATGGACACTTTCGCACGAGGCAAAGAATGATGGATGTCTTGTTTTCCCAAGGCCAAGTTTCGTCCAAATGTGTATAAGAAAGGGGAAGATGATATTAAGCATCAATTAACAGATTAGGCCGATTAGTCTAATGACTTTGGGAGAGAATCTAAGTTGGGAAAATTAGGGAATTAAGACCTATTTACTTCTTAGGAATTGTAGTTTTGGTTACTTAGCATATACGGACACTAATTTCATTTAATTTTGAATTTTAGAACTCAAGTTTTCGGGTCATCAAATGTGACGTAGCGTGGTAGACTCTACTTGGCGCGAAGTCCTACCACATTTGTGATGAATTTCATGAATGTTAGGGGAAGAACTAAGTTTTCCTCCCTTCATAAGAGTCGTAGCCCTATATTTTCTCTTTCTAAAGAGATCAATTATTTATAAAAATGGGAGGGAAAAGGGCGGAATGCGACCTCTCCTAGCAGATTTGGGAGAAGAAAAGAAGAGAAGTGGGAGGTCTAGAAGCGATGAAGTTAGATATGTTAAAGAAAAAGAATCAAGTTATGAGCAAAAAAAGGTGTTTAAAAATGAAAGAATAACAAATTTAAAGGATTATTGGATTGTTTTTGTGATTATGTTATGTAAGAAAAGCAATTTGTTGGTTGAAAATGAATTATAAGAATTTCCTGTAATTGTAGGAGGGACCACGAGGAGAGAATCCCTAGCATGTAGGTTATTTGCATCTATATCAGCTGATTTAATTTCCATAATTTTGATGTGTGAATTATGCTTAACGCTTTTAGTGGAAGTTTGAAAATGTGTGATTTTGCAGTAAATTTTTTGAAGGTGTACATAACAAGAAAGTCAGTTTGCTGTGAAAATCTACCAGGTTGTGGCAGAACCGCCAATTTGGCAAAGACTAACATACATTTAATGTATGTTAGGATTGTGGATAAAAGGGTCATCATAAAGGACTGACATACATTCAATGTGTGTCAAGATCTCGGGGACGGGGATTGCTATGCCCAAGCTATCATACATTGAGTGTATTTTAGAATCTAGGATATAGATTGTGGTACAATGTAAATCATACATTAGTGTATGTTAAAATTTCGAAAATAAATTGTCACCTCTCCACACATACACACAAGAAGGTATGTTAGCGACTAGAAAGGGGGTTTAATGATGATGTTGTCGGTACGACGATAAAGATACAAGCAATATTATAGGCAAACAGTTAAATTTCCAACTAAAATAGCTACCCTTCTGGTTATGTTTATGTACAATGGTGTGTGGTTGATTAAATAACTTTACTATTATATTTATTTAATCTAATATGGAATTATTTTGGATTTCTTTTAAGGTCAAATATTTGCATGTTAGGAGCAGGATTTGTTGTTTGTATGTTTTTCTATCTAGCTCTAGGAGGTCTATTTCTTTCTAGTTGCTCACAACCAACACTTGAATTTATCATAGCTCTCGATTTTTCCTGCTCAGTATTTTGGACGTGCAGGAAAAACCTTGTGGTTGGCGCTCACAACCAACACTTGACAAATTCAAAGGTAGACAAAGAAGATTGAATCGTACTTATCATCCATGACCCGAAATGAGCTCTATAGTAGTTGGTTTACTCCTCTAATAGGATGCGGGGTAACCGATTATTGGTCATGACCTTGTTGGCTCTTGTGGCATCTTGCCTTTTTTCTTGTTTGTTATGGCATATTTTGTGGACAAGTAGAGAGAAATTATACCAAGAAGAACGACATATAAGTTGATTCCTTGCAGCTCCAATAAGATTTTAATTCTTTCGATGGATTCTATAAACATGGATTCAACTTATAATAAAGGTTCAATATGCTAAAATTTATGGTTCTACGAAGCAAATTATCTTTATAATACTTACTACGGGGAGCGAAGCATTTGACAAGTTTTGGCTTCTTAAGTTTTATAAAGAGGGGGCATCTGCTGTTACTCATTTTTATCCCCCACATGCTGGAGATGGAGTATATCCCTTTTTAACAAAATGCAGGAGTTTAGCTCATGGTTCCTGGATGATTGAGTAAAATAAATAATAATAAAATGTTTTTTTTCAAACAATGTCTTTGTTGCGTTCTGCTCTTTTATTCCTCTTCCTTTGCTGCCAAAATTGTCAGGATTCTTAGATTAATTAGGATTCTTCATAATGCTAAATCCATCATTTCTTTACCTAGTCTTTAAGGTTGGATAATTCCTCGAGTTTACAATGATTTTTGCTTTGTTGTCGCAATTTTGTTCCAATACCAGATTTTTGTTCCAACTTAGACTTTGATTCTGACTTGGCTTCGTGCAATTTCTGACCATCCCAACCTTAATTGTTGTTTAAAATGATTTTTTTTCTCACTTTTGATTCTTTACATATTGATGAATTTGGGTTTTTGAATCACCTGATTTTGATTTCAGAAGCTCAATATATTCTCGTTTGAATGTCTAGTGTAAATGCACAAAATCATGTCATGAGAAGGTTTCTGACCTGAGTTTGCAAATTGTTTTTTATAGACCCGATTTAATGTTTTGAGGATTTATCGAGATAATCAAAGACCAATTTTAAATATGGAAAAGTTAATTAGTCTCGTTGAAAAAAAATCAGGGGGCAAGATCAAAAAAAACATCACAATAATTTATGTTACTTGACTTCTGTTTATCCCTCTTCAACCTCGCCACCCCGAAATTCCGTGACCCGATATCTCTCATTAACTCATACCGGTCTCCATCGTGCATGATCGGCATGTCCATTCCCGGCCCCACTGTCATCACTGATCGATCCATTTCTCCTTCTAACTATCTACTTCAAATATACCTGTCAAAAAAACAAGAATCCACAAAAAGAAGAGAAAAAAAGAGGGCTCTATCAAAATAACTCACATTATCAGCATCACTAGAGAAAACCCCTTCGAGAGAGATGGAAATAGAACATATGTGGACCAAAAGATTGGATTTTTAACCAGAAAACACGCGAGAACCTCACCAACCCTTTATCGGTTTTTCATTTAGAGAATTAATGGGAGTTGCAGAGATATAAAATAGAGAAAGATATATATATATATATATATAATACTAAGCAAACTCTCTCTCTCTCTCTCTCTATATATATATAGTATTATATTTTTATTTTTACTCCTCTCTAAAAACGATCTCCTTACGCCTTCTTTCTCTTTCTATCTATAACCAAAAGAAAGAAAACAGAGTTTTGTCATTCCTTTGCTTTTGCTTTGTTTTTCATTGCTTTGGAGTTCGAGTTGTGTTTTATCCAAAACCTTTGAAAAGGAAAAGAAAGAAAAAGGAATTTGATATATATATATATATATATATATATATATATATATATATATATATATATATATATATATATTCTCATCTTTTGCTTTGCTTTGTGAGTTTTTTTTTCCTTATCGGGAAACCATTTTTGTTCTCTAAGGATTCGTAATGAAAAGTTGTAGCTTTTAGCTATAATTTTTGTTTTTAATTGTAATTGTGATTTTTTAGAAATTATATAAGCTGTAGTTTTTTAAAATAATATTTAATATTAACTTTAAAGAATGAATAAACACTCAAAACAACGATTTCTAAACTGGCTTTCTACTTTTATGGGTTTGGTCTGAGGGTCTGTTTGGTATTGCGGTTGCTGTTGTGGTTGAGGTTGAAATAAAACAGTTTCAAAAAAAGTGTTTTTTCTGCAGTTCAAAATAAGCAGTGAGTGTTTGGTTAAAACTGTGGTTAAGTCTGAGGTTGAAAAAAAGCAGTTTTGTGTGTTTGGTTATAAAGTTTTTCATTTTGATTTTAACTTGTGAAATTACAGAACACGTGCGCGCGCCCACACACACACACACACACATATATATATACATATTTTTTAAAAATATTTAATAATTATAATTAAAAAAATATGATTAATAATTCAAGTAAATTAGACACTTGTTTTTATTCTCCCACCAAATTACTTGTAATTTCATTCAAACTAAATCTATACGTGAAGGCCTTTGCGATCCCCGAACAATAGTAAAATATCATTTAAAATAAAATTATAATTGCAAGATAAAAATTATATTGTAATATTTTTTAATATATTTATTTATTGTAATTAATTTTTAAATTATTTTAATATTAAAAAAAATATTTACACACACCCAGCCTATATATATATATACCACAGCCCCACCCCACGCCCCAGCCTATATATATATATATATATATATATATTAGCGCCCCGGCAAGTTGAAACGCATGGAAAGCGGTAATTTATTGCTTTCAGGTGAAACTGCCGTTTCAATGTTAATAAATAGTGGGCCCCATAACAAAACCAACTTTTTTTGTTCCATAACCAAACATATACTTGTAGGTGCAAACTACGTTTTCAACAAAACACGGTTTGCACCACTTAAACTAAGCAGGGCGCTGAATGGTGATGGTAATGAAATGGCTGGTAAGGGTTTGGATAAGGTTTAACTTCACAAGTCACGAGGACGGAGGAGGAGCTTTGTGCTTGTGTGGGTTCACGAGGGGAATCATTCGATGCGAGGGAGGAAGAGGGTTGTCGTTGTGGACACTCTTTTCTTTCTTTTCTTGTCTCATTCCTTTCTATTTAGAGCCTATTTGGTATTGTGATTATTATTGTGGTTGAGTTTTTTTTTTAAATAGTTTCATAAAAAAATATTTTTTAAGCTGCAATTCATAACTTAAATTGAAATATTAAGTTAAAATTGTGGTTGAGTTTGAGGTTTAATGAAAAAACAATTTCGTATGTTTGGTTATCATGCTTTTCATATTGATATCAACTTGTGAAATTACTATAGATGACACACACACACACATATATTATTTTTTAAATATTGTAGATTTAATAATCATAATAAGAAATGTTATTAATAATTAAAGTAAATTAGACACTTATTTTTTTATTATCTCATCATGAACTAAATCCATATATAAAGGCCTTTATGATCCCTTGCTATTTGATTGAGAAACAACATCTAGTAAAATATCATCAAGAACAACATCTGCGATCCATAATGAGTTTCAGGATCTCTATCTACATGTTGTAGAAATATAATTTCAATGCCAAATCCGAGTTGCAAGTTTACGAATTTCATCTAGGACTCTGTTGGTCTTCTCAACTTTTTGATCCATAATCAATCAAAAAGCAACAAAGTTGTGGAGTGAAGTGAAGTCACGTGCCTTTCTCTTTCATCAGGGCGGATATCCATCTACATATTTTTTTTATTTTTTTAAAATATGATTTTTATATTTATTTTTTTTAAAATCAGGTTGGTCTTGACCCAACTAAGTGGGTTGACCCAACCAAGTTGGGGCAAAAGACCCAACTCTAATGGAGTTGGGTTGGGCCGAGAGCAGGTCCAGCCCAAGAGTAAAAAAAAAAAGGGATGCTATATTGTTCATGTAACACATGAACAATTTGAAGGTTGGTCGGTCGACGGTGACGAGAGGCTCACTTGCCGATGCCGCCATGTAGAGGAGCCCAAAGTGGTTTTTCTTGTGGTAGTGACGTCGGAAATGGTGGTCAGGAGCAGCGTTGGAAGGTTGCTATTGCTTGATGCCGGAGCTATGGGAGAAGAATGGATTGGTGCAGGTGATGCCGGTGAAGAGAAGAGGTTTCCGATGCCAAAGGAGCAGCTGTTGATGCTTGCCGATGATTGCTAAGGAGAGAGAGGGCTACATCCATGACTATTTTTAAGAGAGAAAGTTGCGACCGAGGGCGAGAGAGAGGGAGTTGACGATGGTCTTGCCGGCGCTAAGGGTGGTTGTTGGTCGGTGGTCATGCTACAAATATTTTACATTGTGCCATCATCTTCTTCCTCTCTTATGTTTTTTTGCCAAAATCATTCTTCGGTTGTGGGTCATCTATGTTCGATCCCGCAATCTAAACAATGTTTTTCAGTAAATTGTAGTTCAACCGCAATTTTATGTGTGATCCATAATACAAAAGCGTGATCCGAATGTGTACCAAACAGTTTGGCTCTGCGGTGAGCCTCAATCGTAGAAGCCACCATAGAGCCAAACACCCACTTAAAAGTTGGAGCATTATTGGAATTAAAGTTTTCAGTTTTATTTTGCGATTTGTTTTTCAATTTGAATGGTACACTTCAGTTTTGAAGTGTTTTGTAATATTGTTTCGAGGTTGTAAGATATATATATAAAATTCAAAATGGTAACTCAATAAAGAATAAACATAATTTAAATTTAAAATTAAAAATAAACTAATTTGAAATTATATAGTTTAAAATTCAAACATAAGTAAATAATGAGAATTGAACCGACATGATCAGCTCGACAAGTATAAAGACAACCTAGATGAATGATAAAAATATAATTTTATTAGGATTTCTCAAGTATTTATGTTTTATTTGAATTGGTCAAGTTAATTGTTAATAATCCCTAAAAGTTAAGGACGTAAGATAGTATTTGTTTATTTGTTGTTCTAGTTTCTAAGAGAGTCCCTTCAATCTAGATAACAGACGTGGGTGTGATTTCCTGCTGAAGTTTTTGCATTTAGTTTATTTGTAAGTTTATATAAGCCAACCCTTGGAGCTTTGATAAATAAGAGTAACTTTGCTATTTTATTGTTTCAATTGCTCAAGCTCTAGTCTTCAACAATTGGTATCGGAGCCTCCCATTAGGGCCTGAGTAGAAAAGAAGCAACAACCTACATTTTGCAGCAGCAAAATCAATGTAGCAAGTGACAACACTGGTTTTGTACAACCAACAATCCCAAGGGTAAATGGATTATGATCACTGGAGTTTTCTTATGAAAGATTTCTTGCGGTCTAAGGACTATTGGAGTTTGGTGAAGAATGTTATCACCAAACCTGCTACGAAAACTATTCTTACCGAGGCACAAACAAGGGCACTAGCAGACCAGAAGCTTAATGATTTGAAAGCCAAAAATTTATTTTTTCAAGTCATTGATCGTGTCACTCTAGAGACCGTCCTCAAGAAAGATACAACAAAGGATATTTGGGATTCTCTAAAATAAAAGTATCAAGGGACAACTTGTGTGAAAAAAGCATAACCACAAGCTTTCTGGAGAGAGTTTGAAATTCTTACCATGAAAGAAGGTGAGTCTGTTTACAGACAATTGCAAACAAGATGCATATCAATGGAGAGTAAATGAAAGACATAATCATTGTCAAAAGGATTTTTTGTTCAATGACCTCCAAATTCTCTTATGTCATATGTTTAATTGAAGAATCTAAGGATGCTACTAAACTCTCCATCGATGAACTACGAAGCTATTTACTCATTCATGGACAACAAATGACTAGCCAAGTTGTTGAAGAGAAATTATTAAGGTCTCACTAGGTGATGACAACAATCGTGGAAACTCATCCACATGGATCACCCGTGAAAGAGGTAGAGGTTGTGAACGTGGGAAAAGACACTCGCATGAAAACCATCAGAAACTTGAACATGAGGGAACTTGGGACAAGTCAAATGTTGAATGCTACCGCTGCAACAAATATGGTCATTATCGGTATAAATGCATAGAATCTGCTTGAAAAGAAGAATAATCAAATTATGCCGAATTAGAAAAAGTACGCTTGCTGACTTACATTAAGGAGAAGAACCTAAAAACCTGATGTTATGTATTTGAATTCTGGGTATAACAATCATATGAGTGATAACAAATCTCTATTCTGTGATTTAAATCAAGATTTTAGAGAGCATGAGAAGCTAGGAGATAGTTCAAGCTTATATTTATTTGTTGTCCTAGTTTCTAGAAGAATCTCATTAGTCCAGATAGTAGACATGGGTGTGATTTGTTGTTAAAGTTTCTGCATCCAGTTTATTTGTAAGGCTATGTGCCCAGCCTTAGAGCTTTGATAAAGAAGATGAACTTTGCTATTTTATTGTTTCAATTGCTCAAGCTCTAGTCTTCTACAAATTTGACTTAAAAAATTCAAAATGACATCTTTTTTTTTTTATTGAGACGATAACATATTTGATCAACCTAAGTCAACCTTGGTTAACCTTTCAAATATTTGACTTGGGTTATGAGACCATGTTGAATCCAAATAAAACAAATCAAAACAAAATATGAAGCTTAATTACCAATAAACTCATTGTTGAATGATGATTTTTTAAAAAAAAAACTCAGTTTAAAAAATATCATTGACGGTCATTGATGTGAACCTCGTGATCACGTGGTCATGCATCCCACAACCAAGAATGAGATCTGATCCCGAAAAGTCAAAATAGGTTTGATAGGAGTGTGACACAATGGAAACCTGCTCCAAGACACTAACACTATTGGAATGAGTAGAATGACGCTACGTAGCCAGATAATCTTTGATAAGTCAGATTCAGTTCGTTCAAGAACTAAAGAATGCAAGAATCACTCTCACACATAAAACTGAAAAGTTTATAATTAATATTCATCAATGGCTGCCAAAATTTAACCAACATGAGTTTAAATAGTCTTTGAAAAACTAACCCTAATAGACCCCTAATGTGGACTTAAATGAGGTCCACTCAAAACTGACCCAAAATCCTAAATTGGAAAGCCCATGACTTAATCCAAAAAAGTCTTAGATCCGAGCTGAAAACAAAGTATTAATTAAGCCCAAGCAAGCCTTGAGTTGTAGCTAACAAAATTAAATAAAGCCCATAAGGTTTATTTATAGCCTTCCATCCAGCCCCTTAATCCTAGAAACAGAAGGAAAAGGTAGCCACCCATGTTGTTTCGAAGTTGTAGTAGGATTCATTGGTGTCTTTTGTTGTCCACACTTTATGGCCCAAATAAGGTTGTATTGGACCCCTCCTGCACATGGATAAGATGTACTAGGGTCTCCTCTTGATACTCCAATGGTCCTTGCAATTCTGACTTGGTTGAAACCTTCAAAACTAATGCATTCAATGTCTCTTTCAATGTCTTTATCTTAGACTAAGTCATTGGACCATTTGAAATATGTAATGGGTTCTTGTTGGTGTTTCCAGGCTGGTCCGCATCAGTCGCACAATGTCTTTTTAAATTCTGATTGCCCTAAAATTTTAACTCGAGATATAAAAACATGTAAAGAGATGTTTTATAAAAGTTCAACTCGATCTAATGATCAAATTAAAAAAATTGTAAAACAAGACATTTTTTATATATATAAACACTATTTGGATGGAATAAAACAAGAATATTCCAACTATAATTTTTAAATTGGTCTAAGATTTTGAACGAGATTAAATATATTCTAGTTTGTTCTATTTTTTAAACTAGAATGAGATATACTAACCATTCCAAGTGTTTAATGCTTCTTGATATGCATGGATTATGCTTGCATCCGAATAAGACAATAACAAATTAAAAATCTTGTAGATACAAGAGAAATTACTGAAATAGAACAACAAGCAGGAGGGATTATATATAATCAGACTGCATATAGGTGTTTGACACCTTAATCTAAGCTAATTGTTTGTAATTTTATGCTACGTGTATAGTCAATTATGATATTATATTTGTTGAATGTGAAAAATGAAAATAACTAAATTAATAAATTTATGAAGTCTTGGGTTTCATATGGGATTGCTATAGTTTTGACATTTGAGTGGGATTGCTGGAGTTTTGGGGATCTATGTGAAATTACTAGAGTTATTAACACCTATGTGGGATTGTCTGAGTTCTGGCATTCATGTAGGGTGACTAGATTTATTAGCGACCATAAGGATTAGTTGGAGCTCTGACAACCATGAGATTTGAAGACTTGCTAAGACAAAAAATGTAAAACTTGATAGTATGAGATTAAGTGTTCTATTTTGAGATATTCTTTAATATATGTATTTGACTTAGGTATTTCAGTATTGGTTAAGTTATATATGTCTTATTTATGAATTCTTTAGTACTCATTATGTTAGTATAAAGTTGATGAGGAATGAAAATGTTGTGTGATGATTAGAATGAATGATAAAATGCATTGTTATGATGGGGTTTTGATCCATAATGATCGAGTCAGATTTATGCTTGATATCAATGATAGAATTATGAATTATTTATTTTTTAATGATAAATTCTGCTAAAGGTTTTGTAGAAATTAATATAAATATTCAAAGATATGGATGTCTTATTAAGGATTGCAAAAACAAATATAGTAATTTCCTAAACCATGAATGAATTTGTGCATTTGTTAAGTGTGGAAATGTAGAGATGTTACAGATGAATTCTGGTTTAACAGGTACAAGGGGTAGTTTAACAATTCGAAGTTAGTGAAGAGAAGTTAAGGCTAGAACGGGGTAGCTGTGACAAAGGGTTTTAAATGGTGGGTGATTTATTTTCATTGGGTAACAAGGTAGGGGCTATTTATGGGCAAAAAAGACTAACTATTGTGCTAGATTTTTTCCAGCCTAACTTTTGGTGGCTTGGTTGATTGGGAAGGAGTATTAATGCCAAAATCAAATGGCAAAATCACAGGCATTAATGGCTGTGATTATGAGTTTCAATGTATTACTTATATATATATATTCCTACCTATATTAGAACATTAGTCGTTAATGTATTAGTTGTGTATATTTCCTACCAAAAATAGATTGTACAACAGCTCTTCTTAAATCCAAAACCCAAATCGCTTCAAGAATACTCCCACGACTAATCATGTCTCTGAAGGGTTAGCTAAAGATGAAGGGAAATCGACGGTGATTAGAATTTCAAAGGCTCAGTTCTAGTAACTCTTCTCTTTTAAACGACAAAGATGCAACAACTTTTGGTTCACAAGCTCATGCCCCCATAACAAAGCCAGGTTTGTCCAAAGTTGTTTCCCCCAATTTGATAATCGACAATGGGGTGACAGATCATATCTCTTCATCTCCTGAATCATTTTTACATAAGAATAAAAAAATGTTCATTATTTCCAGTATTATTACCTAGTGGAGAAAAAGGCTAATATTGTTGCAAAATGATCATTGCCTCTAAATTTCGTATATTACTTATGTGATGTGCTATGTGTGCCTACATTAAAAGTTGACCTATTATCGATTAGTCATCTGACAAGAGGCTTAAACTGTTCAATGACTCTTTTTTCCATATTAATGTATTTTGCAGGATCTAGCTATAAGAAGATGACTGATTTGGGTAAGCAAAATGAGGGATTGTACTACTTGGTGGCTTTAGCAACAAAAAATCCATAACTAGTTTGCCTACCTCCTCAAACAATCAACCAATTTGTAGCCTCACCATAAAATCCACCGACCTCTGGCATACCCAATTAAGACATTTATCTCCCTCTTGTTTATCCACAAAATCCATGCTCATGGATAACAAAATTTCATGCTCATCTCCCTACCTAATTTTAGGGGGACTATGCTCTCACTATGATACACATCATTAATCGGTTACCTACACCTATCCTTTTTTTCAAAACCCTATTTGAACGTGTATACTCCAAACCACCTCAGTTCCATCATCTTCGTGTTTAGGGGTGTTTGGAGGCACTTGTATTTTGATAGGTTATCCTCTTGCCCAAAAAACCAACAAATTGTATAATCTGTCAACCCAAAGGTCTTCATAAGCAGAGATATTGTCTTCCATAAGACTATTTTTCCATATACATCTGCTAAGCCTATCTATTCCTCACTCCCATCTTTGGCCATTCACACACCCCACTTCCCCTTACAATACATGCTCCCACACCTTCGACTCTCATCCTATCTCTTCTTCATCTTCTCCCCCTAGCTATTACACAAGACCCTATCATCCCTTCTCCTACCGCACCTCCACCACTAGGCCCACTCACACAATCATTTCCCTTCGATCTTCAAGCCTCATCCTCTCTAACGTCACATTCCAACCCGTCTGACCCACCTCCAGCACCTCCTCTTGTCCTCATCGGCTTCGCCTACTACCTCACTTGAACCCAAGCCTCTTCATCGCTATAACTACCCTCATCATCCACTGACAAAATTATAGGAATATGTATGCTCTCACATCACGCATGCTTGCTCTGATTAATCAAATTCCTTGCTTCTAGGTCCAACCCAAGGTAGACGTTATTCCTTAGTTGATTTTGTTTTATATCATCACTACACGCCTGCATATTGCTCTTTTATTACTCAGATTAGTCAAGTTATAGAGCCCAAAACTTATTCTGATGTTGTTATTCATCATGATTAGCAAGAGGTGATGTAGTCAGAAATGCAGACCCTCCAGACCAATGGTACATGGACTCTCACCCCCCTTCCAACAAGGAAGACATCATTAGGTTGTCGATGGGTCTACAAGATGAAACACAGCTGTGATGGATCAATTTAGAGATACAAAGCATGAGTAGTTACTAAGGGATTCACACAATTAGAGGGTGTTGGTTATCAAGATACCTTCTCTCTCACTACCAAAATCATCATTATCCGTTGTCTCCTTGCCTTGGCATCAGCTCAAGGGTGGTCACTTCACTAATTGGATGTTAACAACGCTTTTCTTCATGAAGAAATTTACATGTCTCCACTGCCTAGGGATTTAGAGATAGGGGGAGGAAAATTTGGTGTTTCGACTTCATAAGTCATTGTATGGTTTGAAGAAAACATCTCAGCAACGGTTCTAAAAATTCTTAGAAGCTATTTGAGCTACAGAGTATGTTCAATCTCGAGCTGACTACTCATTATTCACCAAAACACAAGGCAAATGCTTCACTACTCTCCTGATATATGTTGATGAAATTTTAGTTAGTGGAAATGATTATGTGAGTATTGCTACAATTAAGAAATTCCTACATAGTCAATTTCATCTTAAGGATCTTGGTAATTTGCAATATTTCTTTGACATTGAGGTTTCATCTTCTAAGAATGAAATTTTTATTTCCCAACGCAAGTATGCTTTAGAGATCATTAAGGATGCATGATTGCTAAGTGCGACACCTATTGATACTCCTATGGAGCGAGGTTTGAAGTTGTCTAATAAAAGTGATTTGATCAAGGATCCGACTCGTTATAGAAGGTTAATTGGTGGATTGATATATCTTACTATCTCAGGTCCGGATATTACATACTCTGTACATGTATTAAGCACATTTATGCATCAGCCTCGTAAGCTTCATATGGAGGTTGCACTTTGCGTTGTGCGTTATCTTAAGAAAGCACCTAGTTAAGGATTGTTCTTCTCTTCAAATAGTGATTTCAGGATCAGAGCCTATTGTGATTTCAATTGGGCAGATTGTCCAATCACTAGAAGATCTACCGTAGGTTATTGTGTTTTTCTTGGCCCCTCACTAGTTTCATGGAGATCAAAGCATCAGAAAATGTATCACTCTCTTCAGCTGAAGCAGAATATCATGCCATGACAAATGCTTGTTATGCGTTAATTTGGCTGAGACATCTCCTCAGAGATTTAGGAGCATTGATTCTAGAACCTACATTGTTATACTGTGATAACAAAGTAGCATTGCATATTGCAGCAAACCCAGTTTTTCATGAACTGACTCGACACATTGAAATGAATTGTCATTACATCAGAGATAAGATTCAAGATGGATCTATTGTTACAAGGTTCGTGGGTGCATATCAATTGGTAGATGTCTTGACTAAAGCTTTGGGAAAATAAGTTTTTATTCCAATGATTCACAAGTTGGAGTGCGGGGACATCAACTCTCCAACTTAAGGGGGAGTGCTAGGAAAGTAATCTGATACTCTCCAATTTGAGGGGAAGTGTTAAGAAAGTAATCTGCCATATCTTCTATGTAAAAAAGAGATATTTTGTATATAACAATTTTCTTTTTGTATTCCTAGATTGTAGTTAATATTGATGAATGATAAGCTTGAATGTAGGAGAAATAAACGAGTGGGAAAACCCTACTTGCCCTATGTATGTACTTCAATGAATAATCAAGTAAGAGCTATCTTTTTTTCAAGATGTGGTTTATGTCAAGAGTTCAAATTTGAAAACTTGTTTCTCCACTTCTAAACTTTGTTGTATATCTTTCTTCAGTGGTTATTATTTCTTTTATTATTATTATTTCTTTTATTATTATTATTATTATTATTATTATTATTTCTTTTATTATTATTATTCATAACCTTCACTACTCGTTGTTTTCCAATGTCCACAACTAAAATTGGGTCAGCAAAACCAGTTAAAAAATAAAAAAATTATATAAAAAAAAAAGATGAAGAAGAAAATTTAATCCTTAATAATAAATCGAAACAATTCAAGTCATCATCCATAATGATCGCCTGATTTTATGTTTCATGAATAAACAATCTAAGTAATTTATTTTTTATTTTTTTGTATATAATATATAGCATTTGTTTATCGATTTTGTCAATTCGTTTTTACCCTCCCTGTCCGTCCATTAGTAAAAATGATTTTGAAATTTACCATTTTAAAATTGTGTGGACTCACGCTCAGTCGGATTTATCAAATAAATAGCTTCTCGGTAATTATTATTATTTTTCTATAAGAAAATGAAAAAAGAAGAAGGATATCTTTCTCTTTTTTAATTCCAGAGGTACCCTTACACTCCTGCCTTGCCTTGCATGAGAGAAGACTCCCTCCCTTTCGAAACGACGACAACAAGAAGAAAAAATAAAGAAAGAGAGAAAGAAAATCGGTGCCGAGTGAGTTAGTGGGTTTCCAAGAAGAGAATAAAGAATCGTGAGAAATGGTGTCGGACTCGGACCTCGTGACTCGGCTCCGTGAAATACTCAGGAGGTCGGACTTGGACACGGCCACTGCCGGCAGTATACGGCGGCAGTTGGAGGAGGATCTCGGCGTTGATTTATCGGAGAAAAAGAAGTTTATTAGAGAGCAAATTGATACTTTTCTTGAAACCTTAAATGAAGGAGAAGGTAAATCGGGGAATGTGTCAGAAAATGAAAACAGCAAAAACGATGCCGTCGAAGGCGAGGAAAATGAAAACGACGGCGTTAAAGAAGAAGAGGAAGAGGAAGAGGAAGAGACTGAGACAAAGGGAAGCAAGGGGTAAAAGATTGTCAACTTTTTTCTTTATTTGTATTTATGGTTAAATAAGCAACATTGTGTATAAAGAATTAATCATACATGCATGTAGAGATTGCTTGCAATTTTTTTGGGAAAGAAATAGTGTTTTTTTATTGGAAATAGAAATTAGATAAAGAGATTTATTGTTTATCGTTTATGGACAAATTGCTTGTATTTTTTTTTAATTGGGATGTAGTTTTTTTTTTTGTTGTGCCATTATGTAGTTCTAGTTAGGTCAAGAACTTTGTGTTTTATGAGCCGTGTTCGCTAAAATTAGGTTTTGTACTTGCTTTTCTATGCATTTTTTTTTTGTGTGTATGTTATGTTTTGTTTTATAAGAAAATGAAAGCGTCAAGTTTAATCGTGGGTAATGAATAATGTGACGCTACTTAGAAATTATATATGATTAAATTGGGGGCGATATTGGATTGGAAGCAAAAATTAGATTATTTGTCCATGGCTTCCTTTGAGATTAGATTGGAAGTGTAGTATATGATTTTTTGGTGTGTGCTGGTTCAATATGGGGTGGTGAGTATGAGAGAGTTAGTCTTTTTGTAGATTTAGTAATACAGTAGAAATGTCATTCTCTAATTTATGACTTTTAAAGAAGTAATTTTTTTCTTATGGCGAATTAGTAAAGGGACGTGTTCGCTTTACTTTTTAATGCTTAATAAAATTTTCATTGATTATTTTTTCTTTTTGGGTTTGGCACTGGACCTATTTGGTGTTTTAATGGGTTTATTTTGAATACTAGATCTTTGAGTTTCATTTCAGAGGTTTGATTAATTTTCAGTTCGTTTATTTTCTTACACAGAAAGAAAATAGGTGTGTTTGCTTCCATTTTAAATTTAATGCATGTCAGATATCCAATTATCCCTGATACCAGTTTCGTATTAATCATGCTAGGCTCTCTTGTGTTATCTATCATTTAGGTCAAACAAGACAGGAAAAGTGAGGAAAAGAGGTGGTTTTACTAAATTAAGTAGCTTATCTCCACAACTTCAAGCAGTTGTAGGAGTGCCTGAATTGGCCAGAACTGAGGTTTGTTGAAGACAATTCATTTCTGGAGATTGGTTCGGGTGGTAATTCTTGGATCAGGTTCTCACTTTGGTTCTCCTTACTTCTGTTATCCCAGGTTGTGAAGAAGCTTTGGGCCTATATCCGCGAGAAAAATTTGCAGGACCCGAAGAATAGGAAAAATATAAAATGTGATGAAGCATTGCGTGCTGTTTTTTGTGTAAATTTAATTGACATGTTTCAAATGAACAAAGCCCTATCCAAGCATATTTGGCCATTAACTGGAGAAGATGGTACTTTCTTTAACAAGTTATCATCTTTTGTTTTATTCTATGGTGGACAATGAGTGACTAGTTGTTCTTGCTTGTTAGTAGTATCTTATTGCTTTCAATGTGTAACGTTGTTTAGGATGTTTATGCATGCTTTTATCCTGTTCTAATTATGAATTACTTGTGTTTCTGTTAGTTTGGGAAATTTGGTGTATTTTGCTTTGGCTATTAAATCAAACAATGTAGTTTTTATCTACCAAAAAAAAAGCTGATGGGAGAGAGCATACCCTAATCTTATACTCAGATTTTATTTCTTACAAATTAGTGGGCATGGAAAGTTCTTGCTTTATATTTTGTTTGGTCTGACAAATTTTTTATCAGATATTTTGATTATGATTTTTTTGTTTCCTCTCCTGGGTTGATATTACCGACCTCCTTCCTTATTATTGGCTGTGGTGTGATGCTTTGTTATTCCAGGGAAACTAATCCTTTCCCCCCGGTATTTGAACTACATTAGGATGTTTATATTTTCTGTGCTTTCAACTTCAACTCCTACAAACAGTCTTCTGTGTTGAACTTCTGCTCTATTTCATTACAGCACAATATAATCTTCTTTACCTTTAGAGATCTCTTCTTAATGTGTTATCAAATGATTGTTTGGCTGTTATATTAACCAATGATATCATTGAACTGTCAGAAAATGTAAAACAGAAAGGAAAATGTGAAGACAGTCACGATTCTGGGAATGAAGGAGACAATAAAGGGGAAGAAGAGGAGGAACAAGAAGAAGAGGAAGAGGCGGAGGAGGAAGAGGTAAAGAAAGAGAGTAAAGAAAGAAGCAAGAAAGGGCGGTGGGTTTCTCGTACTCATTTTTTCGTTTTTCCATGAGTGAATTTCTATTCTTGTTTGCCATTATTTTGAGGTTCCTGATGCTTCTCTACTTGACAGCTTGGGAATGACCCATGCTCACTTTAACTTATGATATGGTTATTTTAGAGGTTGAGGTTTTCCTTATGAGTGAATGCAACTTCATCCTTAAAATCTCACCACTGAAAATAATGAGGTGGTTTGCTCTCCTGTAGACAAATTCCTGCCATTTTATGGACTAAAGAATCATTGGTTGAGGTTCTAAAAATCATTAATTTTTCATATCCATTCTACATATTTGAAGGTTTACTGAAGTGGATGATATGAGGTTGTTTGTGATTAGTAGTCCTAGACTGATATTAGGAAATGTGAGGACTTGCATGACATTCTTATTCCATTAATTATTATATTTATGGTTGTTTTGTGGACTAAATAATCTTATTTTATCCAGTAAATCCGCTAAGGTGGATGAAAATGTTAAGAAAAGAGGAGGCGGCTTTACTAAATTGTGCAGTCTTTCCCCTCAACTTCAAGAGTTTGTTGGTGTTCCTGAATTGGCCAGAACTGGGGTATTTTAACAGATGTCTGGATACTCTTTATGTTGTCAATTGACCTGAAGAATGATTGTTTAAGTTTTTTTCTAGATCATTGTCCATACTTGTTTCTTCCTGTCCCTTTTGTTTTGGTAGGTTGTGAAGAAGCTCTGGGCCTATATCCGGGAGATGAATTTGCAAGATCCAAAGAATAAGCGAAACATAATATGTGATGAATCACTGCGTGCTCTTTTTAATGTTGATTCTATTGACATGTTTCAAATGAATAAAGCCCTGTCCAAACACATATGGGCTGTCTGTGAGGAAAATGGTACGCACTTAATGAGCTTTTCTTGTAAATTTATGGTACGTTAAGTCAAGCCTTTAGGGTGCTTCAAACTGATGCATCAAATTTAGAACAGGGGATCTCACAAAAACCTTGAATTATCAATATTTTTGAACTTTCAAAAGTTGCTTTATCAAAGTGATAAAAGACCTGTGAACCTTTTATTTTATATGTAATGTTTGCACATTCCTTGTCAGTTCATTAACATAAGGATAAGGATTGTTGGTTCAGCTTCTTTTGACCGACTTTCTATTAGAGTGAAAAAAGATACTTGGCTGGTGTATCCTTTTGGGCTGTATCCTGTGAATAAAATTGCTGTTACGTGCATTTAGGGATTGAATGCCTGGTTGCCACTTCATATAGATGAAGAGGAAACTACATTTCTGGGGAGAGAGGCAAAACAAACATGATAGAATGTGTAGCATAGATGTGTCAAACATATATCCCATGTTATGTCTGTTTTCCATCCAGTGCAGTTCTTCTTAACTTCCAGGCAATGTGGCCTTTATTGTCTTAGAAGTTAATCCTAACTACTGACAATATATATCTCAGTGAGAGTAAGCTATTTCATCCTGGGTTTCATAACTTCTATGACACTAGTATTTCAAGCTAGTGCTCCCCTTGTGATGTTCATATAAACTACATATGACGAATTTCTTGAGGAGAGTGACCTTAATTTTTATTAATCTCTGCATTTTACATGATAGTTTTGTAATTTTTGTTCCCGTCTCTGAATAGGATCTCTTGTATCAATTGGTGATTGGAAACCTTCATAATGTTTAATTTTAAGCTTTTGAATTGGTAACATTTTAGGGATATCCCCTTTGACACATGTTGCCTGGTTTGATTTAATCAATGTAGAGGATCCCAACTAGTTTGGGATAAATGCTAGTGAGTTGAGTATCATAGAACTTAATGAATTTAGGTGTTTTATGCACTGACTATGGCCTTTTCTCATTAATTTTTCTTCATTAAACTTTTAATTATACCATATTGCAGCTGTCAAAAATATGTTGTGCAAATCTCGTTTGTTGTGTTGACACAAAATCACAATTGAAGTGTTCTCTTGTATCCGGGAATCATGAGAATGTTTAAATTGCTTTAAGAAAATGCTTTATCCTGATCTTGTAGCTCCAAGCAACTCTTCATCAAAGGAAAAAGGGGGGCTAAACAAGGAAGAGAAGAAGGTGAGACTAGTAACTAACAACACATTTATTTTCCTAGCAGTTGCACAACCTACTCGCATGAGAAAACTGAGGATGAATTCTGGCATTTTAATTTTAACAATTTGTTATTTCTCATTATTCAGATCCTGATGAACCTAAACCGAAAGAAAAATGGCAGAAGAAAGGTGCTTCTGGTCTCCTCGCTCCCCTTCAAATCTCAGACGCTCTTGTAAATATTTTATTTCTATACATAAAATATAGATACACTACAGAGAATAAATTGAAGTGAGGGCTGTTAATAACAAGAGAGAGATGCTTTTGGCTTGGCAACATTCATATTGACACAGCTTTGCATTGACTTTGTCTTGGTAACATTCATATTGACAGAGCTTTGCATTGAGTTTGCCTTGATAACATTCTATATACATATAAATGTGTGCATGCATGCTTGTGTGTTTCAGAATCATCTCTTCATCCTATACAAGAAAGCTTCTTGAGTGGATGGTGTCATCAGTTACATGGTTTATCTATTTCTCCATAAATCTAGCTGTGTTTTCATGATTTTTCTCTTCATTCTATGATCTTTTTTGAAGTATATTGAGTGGAGGGTGTCATTATTTATATGGTTTATCAATTTTCTTATAGGTATCATCCCTGAGTAGGTCTTGTCACAAAAATTACAACATGCACCCTTAAAATAAGCAGAATGCCAGTAACTTGAAATTTTCTAAATCTGAATTGCAAGGCATGAATAAGTAAACATGTGATGCACCTGTTTTTCAAAAAGAGAAAACAGCATCTTTCAATCTTTTTTTTTATGTGTCCACTTACTTGTGTTAATGAAAAGAGAGGAAAGATAGCTGAAACTAATTTATAAATGCAAGTCACAGTTTGAGAGGCTGAATTTCAATGTTGATATCTGAAGTTAACCCCGAGCCAGTTAGATAGCAATGACACTTGAATTTAAATTGCTTGGCTGAATACACTTCTAGTCGAGGCTTTTTCTGTGACCCTTCTGCTGCTAGGAAACATATTGATGCATGTGGTGAAATGACCAGCTTTATTTTTTCTTTGTTGTTTTTAGGCTTCTGTCAATTTCAGGCAGCTGCACCTTTATCATACTGAGAATTTTCTTATTTTTTCTTAAGGATCCTGCTGATAAGAGGAGAATTATTTGTGATGACAAGCTAAAAGAACTATTTGAGGTTGACTCCTTCACTGGCTTCACAGTCTCAAGGCTCCTGTCATCTCATTTTATCAAGACAGAACAGTGAGTTGCTTATATGTACATAACTTGAGCCCATCAAAAGTGGGAAATTTTGCTTGAGTAGAATTTACTCTTTTCCATTTCGTTATGGCAGCCTGTATGCTCTTTGTTGAAGAAATGGAAGTAATTTTGCAAAATAGTAGTTCTTTTTACTAATGAGTAGAATTTACTCTTTTCCATTTCGTTATGGCAGCCTGTATGCTCTTTGTTGAAGAAATGGAAATAATTTTGCAAAATAGTAGTTCTTTTTACTAATTTTTCTTATAGGATTTATAATTTACATCTCCCCCTTTTTTCCTCTTCTGTTTGAGAAGGTTTCTTTCAACCCATTTGTTTAATCTTTTCTTTAGATTCTTTTTTACTTTGGCGTGGAGATATGTGGTGGGATGAGTTGGTTTGCATCTTTGAATTCAAGAATACAGAATGCTCTGCTCTGTGGAGAACCTGCAGAAAAAGGTTCCCACTGGCGGATATTGTTAAGAGAAAGCATTTGTGACGAAGTGTTCACGTGAATTCATGTGAACGAACATGAAGGTCATGTCTTGACTAGTTATCCATTTCAAAGTGGAATCCTTTTGGTCTAATCTTGTGCTTGGAGAGGGATGTGAGTGCTGGCTTGACTTGAATGTTACACTTCTATTACTTTTGGATGAATTATGATTGAGCTACCTCAATTCTTGACATACACTATGATTTTATACACATGCATTGAAAATAAAAAGATTAAAACTCAAAATAATAATAATAATATCAAGTTACCAAATAATATGTTTAACTTTTTCATTCATTTCCTTATAAAAAAATTTCCAACGAAACTTACCTCGCTTAATTTGACGAACTATTATGAGTTAAGGATAGTTAAGGATATCGATGGTCTACATTGAAATTAGTATTTTCATAAAACTTGATTGGTTATTCTTGGTATGAAGGTCAATGATGTTATGGGTCCTTGACATCAATAATTTTAAGGATATTTCAAAGTCCTGTTGGGACTTGATTAACTATTTCGGGTTAGGAATAATTAATTATATCAATGGGTTAGGAATAATTAATTATATCAATGTGCTGTATTAATATCGACATTCATATCAAACTTGATTAGCTGATCCCGACAAGGGAGAATAATCAATTAAGAAGATTTATTAGCATTGACATTACCATCCCAGGGTTTTAGGAAAAAATGATTTGGTTAGTTATTCGATAAAGGATAGTTAATGAAACTAATAAAGTGGTACCAACACTTTTTGAAGGAATTGTCCTTCAATATTAATATATGATATTGGTTGAAAACTGAGAGTTGAATGAAAAATGTTAGTGAATTCATGAGAAATAAATCCTAAAAGGACCAAGTGGAGAATTATAAGGAAATATGAATATATGTTAGTCATGAATAAATTGCTTAATTACCAATGTTAGTATTGTTATTCATGATGATTATATTCCAATGTTATATTTCTTACAGGTCTGTCACATTCACAATATGAGTGATTTTTAGATCTTTCTATTATTCTACTTTCTAGTTTTAAGTGGATGCTTATGTATTTTGTATCTTAAAAAACATTCATGACTTAAATTGTAATAATATCTTTTAAATTGAATGTATGGACTTAAATTATATTTTCATGTATTTATATTCTACATGTATGTATGTCTGTCTGTCTAATTATTTTTTGCCATTTAATACTTTATTTTTATTATATTAATGTTTGAGAAATTGTGATTGCATTGATGATTTGTGAGGAATGGATAAATAGTAAATGGAAGTGTAACAAGTTATCTGTCGATACTAGAGTGGTATAAAAAAAACTTTGCTGAAATTTCAGTAGATCTTTGCATGGATTCAAAGATGATCCTAGACATTTTTATTAAAAGAATCTAAAATGGTATTGGAGACAGGTGAATCACAGATGGTATCTACGACAATTGAGTTTCATATACCATGTGTGAATCTCTTAACTCTTTTTTTTTTCTTGCTGTGTTGTCTTACATATCAATTAACAAATAACTAAAACAAAATGGGCATTTAAACAGTAAACACTACTGTTCACACAGACTCAAAGTCACTGTGGACGCGAGCTTTCCCTCCGTGCGTCGCGCGAGTTCGTCCACCTTTTTTTTTTTCCGCCTATGAACAGTGTAGTAACGATTTTAGCCCCGGTAATAAGACAAAATAGCGTTTTCAGCTGAGGGTTAAGGGCGTACTTGCGCGCGTCCGTACCGGTTCGGTCTGCCGCATGGGATTTTTTTTTTAATGGCTAAATACGGTTCTAGCCCCTAATAAGACAAAATATATTAATTAAGGTCAGGGACATAACGGTAACTGACCATTATTATTTATATATATATATTTTAAAATCTGTCAGGCGCGTGCAGTGCACGCCTTCGACGATGTCCGCCCCGACGCCCCGTTCAAGAGGCGTGTGCGGTGTGATACGGTGGTCGGAAATGGTCTACCGCCGTCCAATCCGGTTCGCCGCCTCTTGGTCATCCTCCCGGTGCGGCGCGTTGCACCACAAGGTGGCCGTGGACGCGGCGGTGGCCGGTTAAAGCCGGTTGGTCAGTTTCTCTCTCTCCTGCACGTAAAAGTGCAGAGGAGCCCCCCGACTTTTGTATCAATTCATTTCGGTCCCTAGACTTTAAATTGTATATATGGCACTGATTTCAGTTATATAAGTTTTGATTTTATGCAATTAGGTCCTTCGATTGCAATTAATGAAATGTTAACGTTTCATTTCGGTCCTTCATCTTTTAATTTTCGGATTAGGTTAAAAAGGCTGAATATATTCGGTACAGAAGTTTCAATTTTTGCAAATTTGTCCTTGAATTCAAAATGTTAATAAATCTAACTTTCATTTCAGCCCTTATACTTTTAATTTGTTATTTTCATCCTTTTATATTTTATTTTCATTTCAGCCCTTATACTTTTATTTTTTATAATTTCTAATATAACACAATAATAATAATAATAATAATAATAATAATAATAATAATAATAATAATAATATTAATAATAATAATATAATTCTTTTTCTTACTTGCTTCTTTGATAAAAAAAATTTCCTTTGGATAATTTGTTAATTTTTATTTTTTTGTCAGTAATAGCAATGATAATTTTTATTTTTCTTTTTATATTATGTCTTTGTTTTATCTTTTGTTCAAGTTTCTAGCATTTTTTTAGTCTTTCTTTTATTTTTGTTTCTTTCATAATAATAATAATAATAATAATAATAATAATAATAATAATAATAATAATAATTTAATTGTTTCTCTTCCTTACTCTTTTGTTAATGTTTTTTTTTCTCTGTGTAATTTAATAATTATTATTGTTTTGACAGTAATGACAATGATATTTTATTTTTTTCCTTTTGTTAAAGTTTCAAAAATATTTTTAGTCTTTCAGTAATTATATGTTCTAATATTTATTGAATATTATCTCATAGGAATATATATAGGGAGAAGAAAACATGACCTAAGATTTTTTAAATAAAAAAAAATAATATCAGTATTCTTA
This sequence comes from Salix udensis, assembly GCA_029204005.1. Taxonomy (NCBI): domain Eukaryota; kingdom Viridiplantae; phylum Streptophyta; class Magnoliopsida; order Malpighiales; family Salicaceae; genus Salix; species Salix udensis. Next base: position 13,445,693 of record CM055022.1, read on the forward strand.
AATACATTTAATATAATGATATAATCAATAAATCGGATAACATAAAAAAAAAATTGTCTTCTAATTTTAATTTTGTACTTAACACAACAACAACAACAACAACAATAATAATAATAATAATAATAATAATAATAATAATAATAATAATAAGATATAATCAATAAATCGAATAACATAAAAAAAAAATTGTCTTCGGATTTTAATTTTGTACTTAACACAATAATAATAATAATAATAATAATAATAATAATAATAATTTAATTGTTTTTCTTGCTTGCTCTTTTGTTAATGTTTTTTTTCCTTCGTATAATTTAATAATTTTTATTGTTTTCCGCAGTAATGACAATGGTATTTATTTTTTTTCTTTTTGTTAAAGTTTCTAGGATATTAAAAAAAAATTAATATCAGTATTCTTAAACACATTTAATAGAATCATATAATAAATCAATCGGATAACATAAAAAAAAAATTTCTTCGAATTTTCATTTTGTGCTTAACACAGTAATAATAATAATAATAATAATAATAATAATAATAATAATAATAATAATAATAATAATAATAATTTAATTGTTTTTCTTGCTTGCTCTTTTGTTAATGTTTTTTTTTCCTCCGTATAATTTAATATTTTTTATTGTTTTGGCAGTAATGACAATGATATTTTTTTTCTTTTGTTAAAGTTTCTAGGATATTAAAAAAAAATTAATATCAGTATTCTTAAACACATTTAATAGAATCATATAATAAATCAATCGGATAACATAAAAAAAAATTTTCTTCGAATTTTCATTTTGTGCTTAACACAGTAATAATAATAATAATAATAATAATAATAATAATAATAATAATAATAATAATAATTTAATTGTTTTTCTTGCTTGCTCTTTTGTTAATGTTTTTTTTTCCTCCGTATAATTTAATAATTTTTATTGTTTTGGCAGTAATGACAATGATATTTTTTTTTCTTTTGTTAAAGTTTCTAGGATATTAAAAAAAAATTAATATCAGTATTCTTAAACACATTTAATAGAATCATATAATAAATCAATCGGATAACATAAAAAAAAATTTTCTTCGAATTTTCATTTTGTGCTTAACACAGTAATAATAATAATAATAATAAATAAAATAATAATAATAATTATAATTTAATTGTTTTTCTTGGTTACTCTTTTATTAATGTTGTTTTTTTCTCCGTATAATTTAATAATTTTTATTTTTTTAACAGTAATGGCAATGGTAATTATAATTTAATTGTTTTTCTTGCTTACTCTTTTATTAATTTTTTTTTCTCCGTATAATTTAATAATTTTTATTGTTTTGACAGTAATGGCAATGATTTTTTTTTTCTTTTCTTAAAGTTTCTTGGATATTTTTAGTCTTTCATTAATTATATGTTATAATATTTATTGAATATTATCTCATAAGAATGTATATAGGGAGAAGAAAACACGACCTACGATTTTTTCAACAAAAAAAATTAATATCAGTATTCTTAAATACATTTAATATAATGATATAATGAATAAATCAGATAACATAGAAAAAAATTTGTCTTCTAATTTTAATTTTGTACTTAACACAATAATAATAATAATAATAATAATAATAATAATAATAATAATAATTAATATTATTATAATAATAATAATTTAATTATTTTTCTTGATTACTCTTCTGTTAATATTTTTTTCCCTCCGGATAATTTATATTTTTTTTATGGTTTTAACAGTAATAGCAATGCTAATTTTTATTTTTTTTTATTTTTATCTTTTGTTAAAGTTTCTTGAATATTTTTAGTCTATCATTAATTATATGTTCTAATATTTATTGAATATTATCACATAAGAATATATATAGAAAGAAGAAAATATGACCTAGCATTTTTTGAATAAAAAAAATTTATATCAGTATTCTTATATATAAAAACAATCAATTTTCTACATAAATAAAAAAGTCCCGGCACAACGCGCGGGGATATCGCTAGTATTTTCTAAATGCGCTGACCTTCCAAAACAGTTGAAAAGGAAAGGGTAAAAATGAGTGTGTGAGGTTCGAAAGAAGTGGAATTCTTTGGAGCACCAAGCATGAACAAACAGAGACGCCGAAACCCTAAACGACAAGAACAGGCTCACAATCAAAAGAAAAAGGATAATTGTTAAGGCAACCTCACAAAGATTTCATCTTGACAAGGGCAATGAAACAATAACAAGACAAAAAGACACCTCTCATAACAAGGTGAAAGATGCTTTTTGAGGGCGATAACAAATGGGGTTTTCATGGATCCATCGAAGTCATCAATTTAGTCTTCCATTATTTTGGATTAGTCAGATAGCTAGGGTTCTCATGACAACATTTGTAAGGGAAGAAAAAAAGCTCTTTAAGAGTATAAATCTTCTTAATTAAAATAAAGGGTACAGACTTCATCCGAAACGACAGAAATGTTTATCTATCTGATCGCTTAAAGATATTGTGCTTAATTGCTTCAGCTGAAGAACTAACTAGCACTCCTCATTTGCTCAGATCACCATCATCATGTGTTCTATTCTATCTTCACCAAACTGGTTCCTTTCTGATATCATCTGACCTAAAACTCTGATTAAAAATGTATATCATCTTGTCTCATATATATATATATATATATATATATATATATATATATATATATATATATATATATATATAAATAGATACGTTCATCTCTTGGATTCCTGAGGGTATCCCCTAAAATAAGTAAGAAGATGCGTTGCCCTGGCCATCAAATATAAAAAGTGGTAGCTCACTTGGTCAAGCCACCCTCTCCCTCTCCCTTCTCGAGAGTAAAAAAACTCCACGCCTCCACTTTTGTTGATCTTTTGTTGAATTGACCGCATCTTTTTGTTTTTTCTGCATCCCCCTGGTCAGGCCCTTCAATTCCATGCCATCATTACCCACACTCGAGGCACAATTAAAACAACCTTATCCCTTCAACCGCTACCTCGATCAATAGTGGAGAAGAATACGAAACACCACCGCCGCCCCACAGACGAGGGGCGCGTTTCATTGATTTGACCATAATGCCCCTGTTGCTTCTCCCCATTTGCTAGCTGCCTGTGCTTACACGGTGGAGACCACGGCCAGCAATTTAAAAAATATATTAAAAACTAATTCTGATATGGATATGAAAACTAATTTCAAAAAATATCAAATAATATCACTACTTAGACTCTATATTTATATATGACAGGTAGTTTAGAAGTGCGGTGAAGTATAGTTAAAAATAAACCATGATTACTATCGTTACGATACAGAAAACATAGACAGCCCGTCGGGCCATGCCTATTTGCGCCACCCGCGGTTGATGAGGGGTATAGTGGTAATTACCCTGCATGAAAAATCCCCGGCACCCGACACGAGCGGATGCGAAAAACCGGGATGGATTCAACCATTTAAAAACTACACGTTTCACGCGGGAGGGGAGAGAAAAAGGTGCGGCGAGATAAGAAGCGACTCTGCGGAAGGAACACGCGCGTTCGCAGGTTTGATTTTGATTGGGGTGGGGGGGTTCTTGTATTCAACTCCATGGAAGGAATATAAATATATATATATATATATTCCAGCTGAAAAATCAAAACTCGGGACCACACCCGCACCAACTCCTTCATCCTCCAGATTCCTTATCTCTAAGCTCAACCCCGCGTTAAGAGTTTGATAATTGTTTTGAGGAAGAGTCCTTTCACGTGCAATCAGTGTCCCTTTCTTGGAAGGGAATCTATCCAGCCACCTGTCTGTCTGTTTGTTTCTTTGTTTACTGTGAGAAAAACCAAGTTGGCCAAATAGAAAACGGTAGAGATGATTCTTGTCTTTCAGGTTTGACCATGAAAAACAATCACAGAATTCCGCAGTCTATGCAAGGTGAGCTCAGTTCAAGACATTCACACGTGATATGGAAAGTTAAAAAGAAAAGGAAAAGGGAGAGAGCTCGGAAGAAATCAGCTTCCACCAACAATGTGTATATATGTGTGATTTGATTCATTCTATTCCAAGCTCATCTGTTTCTTTTTTTTATTTACGTTGTAGCACCGCTATATATATCCGATGCGTGATGTCTCTAGAATGTTTATTATTTGATTAAATTGGTAGGTTGGACAAAATCTTAACACGACGTCATTTAAGATTCATCTGTAATTAAGTAAATAAATGCACCACCACGACAAGTCTCAGATTCCATATATAGGCGGCCGGCCTGAGCGTGGGCCGTCGAGCAATAGATGACCGTGAAAATGGGTTTCAGATGTTGAAAATTAGATGCATTAAGCGGAATTTCAGATCATATCTAAACATCTAATCGTAGAATCTTCAAGCATAATTGATAGATCAAAGTATTGTTCATGGAAAATACCTGTTGATGCGTGAACCGAGTCAGATATGGTGGTATCTAAAAGGATGAGAGCCCCACGTGTTGCTCCTCTATTTAGTCCACACGAGCCCGAATAGATCTATTGCCTTCGACTGCTAGGACGAATGGACAAAAGGGAGCAATCAAAATTGCCTTGGTTGAAAAAGAAAAATGGTGGTCTCTCCTTGCACCACTCACGATTTTTGAGAGCAGCCAAGAAAAATGAAAAACCCTATTTTATTCAAAACTTCTTTTATTTCTTTTATTAGCCTTTTCCCGTACGTTTAGGAAAGATTTTATTACCATAACATGATTTTCAAAAAATCATTTATATATTCCATCTTCAATGATGGAGACGTTTTTTTCCTTTTTATGGCACATCAATATATAGAAAATATCATTTCCTTTTATGGCACATCAATATATAGAAAATATCATTTCCTTTTATAACGTACGGTTTTTAGAGCAATAAATAGAAATGAAGACTTTGTCCTTTTATCAAATAAAAGGTTGTATGAATAACTCCATAATTAATCATATCTAATATGAATAAATAATATTTATTTTATTTCAGAAATAAATAATATTCTTTATTATTAATAATATCTAATATGTATTAATAATTAACCATTTTTCTTTCGTTGATCTAGTCCGTAATCTCTAAGTGTGTGACCTCATAGGACCCAATTATAATAGCTATAGGTTTAACCCTATTAATCGTAGTTGGCTTCTAGCAAAGCACTACGACTCCTAAAATAATCGATTAAATTATCTCCGTTAATTGTCCTATCCAAGTTTAGTCATTGCACATTAATTTAAAGGACACAATTCCTTCAATCTCCCACTTGTCCTTAAACAAGTGTGCAATATAAGATACCTTTGTCTCTTAATGTCTTATTTGATGATATGGTGACATTCATATCTATTATCAAATATGTTTCTTGAACTCGAGTTTGAATCTGTCAATTAAACGGATGATTTCAAATAATCCATCCGAGCATGGCCATGCATTTTCGCCCTCGCTCTTCAAATGGCCGAGACACCATTCCTGTTCAATGCATCACAGTATGCACGAAGCAGGAGGACTTCTCCAGTCTTGTATGACTATGGCTCCCACTCAACTTTTGGCAATCCCAACTACTGCCTTTATAACTCCCTTTTACGGAAAGCGTTTAACAGTGTCAAAGAGATACCAATCATCAAGTGAGACCACAACATACTCATGTCTGAGGAATCTACTAATCATGGTTTAATTTAAGACTCTACAATCTCTTTTGGAGAGTCTTAAGGTGGGTCAGTCCTACATGTATCATCCATACACATATATGTAATTGACTAGACATCTCCATGTCCCTATAGCCCATGAAACCTGGTGCTATCACCGCCTTACAATATAGTAGCTTATAAAATCATCTATGTCCATTTGATGATTTCAAACTATAGACTTTTAATAATTCAAAACTTCATTTCACTTAATGGGGTTTCATTCACTGTAACACTTAAGGTGATCCCATTTGTTAATAATGAATTATTTGGACATATTATTCAATATCGATCAAAACAATATATAAATAAGGATGAAATATCATATATCATAAAATCATCAAGTCAAACATAAAACTAGTGTCCAACACTCATAAAAATATAATGTAATATAAAATCAAAACTCAAAGCCATTCTCCAATGTGCTTAAGACCCTTAGCCCTAGTGTGACTCTCATGCTTGGGCCTAGGCATAGGTTTGGTCAATGGATCTGCAATGTTGTCATCAGTATGCACCTTACACATCCTAATGTCACCCATAGTGATGATGCGACGAATAAGGTGATACTTCCTCATAACGTGTCTGGATTTGGAGCTCGAACTCGGTTCCTTTGCCTGGGCTATGGCACCATTGTTGTCACAATAGATGTCGATAGGCACTGATATGCTAGGAACAACACCGAGTTCATCTAGGAACTTCCTTATCCAAACGGCCTCCTTTGCTGCTTCACTAGCAGCAATGTACTCAGCCTCTGTTGTAGAATCTGCTATTGTATCCTGCTTGGAGCTCTTCCAGCTCACAGCTCCTCCGTTAAGGATGAAGACATAACCAGATTGAGACTCAAAGCCATCTCGATCAGTCTGAAAGCTTGCATCAGTATAGCCTTGTACGATCAATTTTTCATCTCCCCCATATACTAAGAAATCATCCTTAGTCCTTCTTAAGTACTTCAGGATATTCTTAGCTGCACTCCAAAGGTGCTTCTCCAGATTTGATTGGTATCTCGCTACACATGCTCAAAGCATATGCAACATCCTGACGGGTACATACCATGGCATACATGATAGATCCTATAGCGTAAGCATATGGGACCTCGTTTCATCTTCTCAAGCTCAACAGTGTTTTAGGACACTCGTTTCTTGCCGAGATATATACCATGTTGTATGGGTAAAAATCCCTTCTTGGAATCCCTCGCATCTTGAATCTATTAAGAATCTTATTAATATAAGTTCCTTGACTTAATCCAAGAAGCCTCTTAGATCTATCTCTATAGATCTTAATTCCAAGTATGTACTCAACCCTTTTCCTAAGTCTTTCATAGAGAAACATTTCTTCACCCATTCTTTTACTGGGACTCTAGCATCGGAATGTCATTCCCAATAAGTAGTATGTCATCTACATACAAGACTAAGAAGGCTACCTTACTCCCACTAAACTTCTTGTAAACACAAGGATCCTCTTCACATCTAATGAAATCAAATTCTTTGATCTTTTCATCAAATCGAAAGTTCCAACTCCTGGATGCTTGCTTAAGTCCATAAATGGACTTCTTAAGCTTGCATACCTTCCCAGCTTCATTTGGATCTTCAAAACCTTCAGGTTGTGTCATATACACATCCTCTTCCAAAAAACCATTTAGAAAAGCGGTTTTGACATCCATTTGCCATATTTCATAGTCATAATATGCGGCAATAGCTAGGATTATCCTAATGGATCTAATCATGACAACTGGTGAAAATGTCTCGTCATAGTCTATACCATGAATCTGTCTAAAACCTTTGGCAACTAGTCTTGCCTTGTAAACAGATATATTTCCATCCGTAGTCGGGCTTTTGAGTTTGAAAATCCATTTGCTTCCTATGGGTTTTACTCCATCTCGGCAAATCTATCAAGTCCCATACTTGATTTTCAAACATCGAATCCATTTCTGACCTCATGGCCTCAAGCCAATTTTTTTGGAGTCCTGACCCGTCACGCTTGCTTATAGGTAGAAGGCTCACTAAGTTCTAGCATAAGAACATCAAGGCTTTCGCTCAAGATGAAATCATCATAACGCCTTGGTTGTACCCTTGGCCTTTCCGATCTACGAGTGGGTTCAACTTGTTCAACAACCGGATCCCGAACATGATTCATAACCGTTTGTAGATCCTCTTGTTCCGGCTCTTGATGATCCGAGGCCCTAGGCCTTCAAAGGTAATCATCTCATCATCGACATCATCCATGTCTTCTTGTTGTTGAGTTTGTTGTTGAGTTTGTTGCTCTTCATCATCTTGAACTATTTCAAGATGAATATTTCTCCCACTTGACTTGTTGGAAAAGAACTCTCTTTCCAAAAAGACACTATCCCTTGCAACAAACACCTTTTGCTGAGTTGGATTGTAGATGTAATTTCCAAAACTTCCTTTTGGATACCCTATAAAATAACATTTATCTGATTTTGGGGCAAGCTTCTCTGTTTGTAAACGTTTTACATAAGCTTCACATCCCCATATTTTCGTAAAAGACAACTTTGGAACCTTTCCAAATCCATATCTCATATGGGGTTTTGTCTACAGCTTCTTGACGGAGTCCTCGTTTAATGTAAGTACAGCGGTAGTGAGGGCATATCCCCCGTAAGGATAACGGAAGATCGACAAAACTCATCATTGATCGGACCATGTCTAACGTAGTCCTCGTTTCTCCTTTCGCACACACCATTCGGGCTTGTGGTGTTCCCTGGGGTAGACAACCGTGTTACTATCCCACAGCTTCTTCAAATGATGATCAAATTCATGGCTCAAGTATTCACCACCACGATCGATCGAAGTGCTTTTTATTTTCTTGCCACTTTGAGTCTCTACTTCATTTTGAAATTCTTTGAACTTTTTCAAAAGACTCCGATTTATGTGACATAAGGTAAACATACCCATATCTACTCATGTCATCAGTAAATGTGATGAAGTATCTATAGCCACCTCTAGCTTCGTGCTCATTGGCCCGCATACATCGCATGTATTACGCCCAAGTAGTTCAAGTAGTCCCTTTCAAACGTTCCTTTGAAAGGTGACCTTGTCATCTTGCCCATCGACATGATTCACATGTATCAATGGATTCATAATCCATGTCTTTTAGAAGTCCATCTTTGTGGAGCTTTCTTCATGCGATTCACACTAATGTGACCTAATCGACAATGCCATAGGTAGGCCTCACTCAAACTTTTTAACTTTTGCCTTTTTGTTATTTATGTTATATAATTCTGATTTGAGATCTAATACAAAGAGTCCATTACTCACTCGAGCAGTTGCATAGAAAATATCATTCTTAAAAATAGAAATACATCCATTTTTACTGCTAAATTCAAAATTTTCATGATCCAATACAGCATAGGAAATAAGGTTTTTAGTAATGCAAGGAACGTAATAACAATTATTCAGTTCTAATACTAAACCAGAAGGTAAAGATAAACTTAAATCTCCGACTGAGAGTGCAAACGAACACTTGCTCCATTTCCAACGCACAGGTTTATCTCCCCTTTCCTTACTTGTCTCCTATTTCTTAGTCCCTGCACATATGAAGTAATGTGAGCACCACATGCAGTATCTAATACCCAAGTGGGACCATTATCTAATGTGAGAACATTGGTTGTCATAATCTCAATAACATAAATACCTGAAGTGGAACTCACAGTCCCGTTCCTCTTGTCTTCCAAGTACTTTGGGACAGCTTTCTTTTCCCAAAGTGTCCTTTGGCTTTGCAAGTAAAAACAATCATGATCGCAGCCACCTTTGGCTTCTCACCATTCTTGGGTTTGGCAACTTGCTTGCTTTTCCCTTGGTAATTGCTCTTACTTTTAGCCACCCTCTTAAATCCCTTCCCATTGTTGACATTCGTAACTTCCTTCTTCTTGTCACCAATTATATTGCCCTCAGCATTTTTAAGCATGCTATGAAGCTCATTCAGATCATGCTTCAGACCATTCATATGGTATTGCATTCTGAATGGTGCAAAACCATCATGCAAGGATCTAAGAACAATATCAGTGGCCAACTCTTGGTCATATGGGGTCCCCAGATTTTCCATCCTCTTGAAAAGCCCAGTCAGTTTAATCACATGAGGACTTACTGGTTTTCCCTTCACAAGATGGCTATCAAGTATAGCCTTGTGAGTCTCATATCGCTCTATCCTTGCCCTCGATCCTCGAAACAACGTTTTTAGTTCAGCTTATGATAGAATAAGCATCGAATGCTCAAACCTCTTTTGCAAATCGAGCTCCATTGCAGCAAGCATGAGGCAAGTTACAGGTAATGCCTCAGACTTTACCCGAGTTGTTGTTGCCTTTTCCTCATCTGATGAGGTATTGGTCACAGTAGGGACAGGGGTAGCTAGGACGTCCTCACGTCCCTCGGACCTGAGAATAATTCTCAGATTCCTTTCCCAATCAAGGAAGTTCGTTCCATTGAGCTTGTTTTTCTCAACAATTGAGCGTAGAGAGAATTTCAAATTATCGTTCGACATAATCTACAAAATATAAATGACATACAAATCAGTTTATGTTTGATATTGCAAATACTTATAATTTAAACAATTTAAAATAAGTAAATGCACATTTTATTCAAGTTGTTATTGTCCCTTATGAATAAAATGATTCCAAGATCCCATCATAGACAAGCCCCAACGTACTTTTGCACTGCCTTAGTTCTTGTGTATGCAAGGTAAGTAACAATTACTAATTATAACTTATTATAATTCTTGGTTGATGATCCACATCCAATGTAGGATTCATCCCCATGCCTCAAGATCCAAAACTTTGCCTTTTGGTCTCTTGTTGGGTACAACCGTATCAAGATTTATGAACCCCCGTATAGATTCACCCTCACGAGCCTAAGATTGAGGTAGAACACCCTCGCTTTTGCGAAACCCATCCAACCAAAACCATAAACTTCATGGGTTATGACACGGAAAGGCATTGCCCCAATTTTCTGTAGGAACTTAAGTTTTTGATTATCTTTTATTTATAAGTGAAAACTGGCATAAATAAAGACAATGCAAAATAAATAAATAAAGCATAAAAAAAAATATGCAATAAAAAAAATGATCCTAGTATGGCCCCCCCCCAAAAAAAAATAAAAAATAAAGATCTAATCTTCTTTTGTCTTCATCCTTGTACCCTTCATGGATCTCCATCCTTGAACTTCATGGACTTTCTCTTCTTTGTATTACAAAATTATTTACAATAATCTAATTATTAAAATAAATTACAAAAATATAACGATACGCAGATCGTATTTCTGGGCCATACTAGTCACCTTATGCATGCAATATATCATAATATAAAACAAGCATAAAATAAAAATTCTTAATTTAAAATTAAATCCTTACATGGTATTAATCATTATTAATCATAAAATGCAATTATTGGATAAAATTGTATGAAAAATATATAAATGGGATTTCCTAACTTTTAGGAAACAATAAAATAAACCATATAATATTGACTCCCTTGGGGTTTGTCTGCACATTTTAAAATTGGAGGAAACAAAACAATTTTGCTTTCTTTTTAATTAAAATCGTAAAGGCATTTTATTATTAAGGAGAGGAGATCAAAAGCAAAAGTCACGTACTATATGTTTTGTGTATCTCCCTCCTAAAAATTCCATATTATATTCATAAAATTCCATGGGCCAATCAAAATCTTCATTTTAATTTTACATTTTATTCATATAAAATTCACCATCAATTTAAATCAAGATCCGCATCAAATTAACAATTAATTCATTGATCCTATCAATTTATGCAAGATAGCTCTGATACCATTGTTGAAAATTAGATGCATTAAGCGGAATTTCAGATCATATCTAAACATCTAATCGTAGAATCTTCAAGCATAATTGATAGATCAAAGTATTGTTCATGGAAAATACCTGTTGATGCGTGAACCGAGTCAGATATGGTGGTATCTAAAAGGATGAGAGCCCCACGTGTTGCTCCTCTATTTAGTCCACACGAGCCCGAATAGATCTATTGCCTTCGACTGCTAGGACGAATGGACAAAAGGGAGCAATCAAAATTGCCTTGGTTGAAAAAGAAAAATGGTGGTCTCTCCTTGCACCACTCACGATTTTTGAGAGCAGCCAAGAAAAAAAATGAAAAAACCCTATTTTATTCAAAACTTCTTTTGTTTCTTTTATTAGCCTTTTCCCGTATGTTTAGGAAATATTTTATTACCATAACATGATTTTCAAAAAATCATTTATATATTCCATCTTCAATGATGGAGACGTTTTTTTTTTCTTTTTATGGCACATCAATATATAGAAAATCTCATTTCCTTTTATGGCACATCAATATATAGAAAATATCATTTCCTTTTATAACGTACGGTTTTTAGAGCAATAAATAGAAATGAAGACTTTGTCCTTTTATCAAATAAAAAGGCTGTATGAATAACTCCATAATTAATCATATCTAATATGAATAAATAATATTTATTTTATTTCAGAAATAAATAATATTCTTTATTATTAATAATATCTAATATGTATTAATAATTAACCATTTTTTTTTCGTTGATCTAGTCCGTAATCTCTAAGTGTGTGACCTCATAGGACCCAATTATAATAGCTATAGGTTTAACCCTATTAATCGTAGTTGGCTTCTAGCAAAGCACTATGACTCCTAAAATAATCAGATTAAATTATCTCCGTTAATTGTCCTATCCAAGTTTAGTCATTGCACATTAATTTAAAGGACACAATTTCTTCATCAGAATCAACGACAGAACCCTTTTTCATTTCTTTTTCCCCCGGCCCCTTTCAAATCCACTGGTCGGGCTAAAGGCAGCGATTCCCTTTGAAAGTGAGAAAAGAGCACTACACCACCAACATGCAGAAGAATCGATCTTGCCACTTCCAACACCTCTCCCCGATATATACTTTTTCTGTCAACAAGTAATTAAGAGTATAAAAATGAGGTGATAAAGATTCGTTAAAAAATAATATAAATTATATTATAAGATCTCACTTAATTATTTAAATATTTAAATGAAATAGTTTTTTTACCGCAATAAAGGACTTGCTCCAATATTCCACCCTGGTGTCCCACGAGTGTTCCCTCATGGAAACCAGTGATTCTTGACCTGACGAAGAAACATAAAAAAAAAAAAGAAGAGAGGGCCGTGCATGTTTCAGTCATTCATTTATTTATGCTGCTGGTGCTCCTTTATTTGAATGTCATGAGCCTGGTAATAAAGTCAACTCGACAGATTCGGGATATTTCACCTGCCACTTCAGAAGATCTTACGGGGGGCAAGGGAAAGCGTTCTCACTTTTTTTATTTTATTTTTTTAGTGCGTTTGCTGGTACGTAGTAAGAAAGTTGCTGGCCGTCGATGATCGTGAGCTTTAATTTGGGTGGGCAGCGACTTCGACCCTTGTCTTTACTTGAAAGTCTTTGCCTTGAAGAGTAGTTTCTGTGTCCTGAATAGTGTTTTGATGTTGCTGCCTTGCGTGATAAAACGACACACTACTTTTGTATATTTCACAAAAGATGATCTGGATAAAAAACAAAAATGTGATGAGAATGGAGAAATGACATTAAGATAATAAAAGGATTTGATTTCTCAACTTTGGGATAAAATAATAATATCATCCAACAAAAAAAAATGGAATTTCGATAAACACTTTCTCCCAATCAATATTTTGATTTCTAAGTTTGATTCTTAGCCTTTTTATTTTCAATTTTATTCTTGGATTCATATTTCTTTTTCAAGTCTTATCCTCATTCTTTTTATTTTGATTTTTTGTGGATTTTTTTGTGATTTGTTTTTAATTTTACCCTAATGTTTAGATTTTTATATTATATTTTAATTTGTTTTCAATATCATCATTTATCCATAATCTTGACTTTTTATTTTTTCAAATTTGGTCCCCATTCTCTTGATATTTATTTTTTTGTTTTGGATTCTTTTTGTGGATTTAGTTTTTTATTTTTTAATTTTGCCATTTAATTCAAAGTTTTTAGGTTGTACTCTCATTTTTTGATGAGTTGATTTAGGGCAACTACCATATTATAGGTTAGGTGGGTTGATCTAGGGTTGATCTAATTTCACTCGAATCAACCAAATAGTATTTTTTTTTAATAAAAAAATGACATTAATTTGAAACATAATATTCAATGGAGTATCAATACTCTTGTGACTTGTTTTGTCATTGCTTGACCAGGTCATGGGTCAACCCGTGTTTTTTACCATTTCAAACCAGTTTTTTTCTTCAAAATACATTGGCAGTGCTTGGGCACGTTGTTATATTATAGAAAATTCAGCGTAGCTCTAGCAAAGCACGGGACACCTATTTAGTGTCTGTTTGAAAATGTGATTGATGTAATTTTTTAAAGTGTTTTTTCCCTTAGAAATGTATCATAATAATATTTTTTATTTTTTAAAAATTATTTTGGATATCAACAAATAAAAATAATCTAAAAACACCAAGTTTTTTTAATTTAAAATAATATATATATATATAGATATATTTTAAAAAAATACTTTTAAAAATGAAGTATTGAAATAATCCAAGAAATAAATAGAAACGAAACGAAATCAAACTAAATTAAAAGCGTGAGGGACCAAATATTGAGCGAGGTAAAATAGTTATAGAAATAAATAGATAAAATATGCGGAGAACCGAAAGTGAATTCATAACGTGAACACAAAAAAAAACGCCTAAACAGAATCTCTCCTTCTTTTTTATTGACAAAATAACCCTTGAAAATCCATTCGCTCTATATAGGTGTAGAACCCTCCGTGTCTGCATCTCTCCCTCTTCTCTTTTTTGCTCCAGAGATTTTATCTGAACATCATAAAGTTTTAGTCTTTTTTCGAGAGAAGAAAATGGGCTCGGTTCCATCTGAACTGAGCTTGGGTTTTGTTAGGCCTTCCTCTACAACAAAAACTTTTACGTTTTTTCCTGAAACGATAGCTGATTTTCTCAATGAGGTTTCCTTGATCGGTGATGCTGCAGTGAAGGGTTTGAAAGTTGATAGTTTTCTTAGTGATTTAGAAGAAGAAAAGAGAAAGATCGATGCCTTTAGACGAGAGCTACCTCTTTGCATGCTCCTTCTGAATGATGGTTTGTTCACTCCCTTTTCTTTTATGGGTTTTGATTAATGAGGTATTTCGGATTTTCAGTTTCATGAGTTGTATCCATGGAAAAGTCAGTTTGGAAAAACGAGTTTTTTTTTTTTTGTTGATTTTGATTAATGGGTTGTCTTTGGATTAAAGAACTAAGTTAGAGGATGTGAACAATTTTTTTTAAAAAAAAAAAACTGTTGTGTTTCTTGTTGCAGCAATTCAAGTTGTGAGGGAGGGGTTGATGCAATGTGGAACATCACGCAATCAACGACCGGTATTGGAAGAATTCATTCCATTGAAGAAGAAAATCGAAGATCGTGGCGATGATCATGAAAATGATGGTTTAGTAAAGGAGAAAGACTCTAAAGACAAGAAAAATTGGATGAGTTCCGTTCAATTATGGATTACTGATGATCATCATCCCTCTACTGATTACTTGTTTGATGCAAAACAAAATCCCAAATTAGAATCTAAGGTATATCAAATAATAACTATAATTGAAGTTTATGTGATATGTTTTTTACAAGTCTTAAAAGGAAGAGAAAATGGAAAATGATTTTTTTTTTAATGATTTTTGTGTTTTTTTAGACAAACAAGAAAGCAAATCAGTATGTGAACGAGGATGCATTCCAGGCTTGTAAAGGCAGGAGTGCAGCAAGAACATTTATGCCGTTTAAAGCCTACCCTGGTTCGTCAAGGAAGGAGGATGACAGTAATAGAGAGGAATTGCCGGTTCCTGCTCTTTCTCTTTTAACTCCTGGAATGAAGAGCGTAAAAGAGGAATCCAACTCTACAGGCTCAAGAAGCAGTTGTAGCAGATCAGTTTCTCCTACATCTGCCCCGAATCCAGAATCAAATTTACGAAATGGACCTCAATCCCAGCATAAGAGTTCTAGGAAGCATAGGAGGTGCTGGTCACCAGAGTTGCACCGCCAGTTTGTCAATGCTTTACAGCAACTTGGAGGCTCTCAAGGTTAGTATATGTTTGAATCCTGGTCTTTTGGTATGAGAATCTTGGTAGTACGGGCCTGTGTCTTTGTTTGATGAGAATGATAGATGGGATGCAAAATTATAGTTATGCTTGGCTTGAAAGATGGAGATCATGAAGAGGTACATTCTTATGTTGGCCTGAAACATGGAGATGAGATGAGAGATTAGCAAAATGTGTAAACTTGATGAATCTACTGGAAATTGAAAGTAGAATTCTTCATTTGCATTTTTGTTCATTGATTCAACTTTCGGAAGTATCTAACTCGATTCTATTGGGGCATTTTGCAGTGGCTACTCCTAAGCAGATTAGAGAGCTTATGCAAGTTGATGGCTTGACCAATGATGAAGTGAAGAGTCATTTGCAAGTGAGTTTTCCATTCCATCTCTTTATCATGCTTCGTTTATACAGGCATGGGTAAAAGGAGTGAAATGCTTCAACTATCGAAGCAATTTCCTTTTTCATTCGCTCACTGTAAGGGACATATCGAGTTTTAAGTTCTGATGGAACTTTCTTGCTGTATCAGAAATACCGACTTCATACACGGAGAGTGCCACCAGCCACAGCCTCCGCCCCTGAAAACCAATCTGTTATTGTTCTGGGGGGTTTGTCGATGACCCAAGATCGGTATGGTGACTCCTCAAAGGCTAACAGTTCCCAGTCTGGCTCTCCCCAAGGTCCTCTGCAGGTAGCTGTAAACACAGGAGGGACCTCCACTACAGGAGGTGATAGCATGGAGGATGACGAAGACGCAAAATCTGAGGGCTATAGCTGGAAAAGTCATATTCACAGATCAGGGAAAGATGTATAGAGTTTGTCCACCATGAATTTTGCAGATAAACTATACATGATAGGATTATATAATTATAGAAATAATAATAGAAAAATTACATAATTAAAGGGAAGGTTCTTGAGAATGAGTGACGCTGTTACATTTTGCAGGATTAGCTTTCTTTCTGTCTTAAAATGTAGTGTCTGTATTTGGTTGGAGTTGGTATAAAATTCCAAGACCCTTTGTGTTCATGGAATAGACAAGCCCTTTTTTCGTACCATTGATATTCTTTCCAAACATCATGGTTTAGAAGTTGTGTTTGCCAAGCTTTCCCAGCAAACATGAGGTTTTGGAAGAGATACTCGCTCAACAGTTTCCTTTTGATGATTTTGAAGTTGAGGTAAAATTAGCCTACGAAGCTGTCAACTTTGAACACATTCGATGGAAGAGCACCTGCTGCTTCTTGTTGACCTATTGGTGCCACATGTTATGCCCTCTAATTTGCTTTGAGACTTTTGAAGGTGGAACTCTGACGTGGAAAGCCATAACAGGTCCTCAATCTGTTGCCCGAAAGTTCAAGAGATGGAAAATAAATTTTGATGCAACGCACCCTAAATTCTCACCCAGGATAATCATAGTCTCCCCCCTAAGCTACGGTGCACAAGCAGGAAGTCAGGAATGTTTCATTATCAACGTTGATTGTTCCTTTGGGTTTCTGTGAAGCTTGACAGAGAATTTTGAAAGGTCTTATCAGTCCAGGCACAGTATCGCTGAGCTGTATTGGAAGAGGATATTGCAGAAATAAAAACATCTCCCCTTTTATTCCCTTTTAGATGATCTTCTTCTCCCGGATAAGAATATCAGAACCAGCGGGCTAAACCAAACACGAGCACTCTAAACCAGAAAAGGGTGTCAGCTTCGTCACCTTTCATCCCCGGTTGGCCCATCCATAGTAATATCTGGTCACTCCCTGCGGTACCGTTTACCCTTTTTGGATGCTTGGTGTGTTACTGTAATTGCTGGGATCGTGATTGTGGTATATTGGGAATCATACTGTTCTCCATGGCCATTATTAAATTGACTGGGATGAGCCTAAACATGCCTGAAAGAAATTATTGTTCGCACAAATTGGTTGGCGGTGATGGTGTTCTGTTTTTGAAAGATGACAAGACAAGATCAATACTTATCCGAGTGAGAATATTATAGGTTTTGCATTCTGGTTCTGTACTGATACAGGATTCTTATTCAAGGAAAAGATAAGATGGACAAGGAGCTGACATATTCTTCCAAATTCGGGTCACCAAAGCATCCATTTCTCCTATCAGAAATGAATAAGGTATACTTGGGAAGCAAGAATCTGGCCAGCAATGAGCATGACTTTAGGGGCAATGACGGGGTGGTGGTGTGTGAAGAAGAACCAATACAGCTAGAGCTGCCAAGTTTGATTTCCCCCATCCCACTCCTTGGTTCTGACGACTTTTGTGAATCTTTTTTAGGCTCTTCTTATCCTTGAATGTCTCTAAATCACTAAAATAACTCTCTTTATTTTGAGAAATATTTATCATTAGGTAAACAAGTTCAAACTCTAAAGCTTTAATGAAGCTTGTCAGCATATATGATTTTGTGCCAGCTTGACTGAATCATGTGGTCTCCAGACAGCTTCTCGCCTAGTCAATTGTCAAAAATCCTAGATTTTATCCCTTCACCTAACCCAGTATCCCACTTTCTTTTTTTCCCTTCTAAAAAATAAAACGCAATCGAGTATAACGCTTATCTGGGTCCATGACAAAACAGTCACTCTCACAAACAAAATTACAGAGAGAATCTTGTAGACCAGTTATGATGAAGGAACCCACAGAGATTGGTCCACTTTAAACGAGGTGTAAATTGTTTGGTGAAAGATGAGAGTGAAAATGATGGAGCCTCTCATCACATTCCACCCTATACAGGTTTATTTTGTTTTATTTGTGTTCATCAGATTTTTCAATTCAAAGGACTATTCTGCTTCTTTTGTTTAGATGATATAGAATAGAATATAAGCAGTAGCTAAGAACAGCATTAGCTGCCCATATGGAAGCTACGATTAATAATAATAATAATAATAATAATAATAAAAAAGCCATTCCCCATTGAAGATTCCTTCAAAGACCAGCAAGAGATGATGAGGATGCTACCTCTTGATAGGTCTGGTAAAATAAAAATTGGAGAAACCTATCAAAGCCACAAAAAGGAAAAGTAGGAAGCAAAAAGGCCAGCCAACAGCTTTCATCTTTCTTTCTAGCCAAGAATTTCTGTCCAGCATTAGCTTTCAAGAAGGTGAACTTGTGATCATAAGGCACAGCAGACAATATAAGTTAGTACTTTTTGAAGCATTGGTTTTATCGCTATTTTGCTGATGCGTTTTCATGAATTATCTTGCGTTTTATGATTACATCTAATTAATGATGTCCCTCCCAGCTCTTCAGGACAAAGGTAGGTACCTCTTTCATATGCTGCTTTCCGTATTTGACTTGTATTTTACCGGCTAGTTTTTGCTTATCGAAATTTCATCTATTCACACTGGTAGCCGACAAACTCTCACAATTCTATTTAGAATTCAAAATTGGGTGATGATTCAAGAAATTCTAAACCACGTGTTATTTTTACTGTAGCTATACATACAGTTTATTATGGATTGAAATACTATAATTACTATTATAGTCTTTGGTGTATAAAAATCAAGGTTGTCAATTCTGTTTCGGTTGGTGCTTTGTTTTTTTAATTTGAACGGAATATTTTGGTTTCGAAGCATTTTGGGGCTCTATTTTGGGGCTCATGTTTTTATACTTATAATTAAATATATTAATTTGAAAAAACAATAGTTCAAATCTAAAAATAAAATTATTTAGAATTGTGCAATTTAATCTAAAAAAACACAATAAAATAATATTTTGAATAAAATTATGAACATGTAAGATATTACGAGAATGTCATCATCAATCTCGCAAGGTCATTGCATTCTGTACCTGCTTTGACATTTTAACATAATATATATAAATATATCAAGAGACTTATCGTAAAATTTCATCTCAATCTAATGGTCAGATTAAGAGATATGATTGATATTATAAAATTATTCATTATTTAAAAAAATACTATTTGCCCGAAACGGAATGAGCGAAACAAAACCGTAACATTCTGTCCGAAGTTTGAACAAAATTTCCGGAAAGGTCCGAAATTTTAAGCAAGGTAAAAACTGCGCGGTTTTTTTTTTAACTGGTACGAAATGTTTTTTGCTCTTTTGTTAAATTTTTAGGTTTTTTAATTTTATTCTTTGGGATAATTTTATGATTTACACTGTTTATGCAATAATAATAATAATAATTTTAAATTTGTTTTTTTACTTGCTCTTTTGTTAAATTTCTTGGGGTTTTTTTGTTTTATTTATTGGAATATTTAATAGTTTTTATTATTTTGACAGTAATAATAATTTTAGGTGTTATAATCATGATAATAATAGTGACATTACTAATCATAATAATTATAGGATAATAATTTATTGTAATAATTATAGTACTTATGATGTTAATAATTATGACTGTAATGATAATAGTAACAATATGATAAAATAATATGAAGAATATCAATAATAGCAAAATAAATTATAATAGTGATATTAATACTAATTCTAATTTTAATGGTATTAATAACGATAAAGATGTTAGTTATTGTAATAAAAAAACAAAATGTATAATACTTTTGCTTTTGTCCTTTAATTATTTTTATTTATTCTTCGTATCAGATTTTTTTTTGTTATGCTAATAAGATTTGTCCATGTTGATTATTTGTCCAAATATAGAACATTATAAAAGAAATCTCACATTCATAATATTTATTTTTTATATTTAGAAAATATTTGATTTTAAGTGGGGCGAAACGCAGGGAAAAGAGAGCGGTAACTCACGAAACGTGACCACCTGGGAAGTCCATGTTAAATCCTTGAACTTTATTATTCTTTCAATTGACTCCCACAACATATGCATGTATACCCTTCCCCTTTTATACTAGTTCCAGTTAGGTACCCCAACTAATTACAACTGAATTCAACAAACAATTAACAACTAATTGAGCAATTAACCAACTATCTCAACACCCTCCCTTAAACTGAACAGTTTACAATTTTTGACATGTCACATACACCCAGTTGCTCTCTCAACTTTGTAAAGGTGTCAAGCTTCAAGGGCTTGGTCATGATGTCAGCAACTTGTTCCTGTGAGCTACAGTACTTCAGTTCTATCTCCCCATCCTTCGATAAATCTCGAAGGAAATGATACCTGACAGCTATGTGTTTGCTCCTTCCATGCATCACTGGATTCTTTGACAATTTTATGGTGGAGCAATTATCACAATAGATGACACAATTCTTTTGATCCCAATTCAGCTGCTTGAGAACCCTCTTCATCCATATGGCTTGACAATCACACATTGCCGCAGAAATAAATTCGGCTTCCGTAGTTGAGAGAGTGACTATTGCTTGCTTCTTCGAGCTCCAAGCAACAGCACCTGAGCTCATCATAAAAACATACCCAGATGTGCTTCTTCTATCATCCAGATCTCCAGCATAGTCACTATCTGAGTAACCAATGAGACCCTCAGTCCCCCCTTTCTTCTGATAGCAAACTCCCAACTCAGTAGTACCCCTCAAGTATCTCAAAATTCTCTTCACCGCCATCATGTGCAATTCGGTGGGCTTCTCCATATACCTGCTTACCAGACTCATCACATACATTAAGTCAGGTCTAGATACCGTCAACCGTCAAGTACATTAAGCTTCCTATCATCTGCTTATACTGGGTTGAGTCGACTCTGATTCCTCCTTCATCCTTTGTCAACTTACAACCTGGTACCATAGGAGTTTTTGTGGGATTACTGTTTTCCATCCCAAATTTCACCAGTATTTCTTGTGCATACTTCCTTTGGCTCATGTAGATGCCATAGCTGTTTTGGACTATTTCAACTCCCAAAAAGAACTTCATCTTCCCCAAGTCCGTCATGTCAAACTCATTCATCATTGACCCTTTGAAGTCATTAAGCAGCACATCATCATTACCGGTGAATATTAGATCATCCACGTAGATACTCACAATCAACACCTTCCCCCCTTTGATCTTAGTGAACAAAGTGTGCTCACTTGGACATTTCTCAAACCCTTCCTTGAGAAAGTATGTCTCGATTCTACTGTGCCATGCCCTTGGGGCTTGTTTCAACCCATACAACGCCTTTTTGAGCTTCAACACTTTTCCTTCCTCTCCTTTCTTTATGAACCCCTTCGGTTGTTCCACATACACATTCTCCTCCAACTCCCCATGTAAGAAGGCACTCTTGACATCTAATTGATAGATGTTCCACTGATTGCATGCTGCCACTGCCATAATCATTCGTATGGTATCCCATCTTGCAACCGGGGCGAATACCTCCGTGTAATCAATACCATGTCTCTGAGCATACCCTAACACAACCAACCGAGCTTTATGTTTATCCACCTCACCCTTTTCATTCAATTTGGTCTTGTAGATCCACTTCACCCCTATAGCTCTGGTCTGCTTTGGTAGCTCAGTCAGAACCCAAGTGTTGTTCCTCTCTATAGCTGCTATCTCATCTGCCATAGCTTTCTTCCATATGGGATTTGTGGCTGCTTCCTCATATGTTCTAGGATCACCAGCTTCAGTATACATAACCATGTCCTGGTCCTCCTCATTTTCAGATAAACCCTCTCCTGACACATGGTCCCTCATCCATGCTGGTTCTCTACTCACTCTCCCTTGCCTCCTGCCACATGCGCCAGCATCTCCACTCTGCAGGTTAGTGGCATTCTGTTCCACTTCCACCTCATCTGAAAATGAGCCATTTTCACCATTTTCTTCTCCAATCTCTGCTGCGTGATCACTATCACTGGCTGCACCAGTTGCTGCCCCTGCTGCAGCACCATTTTCAGACCCATATCCATCATTAGTTTCCTCTTTCTCATCCTCTCCCCACTCCAGTGTACTGCTTCTTGGTTCAGTTTCAGCTCTTCCCCATTTCCAGCTCTCATTTTCATCAAATACAACATCTCGGCTTATGACGATCTTCTTGGTAACTGGATTGTACATCCTGTAGGCCTTGGACTCCTTGCTCAGCCCCAAATGCACACATTTTGTGCTTTTATCATCTAGTTTCCTCCTTTGCTGATCCGCATTGTGCACATACCCAATGCACCCAAACACCTTGAAAAACTACACTGATGGGGTGATGTTTTTCCATGCCTCTTCGGGTGTTTTGTCTTTTAAAGCCAATGTAGGACTTCGGTTTAGCAAAAACACTGTCCAATTCACTGCCTTTGGCCAGAATTCTCTTGGAACCTCCCTTTCAACTAGCATGCTCCGAGCCATATTCATGATTGCCCTATTTTTTCTCTCTACGACCCCATTCTGCTGGGGTGTGTATGCAGCTGTGAGCTGCCTGCTGATCCCATGGTTCTCACAGAATTTGTTAAAATCCTGAGAGTTAAACTCTCCTCCCCGATCTGTCCTCAAACAGCAAATACTCTCCCCTACTTCCTTCTCAGTCAACACCTTAAACCTCTTGAAAGCCATCAAGGCCTCTGATTTTTCAGCAATGAACTGCACCCAAATCTTCCTGGTATGGTCATCTATGAAGGTGATGAGATATCTCTTATTGCTTAGAGATACTGGAGTTATTGGCCCACATATATCCGAATGAATCAGCTGCAACTTCTTCGCAGCTCTCCACTCACTTTGTTTTGGAAATGGGTCCCTATGTTGCTTCCCAATCATGCACCCCTCACACAATTTTGTAGGGACTGTCAGCAGTGGCAGCCCCTTCACCATTTTTTTATCATGCAGTGTCTTCAACCCTTTGTAACTCAAATGCCCATAACGGCTATGCCACAACTGTGCTTCTTCATCCGCAGCAGTTTTAAAACACATATGCTCACTAGTGGTTATAGATGCCAATATTACAAACATTCTATTCATAGACATCTCACTCCTCATTATCAATCCCCTAGATGGGTGAAACACTTTGCACACATTATCTCGAATAAGAATTGCTAGCCCCCTCTCTTGCAATTGGCCTATGCTTAGCAAGTTGTTTTTTAGTTCGGGAATATAATAGACTTGAGTAATTATTTGAGTTACACCTTCAACCCTCATTCTAATACTCCCTATTCCCATTACACCCATTCTAGCATTATTTCCCAACTTAACAGATTGTCTAAAACCTTCATCAATATCAACAAACCACAATTTATTCCCCGTCATATGATTACTACACCCGGAATCTAGAAACCATACTTCGTCTCTTCTAGCATTATGCAAATCAACATGAGTCATGAGCAGTAGCTCCTCCTCATCCTCCAACTCAGCATAATGTGCTCCTCTCTCCCATTCTGGGCATTCAAACTGGAAGTGTCCCAATTTATGGCATTTATAGCATTCTGTCAACTCTCTATTGACAGAATACCTTCCCCTGCCTCTACCCCTACCTCGGGTTCCCCTGGCAGCACTAAAACCACCCCCTCTGTATGAGTTAAAATACCCCCTGCCCCTGCCACGGGCTAGTTTTTCCTCATACACAACCTTGAGGGCTTGTTCCTCCTCTCGGTACTCAAACATTCTTTGTTCATGCATTAACAAACTACCATGCAATTCATCTATACTCATAGTATCTAAATCATTCGATTCTTCAATTGAGCATACTACGTAATTGAATTTAGCAGTCATAGTTCGTAAAATCTTACCAACTATTACACTCTGCTCCATCTTATCTCCATTGATGCGCATCTTATTCACCACTGCCAAAGTGCGAGAGATGTATCTGTCCACTCTCTCCCCTTCCTTCATACTCAGCAGCTCAAACTCTCTTCTTAGGGCTTGCAGCTGAGATCTGCGCACCTTGGTTGACCCTTGGTATTTTTGCTTCATAGACTCCCAGATTGCCTTTGATGTGCTTTTGTCAAGGATAGTCTCCATAACCTCTCGGTCTATTGCCTGGAATAGACAATTTTTGATCTTCATGTCCTTGAGCTTAGCATCTTCCATGACCTTTCGCCTAGCCTCACTTGCATCCGTTCCCCTTGGCACGGTTGGGATTCCTTCTTCTACCAAAGTCCATAGTTCTTTACTCCGGAGAAAATTCTCCATCATCATCGACCAATGGTCATAGAAACCATCGAATCTCGGAATCGCAGCTTGCACAAACTTGTCTGCGTTGTTGAGCATTTTCTCTTCTTCTTCAAAAAAAAAAAGTCAAGTTTCTCTTCTCCTTCGAAACACTGTGTTTCTTCTTAGAAACACTTCACAGAAACACTCACCTGTGTTTCTTCTTCGAAACACTCATAGAGACACTCTCACTCTCGGTGTTTCGCTCACCTCTCACTCTCGGTGTTTCTCTCACTCTCTGCCTGAAGATCCACGGTCTGCGGTGGTCGTCGGTCGTGGAGCTTCGGTTTCAGTTCAATCAAGGATTTCTTCACACTTCGTGATCATCGTTCGAAAAATCACCAAATCTTGAATTTCTTCTTTCAAATCAAGATTCCTTTCTTCACAGCTTTTTCTTTCCTTCTGTGAACTTGTTGATGATCGAATCGATGAGTGACTGAACAGATTCACTTCAATTTCAATTTCTGCCGGAAAAAAAAAATCGAATTCTTCTTTCTCACTCTAACTTTCCTTTTTCAGAGCTTCTCTCTCCTTGTCCCTTTTATATGGGCTCTGATACCATTTGTTAAATCCTTGAACTTTATTATTCTTTCAATTGACTCCCACAACATATGCATGTATACCCTTCCCCTTTTATACTAGTTCCAGTTAGGTACCCCCAACTAATTACAACTGAATTCAACAAACAATTAACAACTAATTGAGCAATTAACCAACTATCTCAACAGTCCAAACATCAACTCTTCAAACATTCTAGGCTGGGCATCAGACCTCAACGTTGCGATTTACAATGGGCGAAACTGGCGTCGGATACGTGTGGGCGCAGCAGAAATGGAAGGAGCAACGTTTTGAAGAACTATAGAGAAGCAAATAACAAAGAGCAGTCGAGCGAATTGCATTCAATCGGGGGCGTGGTCCTCGTACTTAGCCATCTGCATGCTACCCAGTTCCGATCAGGGACGTAACAAGAAGAGAATATCATATATGTATATTAATGAAAACTTTATCTCTTAACGTTCACATTAAGATTGAATCTTAGTTTTCTTACGACTAACTCACCCTTGCAGCATTATTTTAGGAAATGTTAGGGATAAGAACTATCCATTTGGCAAAATTTAGCCCGTTGGCCACCTATCATCTAAAACAAATAGGGTTGGGCTAGGCTTAAGCTCACTCTTACACGTGGTCTAGTCCTCGAGCCTATTAATTCTAACCCATATGGTTGGGCCTGTTGGTGTCGTATCAGCAAAACAAATTGGGTAAAGTTAGGCTTAAGTCCACTCTTACACATGGTCTATGTCCTCGAGCCTCATAATTCTAACCCATGTGGTTGGGCTAAGCCCAACTCAGCTTTATGAGTGTGTTTGACTCACTTTAATTTTACTAAATAAAAATTGATTTTTTATCCTTAAGGCAGTCTTTATCTGTTTTTTTATCCTTAAGGCATGTTTGTCAAACATTGCCTTAAAGGGTCTGTAAAGCCACTAATTTTAAGCTAAAAGTGTGTTTAACAAACACACCTTATAACCTTTTTCCTTAGCCTTATGTTGCTTTTATTTTAGTGTATAGCCAAACAAATATTAAAGTATTTTTAAGAAATCCTAAAAAAATACAAAGATTATTTTAAAATTATAAGTGGGTTTTTTCACATGATTTTCTAATTACTATTCCTAATAATGAGGCTATAGAATTATACTACAGATACAGACCTAATATTAAAAATAACTTGTTTTTCTTTGAAATTTTCAAAATATATATATATAAAAAAAGTCCCTATATTTCAGAAAGTTAAAAAAAAACCCCAATAATTTTCCTTAATATTAGGTTGTAGACTCACACTGTAAGATATAAATTCGGCGCTAAAATTAACTGGTTTTTCTCTAAAAATCTCAAAAAAATTAAAAATCCAAAAAAACTCCCTTTATTTTAGAAAATACAAAAAAAAAATTATTCAATAATTTTGCTTAACATTGGTTTGTATACGAACACTATAAGATACAAAACTGGTATTAAAAATAATTGATATTTCTTTGAAATTTCAAAAATCTATAAATTTTAAAAACAATTATATTTTGTTTTCACTCATATGACAAACTTCTAAAGGCTTCGACATATATTTTCTAAAAAAGTAAAAAATGTTATTTTATCATATTTTGAAACTACAAAATGGATATTTTAACTAATTTATTATTATCTATTAAGATTTGACCAAAATTTTAAAAATAACATAAAATTAATTTGTTTAATTAATATTAGGGTAAGAGTTTTGCAACATAATTCATACTCTTATATTGGTCTTTCCACTTTCGGGCATTGCACAATTTCTTCACACTCGCATTGTCATGGCTATCACCCGTTTCTCACACTCCAACATTAATCTAGCGTTTCTTTACGTGTTTTTGCTTCACTTGTTCCCCTTCTGCTAATCGTCAAATTGATTGCAATTACAACTATTATTATCTAATATATCAAAAGAGATCAGAATCAGTTACTATGTATTATTTGTAAAATTATTGTGAATTGCAATAGTGGAGCTCAGTTTTTTGTTCGGTTCAACTCGGGTCGGGTAGGTTTATACGGTTCGCCGGTTTACTGATTTTTATTTTATTTTTACACAGTAAAATAATCATTTTGTCCCTAAAAAAGACAAAAATCAGGTCCTGCTGGGAGGGGTGTCATACTAATTATACATTTTTTTGTCCGGTTCGGGTAACCAGTTTATTGATTTTTTGTATTTCTTTGCACAGTAAAATAACTCTTATGTCCCTCGAAAAAGACAAAAATCAGGTCTGACTGGGAGAGGTGCCACGGGAATTTCATATTTTTTTAAAATGGATAAATACAGATATGCCCTCCAATAAGACAAAATTAAAGAGTTGGTTGTAGGGGTGTTAAGGTAATTGATCATATTTTTAAATTATTTTTCTCGGATTACTATTGGCGCATGTAGAGCACACAACCAACATCATTCGGCTCACACCCTCTTCGGGCGGCGTGTGCGGCGTCGTCCGGTGGCATAAAATGTCCATCCGGTGTCTCCGTGGATGCGCCGTCGTGTCCTCTTCCTCATGGTGTGGCGTGTGGCATCCAACGGTGGTAGGAGATAAGCAGGTGGGCAAATGAACATTGCCCCCCTTTTCTCTCTCCTTCAGCCTAAACTACACGTCAGCCCCCCTGGTTTTATTGTGTTTTCATTTCAATCTGTTCTCTATGAATTGTGTTGTATGGTCTTTATTTCTATTATGAAAGTTATGATTTGTTTCAATGATATCCTTTAATTGAAATTGATTATATATTAAATTTTCATTTCAGTCCTTATTACTTTGTTATTTTTTTCCAATTTAAATTTGGTCTTTTTTGAGGCCGTTTAATAAAAATATTTGTTTTCAAATTAATTATTTGACATTTAGTTATTACCTCCTTAGTTTCATTGTTTGTCCCACTTTCTCTTAGTTAAGTTATGTCGTCTCATATCCTAAGTAATTCGGGTTGATTCAGATTTATTTTTTCTTTATGTTTTTCTTATGAAATTGATTTTTTTTTCTTAAATTTAATATGTTGGTATTAAATTATTTCCACTTAAGCTTAATAATTTTCTTCCTTTTCTTTTTATTGAGTTATCTTAAGTACGAGTTAGTCAAGTTAGATTGAGTTTACTAGGGATTTTTTTTTTCAATATTTTTTATTTAGCTTTGGTTTTTTTCTTTTGCTAGGTTCTTCTTTTGAAAGTCCAATGTTTTTATCCTGATCTCATATCATAGTAATTACTTAGTCAAATTAACCGGTGTTGACTTAGGGTTTTTGCCCTCAAGTCTTTTTTATGGCATTGAGTTTTATTATTAATGTTATCAATTGGGGATTGAATTATTGGCCCTTAATTTTATTTTTCTTTTCTTTATGTTAGGTATCCCTAAGAACGGGTTAGTGAAGTTAACCCAAATTAGATCAAATTTTTATATTTCTTATTGAACTTTGACCCCTTTTTTCTATCATGTCATTCTTTTAAAATTCTAATCTGTTTTTAACCTAGGCTCCTATCACAGGTTGCGGGTTAGTCAAAGCAACTTAGGTTGACATGAGTTATTTTTCTTTGATGTTATAATTTTTGGGAAAAAAATCATCCTTTGATATTAGATTATGCACTGAGCTTTGCAAAAACAATTCTCTGTCCTTTCTAGGATTTATTTTGATTTCATATCTTTGGTGACATGTTAGGAAAGTTAACTTGCATTGTGGTCACTTGGGTATCTTTTTCATCACTTGTGTATTTTTTTTAATGTTAGAAACTCTTTACCTCGTCCACGAAGTAGCACAAACCACCTATTTTGTCAAGCTTTAAAGGTGAATCCGAACACTTTTGCAATCGTCCATGAATATAATACTAATTAGAATGTTTTCTTAATTGATTTTGCATTAGCGATGTTCAGACTTCGCGATCTGGAGGTTCTTACATATGAGAATTAGAAAGAAACTAGATACAAACATTATAGATGTTGCACATATTAGAGATGTTGTTTGAAACTAATTTTTATTTTTATTTTTTAAAATAAACCTCATCTGTACAAAAGATAGAAAAAATACAAATAAATTATAAAAACTATTTAAAATTTGAATGCATAACAAAAAGATAATAGTTATTTAAAATATATTCTCTAAACAAAATAAAATAAATAAGAGGTATTAGTTTAAATATAAAAAATTGAGAGAAAAAATATATAAAAAAAATATTAATTAAAAAATTTGAAATACAATTTTTTTTTTTTTAAAAAAAGGAAGAAGCAAAGGTGAGGCTGGCATGCTTTACCCATTAAGTTAGGGCTCACTACGCCTTTATCTTATTTATTGCATGTCGTCCACCCCAAATTAGTTTTTTTTTTAAAAAAAAAAATCAACACATCATTTGGAAAAGGAAAAGGACCACGCACACGCACATTTTGTTTTATTATATTTTACTTGCACTACTACAAATTATATATATATTTAAAAACAGTGCAAGCTTGAAATTTAAAATGAATTCAAATAATCATACCAGATTATAATTTACAAAAATTAACCCCTCAACATTCAGGAACAGAGCTAGGAAATTTCCAAAAGATTCTGGAATTGTTTAGGCGCGTGGACCCAGCTGCCACCGTCCTGGCGGCGGATGAATCCACACGCCCCCATTGGCAGAGCATGAAAATGAGGGGATCAGATAGATTGAATAAGTCCCTTTTCCATATATTTTTATTATTTTTTGTTCTTATTTGGTTCTTTTTAAAACAAAATAACATCAACATCAATTTTAAAAAAGGAAAAATAAATAATTTTGAAAATAAAATGTTAAAAGTTGAATATGTTGAAAAGACATTTAAAACTTGAATGATTTTGAGACGGTGCTGAAAGTACTGAAAACAATGAATGTACATCAAAAACCTATATTTTTCTTTTTTTTCTTTTTGTTTGATTTTTTTGAAAATACTTAAAAAAAAGTCAAAAGTCAAGTAGCTACAAGTACTGTGGTGGATGGAAATAGGGGCTTAAGTGTTTTTTACCCAAAAGCTTATTTTGCTTTTAAATGGTTGATCGATCGTATCGCTGTCCTGATTTATTCTTTTTTAAAAATAGCCTTTGGAAAAAGGAAAAGAAAAAAGAATGATAAGATTGTGTAGCATGCAGTAGCAGGCATGCAACTCATTGAGTCTTGCCTAAATAGTACGTACATTGCTGTAGCAAACTAATTTGTTGACTAATTAATTTGTTGATTAGATCAAGAAGGAAAGGCTCAAACGCAGATTCAAACAAAGAAGCCGACAAGGAGCGCTTCGATTCAAAAAGAGAAAAGCTGGTAGATTCCTTTGTCCTGCTCTCAAGAACCACTTTTATTCTCTCAGAAATTCTTCGTGCTTGGATCTGCCACATTACTGTATGCCATTATTATCACCATCACCATCACCATCACCATCACCATCACGCACAGACGCGTTCTCTGCTCTTCCACAGATGGATTCTCTGTGCAAACCATGCATGCATGATGCAAGCTTGAGACTTTTGGCTCCCAACACTTTCCTTCAATCTCTTTACGCCATCGATGCTACTGGAGCTTTAACCTAAATGATGCAATATTCTAAGTATTATTCACACGGATTCAGTTTCATTCACACTTTCACTTTAATGTAAAAAACACTTGCAAGAGATTTGAGAGGAAAAGTGAGACTTAAATAGTTTACATAATAATATTGATACTATGCATGTTCTAGGAAGATAGATTTTCATTGTGGATGTCCACCTTCGATCCTTTGAAAAATGAAAGGTATTTTTATCTAGCTAAATGAATTGAAATTATCATCCTCAAGGGGCGTGACATGACGACAGAGGGTTTACGATATGCACAGCAAGTCTCAAGTTTACGTTAGCATGTCATCTATTGTAAGAGCTCGGGACAACTGAGGTTTTACCTACTCACTTGGGCCCACAAAGTACGTTTTCCGGGAGTGAGGTTTCCTCACATAAAAAAAAAAAAAAAAGGATTGAAATTATCGTACACTCTAGCTTAAACTATTGACTTGGCTATATAAAGCTCTCTACATGAAAAATGATAAAATATCTTTTGAATTAAATCATTTTTAAACACAAAGTTAATTGTCCAACAATTGATCAACTGATATTATTGGGTCTAGAATACTTTGATTTAAAACATTTGTTAGTTAATTGTCTAGCAATTGATTAAATTGATTAAATGTTAAAATAGTCTTAACTTGCTCTTTGTAAGGAAACAAAGACATAATCTATAAAACTCATCATCTTTTGTAAAAAAAACTTCAAATGTATGTTCTATCACATAATGTAATAAAGAGTGAACATGATTGAAAGTTTCTTCACAAGTTTGTTGTTGTTTTGCCTGCAAAATTCTTGCAAATGATATCTTTGACCTCTATATGGACTTAAAAATATATATTCATTAGGATATCCTGAATCAATTAAGTAGTATTTTTCTGTAAAAACATATAATGACTTTTTAATGTATTTTTCATTAACTAAAATAAAATTAACTTATCATAAATAAGATTACATAACACACAAACTTATATATACATTACTACCTTATAGTAGCTTAGGTAATTTTATATGTGGATTGTCAATTAACTTAAGAAAAATTCATGTATCGTGTGCATTGCCTTCCTAACCCACCCAAACAAATATAAATTTCAAGTCAAAGATACATGCAACCATAGCATTTTGTGTCAACACATCTTTTTTATTGATAAATAGATTTTGATTTTATAAACACATACACGTATGCACGTGTGTGTCATCAATAACTCCTACACAATTCTATATGAGAGAAGAAAGAATCAAACATCGATGTTAGTTGTTGAATCCTAAATTTTACAAAACTTTTAAATTTAAAGCATTATCAATAAATAAGAATGATATCATTACCTTGAAATGAGGTATGTATATATAAGATTTTTTTGCAATTTAACATGATGTATTTAGAAACTCAGGATATTTAAGTTTTATAAAATCTACAGCGAGCGAGAACCAAATTTAAGAACTTTAGTAAAATACTTGTTAACAATTTCTCCTGGGTGTTGGAATATCTCTTAAACTTCCCTATTGGAAGTACCCAATGCTAATGTATAAAGAAACATCCTGACTCTCTCAAACATACACATTCTTTAGGATATTTTTAACCTATATTGGTTTTCGAGTTGAAAGGAAAGACTTTGAAGTGTTGTCTAATTCATCCTAAACTTGTTTACACATCGTTTCCAATGTCTATGTAATATTTCATTCAATCATCACATTCCAATGTTGTAAGAATCCATACAAGGTTCTTTATATTTAAACATATTATAGTACAATAGAAGAGCACTAGTTGTTCATAAAACCAATTTATGATGATCAAACTCTCTTTTCTAAAAAAAACTCATCTTCATCATCTAAATTGTCATTGTCTTGGTCATCATCATTATTTGAACTATGATTATCACTGAAACATCCATAGTTACAAGAAAAAATCATTATAATTAATATAATCAACTAAGTAATTCATTACATTATCATAATCCCTCTTGAAAAGCGATTCAACCTATTATGAGTCCATATTTGATAGATAATTTAATGTGTTTAATGGATAATATATGCAAAGTGATTGTTACATGAAGATAAAAAAGATTTAAGAAGATGTTGTATGAAATGTGCATTTGTGTTATCTTAAAGCCACTCAAATTCAATCAACTTTTAATAAACTTGTTAATTTGAGATGTTAAGCCATAAAATCAGTATCATGCAAAAGGTTCATGAAATCACTTGATCCATCAACATCAATCGAATAAGATGTGCAATTCTTAACATGAAATATGACATGATGTGAATGGTTTGAGCAACAATTGATGCATAGGAACTTAACTTAACCTTTTTAGATCACTAAATGCAAGAAAGTCTAGTAAAAGCTTATTGTTGCTTAAAAAATTGAAAATATAGGGCTTAAAGTTATACAAAAAAGAATAATTTAGGTAATTTAGCCTCTCACTAATAGTTTAACAAATCAGTCCTTGCATAAAAATGAAACCATCACACATAGGGCTTTTAAGAAATATAAATCTTCTTATCAAAACATTTAGTTTTGTGAAATAAAAAGAAACTTGTTCAAAATAAAGTAATGAAGTAATGAGAAACTAACAAGTTTCTTACAAACTCAACTTTTAGTTTGCTCTTCACGAGGAGACTATGAAAGTGACATCCTAACAAGTTTCTTCATTTTGCTATTTATATAACAATAGTAAGACTAGACCAAATATTCAGAGTGCATTAGTGACAGATTTTTTTATTTCCATACAAAAGCTAAGGTTTTTAGCTTCTGTATATGGAAGTTAACATTCAAAATGCATTGTCAACTAACCTTCTGACCTCACAATACTCAATTTTACATAAGGTGAAAACATACAAACTTTTGTAATTCAAGTACTTGGTAACAAAAACACATAAGCGACATGACATAATTCCAACAAAAATTATAGGATAAAAAGTCTTAAAAAACAATGGAATGACAATAAATACAAGTGATAATATGTTGGATTATAGTATTGTCAACAAAAAACAATACAAACAAGCCATAAAGGCTACAATGAGTTTAGTGTTGTTTTATTTTCCATGTATATTTTCCCCAACTGTAAGCATAAACAACAATTGAAAGCTTGGATTCTTGGGTCAAACATAGTGCTTTTATCAAGGAAAAAAAAGCATCAACA
Source organism: Salix udensis (assembly GCA_029204005.1). Lineage (NCBI taxonomy): Eukaryota > Viridiplantae > Streptophyta > Magnoliopsida > Malpighiales > Salicaceae > Salix > Salix udensis. The sequence goes on from CM055022.1 coordinate 13,479,633, forward strand.
ATGATACGAGAACATTAAAAACTAAAATAAATGCATAAAAATTCAGTCTTAATAGTACTTAACATAACTTAAAATGCTATGCATAGGTTAATAAGTTAACACCTGACCTTTTCCATAAATGGATTCTTTGTTTATCAAATATTATTTTCAGTCATGATAATTTCCTATCAATAGATCCCATTATACCCCCCATCTCCCTCTCACTTCTCGCACAAAAAAAATCAGTGGCAAAGGTATGCAATGCAATTCCCTCGAAAACAGAGACGCAACCCTTCCGCCGATAAGGGTGTAGATGAAATACCAAAGGGGGAAACCTGTTGGTAAATACCTATAGAAATAGTGACGCTAATGTTCCCACAATAATATTATGAGCTAAATACCAACGAAATGTTTATGTCGATAGTTCTGTATAAATTAGTTGATTTTCTAGTTTTTAGACCGTATCTTTTCATGTACTAACATTTTGTATATGTGAACAATAATATACATATAAACAAAATTGACCAAAAAACTTTGATATGAGTATAAACAATATAGCATAAACTATCATGAACATATCAATTATTCACTTATTAAAAAATTAAGTCAATAAGATTTACAATATGCCTCAAACCATCCAAATAGCATACAAAATAATTTTAGAAGATATTAAATCAAGACAAAAAAAATTCAATGAATGAGAAAACTAAAAAAGAAAAAAATAGATTAATTCTCCATAATTCGTTGGTTTGCCTGGTAAATACATATGTACGCGTGTGTAAACTGCAATGATTCCAAAGCAAAAGGGACTTTGAAGACCTACATGGCCTTTTATTCTAAACCATTTGACAAAACTGTTTTGCATAAAATCTTGCAATCTCAGGAAAAGGTTCCAAGAAAGCTCCTCTCCATTATCAAAAAGGGTTTTCTTGGGCTTTGATTTCCACTCAAAACATTCCGCATTTCCTCTCCGGACCTTCTTTTTCCTCACTTTGCCCTTACTGTTTCAAAAGTTTTTCATTTAGAAGGAAAACCAATAAAATACAGACAAAGCCCTACTAATCTCCTTCTGTTATGCTCTAAAGCTCATCACCTCCGAGCACTTTCTCACACCTTTTTCTCTTTCTTCTTCAACTTGTAGCTGGAAAATAAGTCTACATTTTCCTCTCCCATATATGATTCCTGCATTTCAGGTTCCAGACGACATAAAACCACCCACTGAAGCAAACCCGCTTCTAAGTTTCCATTTTCATCGATCTTTGATCCAGTTTTTTGAGGCAAAACGAACAAAAAATAAAGGCCCAGCCCTCAAAAAGTGCACCTGCTTAGAAACGATTTCTCAATGTCAACACCATTAGACCAGCAGCAGCAAGAAACACCTTCCACGGAAGCGAGCCAACAAGCTGCCTACACCCACACTGGTCACGGGTCGGTTGGACCAGTGATAGCAGTTCTTTCAGTGATCACAATATTGGGAGTGATAGCAGGAATGATTGGCAGGCTTTGTTCAGGTCGTCGGATCTTGGGTCATGGACAATATGATTTTGAGGGCTGGGTAGAAAGAAAATGCTCCTCCTGTCTCGATGGCCATGTTGACCCGCCTCCGATCCGACACGCAGATATTCCTGTGGCAGCTCCGGTGGTGGAGGAGGGCCCCCAAGAGACCAGAGAAGAAGAAGAAGAGCAAGAGCAAGAGCAACAACAAACTGAAGCACATAAACCACATCCAAGTGCTGCTAGTGATCAATCGTGATCCCTGTTTCAGGGGGTTTCTGTTTCTTGATTTAGTTCAATCAGTTTTTTTTTCCTTTCAATATTGTTGTGTTAGGGGGCTTATTTTGATGGGATATGCGGCATCATAGAATGTAAATCCTGAGCACGAAAACATTTTCACGTTAATGAAATACAATCTGTTTTTTTTTGTTCAACTAATTGGAGTTGGGATTCTCTTCATTTATTATTACCATAATAATGAAGATCGATCATATGCTCATTGAGAAAACTGTCTCTCTCTTTTTTTATACTTAATTGAGACTCAAGAGGGTGGTTTGGCTTTCCATTTTCAAATGTATTGTCGATGGATTCTCTTCTCTGTGATTGCATTTTAAAAGAAACATTCCCTTGTTATGCATACGAGACAATTGTCTCCGACCCCCACCACCAGACAGACAGACAGACAGACAGACAGGTTCCATTATCTTTTTTCTAGTGCTGCTGTGCGTGCTTTGATGCCTTCACTTCAGATTGATGCAGCCATCAGACCTCCATTTCCGCATGATGTCGCTTTCCGTTGTCGATGCTGAGACATGAGCCGAGCCCTCGATCGTGCTTTTCTCGCTCATCAAGGACCAGTGACAGTGGGCAAGCACTGTGATCCATAGCGGTCGCAGCAGTACTTAATGCCATCGGTGGTCGAATTCTCTGCACCTACTCCTGTTGGCTTTTAGATTTAAGATGGTACCTATCGTTATATTTCTCTATTGTTCGAGAATATGGTATGGAAAAAATATATTGTGGAGTAGTAATTATTGTCGATTTCAAGATATATATATATATATATATATATATATATATATATATATATATATATATATATATATATTGTCGATTTCAAGATATATATATATATTCTAGCCACTAACTCGTAACTCGGTTGGAACCATATTTGATTAAATTTTTTCGATCCTGGGATCAAATGATAATTTTATTATCGCAATCCACAGTGAATTGTGTCTAGATGAACAGTGCAAAAATATACAGTTATTTCGCCACACCTATTATATTATAAGTAATAAGGAATGTGGGGGCTAGATTATAATACTAGAAGACTTTTGCTATCAATGTAAAAGAACTCAAATGTTTAAGGATCAATCCGTAAAAAAATAAATGGGCTGAAACTCGTTTGTTTGGCTCATGCATGGGCGTAGTTTTGTAATTGTACGAGTATCAATTGGTCATTGTAATATATTTACTGAGGTTAGAGAAGTATAATACTTCAATTTTTTTTGTTTAAAGATACACAATCAATTTATTTGGTTACCCTTTGGTTCATAAGGTCTTAAACTTACATACAAGTGCTTATTCATCTTTTTAATGTAGTCGTTTTGTAATTATAGAATAAATACAGGGGCAATTTTATATTTAAAAATGAGTAGCTACTATTTTAAAAATAAATGCACATTGAATTTACCTGGAACCCTAGAATCAAAAGTTTTTAAGCTTGTGTCAAATGGCTTATTTGACTTTTCATTATGGTCCTTTTGTAATTATAGGGTTAAAAAAGAAAAAACTTTATATCTTAAAATGAATAATAAGTGTTTTTAATAGAATTGATTGAGAATTGAGGATCATAATTATTTTTGGTTGGGTTTCACCGAGCTCATGACTAGGATAATAAATTTGAAAGATTATGAACTTAAATGATATTTTTGTTTTTAATTTTATCCTTTGACATATAATATTCTCTTTTTTTTCTTGTTTTAAATTATTATCACGGCCTAAAGCATGGTTGCATGGTGTCAAGCGCAATTGAGTTCACTTGGGGTGTTTCTTTTCCTTTTATGTTAGAATTTCCTAATGATGCTCTTGGTGAGCTTAAATTGCATCTTCGTTGGATTTTTTTCCTTTTAGTAAATGTTTTTTTTTATCAAGATCACTCAATTTTTTTCTTAATTTGATGCATTTAAAGTCGTTATATAAATAAGTTTATTCCTACCATAATGTTTTTTTATTTTTTTAAATTACAATTGCGGTTTCTTGACTTGTATTTTTCTTACGTTCAGATTTTTTTTTCCAGCCAGTGTAGCTCAAACTAGTGCTGTTAATTTTGTTTTGTTTTGACTAAAATATTTTTTACCGGTTAAAAAAAGGGGATAAAACGGCACAATTTTTGTCTCGTTTAAAATTTTGGCCCATTGCGTAAATTTCATCCAAATTTCAGCCGGAATATTCCGTTTTCTTTCCGCTTGTTCTGTTTCGGCCAAATAGTATTTATTTTAAATAATAAATAATTTTACAATATCAATCATATCTCTTAATCCAACCGTTAGATTGAGATGAAATTTTACGAGGAGTCTCTTGACATATTTATATATTATGTTAAAATTTCAGGGCAATCAGAGAATGTAATGACTTTACGAGATTAAAGATGAAATTCTCGTAATATTATATATGTTCATAATTTCATTCAGAAAAATCATTTTATTGTGTTTTTTTTAGATTAAATTGCACAATTATAGATAATTTTATTTTTGAATTTAAACTAATATTTTTTGAATTAATATATTTAATTATATATATATATATAAATAGTACAGTCCCGAAATAAAAAGCTGAAATATTTTAAAATAGAATTGACAAACTTGACTCGCCTCACTGACGGCAATAGTTCCATATAATTATTAAAATAATAAAAGATAACAAAATAGTTAAAGTGCCATTTTGACAGCTTTTCTTGATCAACAAATTACGAGCTCTGATATCACCACAGAAATCATTGTGATATTGACCGAAGAGATAGCACCCATTTTACAGGAGGCCATATACATTGCGGGCATCATCATGAATCAAGATGGAGGAAAGTTTCAAATTACAGAATTGATGATCTTGAAAAACCACGTGATGAGGGCAGCTTTTGTCTCAGCCACTTCCATTAATCGAAGTATATCAAGGCTTTAACAACCATGCAAGCTTTTAGTGGCTATCATATTAAAAACCACAGAGCTCGAACCTGAGACGAAGGGGGAGCAAACTTTTTAGTCTCATTTACAACAGGGAGACACGATATAGTCAACGCCATTCCACTAAAATAGAAGCATTTAGGGCATAGTTGTCAATTTCATTTCATTTCGGCCGAAACGTTTCGTACTAGCTAAAGCAACGAGACAAAATAACGTCATTTTTATCTAGGTTTAAATTCCGTTCTGTTCCGGATTTTTTGGCCAAATACCGACCGAAATGTATTGGTTTCGTTCCACCAGTTCTGTTTTGGCCAAATAGTATTTTTTTTAAATAATGAATAATTTTACAATATCAATCATATCTCTTAATCCGACCGTTAGATTGAGATGAAATTTTACGAGGAGTCTCTTGATATATTTACATATAGTATGTTAAAATTTCAAAGCAATTAGAGAGTTTAATGACTTTGCGAGATTGATGATGGCATTCTCGTAATATTATATATGTTCATAATTTTGTTCAGAAAAAATATTTTATTGTGTCTTTTTTAGATTAAATTGCACAACTCTAAATAATTTTATTTTTAGATTAAATTGCACAACTCTAAATAATTTTATTTTTAGATTTGAACTAATTTTTTTTAACTAATATATTTAATTATATATATATATATATATATATAAATAGTACAACCTCAAAATAACATGTCAAAATACTGTAAAACTAAAATATTTTATTCCAATTAAAAAAACAAAACATCAGTGGATAAGTTTGATATTTAGAGGGCAATAGCGCTGGTCATTTTTCATGCATCTGCCACCTACTTCCTCCTTTTCTAAAGCATATCACAGGCCCACGGCCAGTAGCCGAGTCTTTTGCAGGTGTGAACTTTATTTATAGTCGAAGATGGTCTGGGCCCGGACCAAATTTGGCTAATATCTTTGACAAATCAATGGCCTCTAGCTTTAATTATTTCTGAAGCTGCACAATGGCCATAATTATACAATAAACTAAAAGTGGTCAGGAAAATACTGTGCATTGTAAGTAAAAATACTGTGAATTTTAATAGTTTTTATTTTTATTTTTAAACAGTGATCACCGTGGACTGTCGATTTTATTCACTATTTTTATAATACTTATATATTGTTTCACAGGGAGAAACAAAGAAAGGTCAGTGGCTTATTGGAAAACAGGCGCGCCTGTGCAAGGAGGCCAGGGTTCGATCCCTGCCTAGAGCGAGTTATAATCTATTTTTTGCTTTTAATTTTCTTTTCATTTTTTTTTGCTTTTTTTATTTTTTTTTCACTTATGATTTTTTTTTTCATTTGTATTTCTTTTGAATTTTTTATTTATTTATTTTGACGTCAAATTATTTTTTTTTCTTATATTTGTTTTTCATTTTTTGGTTGGTTTTTTTGTTAAAGTTATTGACTTTTTTTTCTTTGATTGAATTTTTTTTTCATATTTTGAACAGTCTTTTTAACGATTTTAACCCTGATAATAGGACAAAAAAAGGTTCCGGCTGAGGGTCACGGATGTAATTTGCGCGCGTACGACCAGTCCGGTCCGGTCCAGTCCGCCACAATCTTTTTTTTTAATATTTTTTAAAATGGGTAAATACGGTTATAGCCTCTAATGATTTTTTTCAGCTAATAATTTTTATTTTTGTTTTATAATCTATTATATTTTTTTATTTGCTCTGTCTTTTAGTTTTTTATTGGTTTTTTTTTTATATATTTTCAAGTTAGATTAAGTTTTTTGCCTAATAATTTTGATTTTATTTTTTTGTCTCATCTTTTGTTAAAGTTATTACAATTTTTTTTGTCTTTCATTTATTTCTGGTTTTTTATTCTTTATTAACACAATAATAATAATAATAATAATAATAATAATAATAATAATAATAATATTTAATTATTTTTCTTACTTACTCTTTTGTGAATGTTTTTGAATGTTTTCTCTCTCATGATAATTTGATAATTTTAATTGTTTTGACAGTAATGGCAATGATAAATTTTGATGTTAAAGACTTTGATTTTGCTATTTTTATGATAGGACGTGGTAATCTGTTTTATTATATTATATTTCGTATATATAGATATTATATTTTAACTTTAGACCAACAAATCCTATTAATTTCTTTAATCCCAGCAATCATAATTTTTTTTTGCTCAGCCCGCAACATAGTGCGGTCAATATTTTTAATTTTCAAGTGAAATTATTTTTTTCAGGTAATAATTTTTATTTTTGTTTTATCATTTATTTTATTTTTTTCTTTTGTTAATTTTTTTAGACTTCTTTTAGTCTTTGATCTAATTTTGTTTTTTTGGTTATTACGGAATAATAATATTAATATTAATATTAATAATAATAATAATAATTTAAGTTTTTTTTCTTACTTGCTTTTTTTTTCTCTCGAGGTATTTTGATAATTGTTATTGTTTTGACAGTAAGAGTGATGATAATTTTAGAAGTTAACACTTCGATGTTACTGATGTTATAACAGGGTATTTTGATTTGTTTTATTATATCAAACTTTACATGTAAAAATATTATATTTTAATCTAAACAGCTGTAAAAATTATTTGCTCCGCCCGCAACGAAGTGCGGGCCATTAAACTAGTTATATCTATGACATATCATTGGCCATAATTATATCTTCGACAAATCATTGGGCTTTAGCTCTAATTATATCTGGGCCAAGATCAAGAAACTGCTGTTCGGCCCAGCTCAGGGCAGGAGGGTTCTTAATTTCCAATGGGTTCTGGCTAGCGTCGAGTGAAAGATGGGTACCGAATCCTGATTACAGAACAAGACAAGAGACCTTATAGAGTTAGAGACCAGATAGCAGGCCCCCGCTACGTGGTGAGTTGGGTCAAAAATATTTCAACGCTAAAAAAATATATTCAGGCTACGATAATTTAAGTCCCCGTTTATTTCAAGGAAACTGAATTCCTGTTTCCTCACTTTGTAGTGTTTGGTAATATTTTGAGAAAATTAGTCAAGGAAAGTGATTTTCTTAACTTTCCCGGTCAACTTAAATTTTAACTTCACACGCGGAAAATGTTTTCCGCTCCTGCACAAGAGGAAAACACTTTCCGCGTGTGACCCATCTCTTTCCCTCATATTCCTTTCGTCTCTTTCCTCATCTCCTCTCGCCTCCCTCTCCGGTCCCTCATCTCTTAATCCCAAACACTGCCATTTTCACTAGACTCGGCTCCCCTTGTCTCGACTCCTCCACTCCCAGACCACTCCTCAGTAGTCTGTACAACCACGAACAAGAATCTCAGAGAGATATCGAGCCAACCCGTGATTCTATTCGGAGGGAGGGTCAAGATTTGATGTAATTAGGACAAAAAGGCCATCAACGGCTCAACGCGCCTTCATCTTCGTAGCAGGAGTATCCCATTGAAATCTCTTCTTCTCTGGTACGAAATCATAGCTTCCATGGCGCTTTTGTAGTTTGGGGCGGCGGAAAAATAACAGAATATCCTGTTCTGGTTGATCTTGTTTTCTTGAGTCGTGGGAACCTTGAAAAAAATGGTGGTCTCAAGTAATAATCCTCACAACAAGGAGATACTGGTCAGAAGAAGGATTGCTAGCATGTAATATCTCTTTTTGGGTTATCTTTCTTTTTCATTTTTATCTTTTTTCTTTCAATTGTAGTTACCATTTATTTAGCTATAAGGTGTAAAAACATAGGAATTAATGGAATTATATTTTTTTTATTCCTGCACCAGCTTGTAATGGGATTATTTCTTTTTTTTTTTATGCATGACTATTTATTTCTTGATGTTAGGTATAAATATTTATTTCTTGATGTTTATTTTATAGATATTAAAGGGATAATTGCCTTTACCCAAATTTTTTATTATCTAAAATACCCATCAAAATATTGTTGTATCTATTTATCTTTTAAAAAATACTTCATACCAAAAACAAAAACCCAAACATATAACTCTCAACATAAACTAATTTGGCTTTCTTAATATGAAAAAACAAATTATTTTAAGCTTTTAAAATTGAATAATTTTTACTTACAAAATATTTAACAAGCTTATTTCTCTATAATATGATATGACATATATTTTAATATTTTATAAAATAAGCTATGTATGAATATAGGATATAATAAAAAAAATTCATCATTATACTTATTTGATTTCATTTTTTTATTTTAAGTGATTAAATATTTTATATTAAATATTTAATATACATAGGATAAACTTGAAAACAATAATAATTTATTAATAAATTATTTTCCAGCTCATTTTCCATAACTCAAACAAACACTGGAAAGTGTTTTCCAGTTCATTTTCCATAACATTGTCAAACATCGGAATTTACTTTCCACGGAATTCACTTTCCAAAAAGAAACCACTTTCCAGCAAACAAACGGGGCCTAAGATAAATCAGGTTAAACTTACTAAAACATGATTTGGATATAAGATCAAAATAACTCGCAAAAAAAAAAAGAATAAAGAAAATCAAATTTCAATATAAAAAATTGAGCTAGCATGGGTTTGTTGAGTCTGTTAGTGGTTAAAGGTTCAGTTAGCTAAATTAGTTGAACTCTTATTAGATTTCTGCTACACAATCTGTTAGTAGTTAGAATTAGTTGATTGTTAGCTAATTAGTTGTTCTTAACAACTAATTGTATGGTGACTATAAAAGGGGAACTAACCCATGAATAAAGGGTGTGAATTCCTTTGGAAACAGCCTCCAAAGATCAACAGGGTTAACTTTATCAGGCTACTCTTAAAATAACCAAACATAAAGAAATGTAAAAAAAAATTAGCAAAGCTCCTGCGCAAATAATTTGATGCAAAATTATGGAAAAGAATTCATAAGAATTGAGAAAACAAAATCTATGCTAACTTGGGTTAACTCAACTAACCCACCACTCGCAATATGAGATCAAAATAAAATAAATTTGACTTCCGAAAAAAGAACCTAATAAAAAAAATTAGAATTAAATAAACAAATATTGAGAAAAAATATGCAAACCAGCCCAAGTTAAATTGACTAACCTGCTTTCAAAACAATAAAAGAAGCAAAAAAGTAACAACGGTCAAGGACAGATAATTGTATGCAAAATGCTAAAAAATCATAAGAAAACTAAGAAGAAGAAAATTGTGTCCACTTGATTAACTCTTGGATAATTAAATATGAGATTAAGAAAAAAAGAAAAAAAACTTTTAAAAGAAGGACCTAGTAAAAAAAACAAAGTTAAATAAAGAAAATTGAGCAAGAAAATGCATGTTAACCTAGGTTAACTTGGTTAACTTATACTTAGGATAACCCATTAGTAAGAAAAGTGAAAAATCACATAGCTCAAGGCCCAATAATTTAATTATAGAGGATGAAACTGTAAAAAAAAATCAATTTGTTAAAAAAAACTAAGGAATTTTACTTTTAATCAATCATGGATAACTTGATCAGTCTATTACTTGAGATATTAGATCGAGATAACACAACAGAAAGGAATATGAAACAAAGAATGAAGCTAAGGGCTTAATAATCAAATACCAGATTATGAATTTGAAAGAAAAATCAATTTTCAATAAAGGGTTGCTTTATTGGAAAGAAACCATGAAAAATAGAAAAATAGTATATAAATAATCATCAAATAAAGTATAAAACACATAAATATAGCAAAATCAAAAGTAGAGGAACCAAATTGGATAAAAAAATCAAATTAAATAAAATTCTCAATGATGAAATTGCCATAATTTTTAAAAAGTATCAAAATCCAAATAAACAATAATAAAAAAATAAGAGGTAAAATCAATAAAATCACAAACCAGAGAACTTGATTGTTTTTAGAACGTCGATCACTAGTTTCTAGGGAATGAAAGAGAAATGAGAGAGAAAAAAAAACTTCATCACAATTCTAATTGAACCTGCTTTATAAGCATGCATCACACTAATGGAAAAAACACGACTCACTACTCTCCACACCACCGCAAAAGCTAGATTTTTGTCATCATAAGGGATCTCACACACCATTTAAATGGCACAGAGACCATCACTAGCTAACATGTATATCATATACATTGACAACTTTTTTAATAATATTTAATAACATAAAATTACCATACAACCTCTAAGACCCAAGAAATTAATATAAATAAAATCTTTGTTTTTTATATAATAATAAATAATGGATAATTAAAAAATCATGAGGCTTTTATTTTGATGAAAAAGAATATAAAGAAGGCTATTTGATGTCAAAAGTTCAGAAAATAAGCAAATAAATAATTAAAGGAACTGTAGGGCCACTTTTTAAAATTTAAAAACTCAACTCCCTTTTTATTCCTCCAAGGGTTGGCAACCAACTCATAAAAAAAGAGAGTAGAAGAACATGAAAAATCTCAAAACATATATGTGTAAATGCTTAGGAAATGTGAGATTAAAGGATACTGTTGGTTTGGAGAAGGATTAAACATAAAAAAAACATTAAAATTAGGAAGGATTTCTATTTAGATTGATTAGAGAAGAACATGAATTATAAAAGAAAGAAAAAAGGAGATTTGTTGTAAACCTAAGATGGTTAGTTTTTGAAATTCAAATTATGACCCGACAAGATTGTTTAAAATGTGTTTATGTTAATTTGAATGAAAATTTCATGATTTTCATTAGAGTTCTTGCAAAAATGAATTATGGTTTTAAATGGAAATTTGGTATAAAGGTGAATTATCTTGAAATTTTATATTTAGGATCATCATAGGTTACGAAAAGAGTGAAATAATGAAAAAATGATGAAAAAACAGTAGAGGATTAATAGGGTCTTAAATGGGCAAACATGTGTACATGGATGAATAGTAAATTATCTTGCTAGCTAGTATAAATTATGTTGTAATTGTATTATAAACTATGGGAATGATGATTATTTGAGTGTTTGGTATTAGTTTACATAATGATGATGAGTTTGATAAATCAAGAATTTAGTGTAATTGAAGAAATTGTTAGGCAAAAGAAAGAACACAAATTAAATAGAGTTGAATTTAAATATTAAAGGAAACCATCATATATTGTTAGATAAAAAAAAATGGTTCCAAAGTAATAAGAGAACTAAAGAAATTATTAAGTCTATTTTTTTTATTCTTTAGGACCAGCAACAAATGATGATAGGATGATTGAATAAGTCATGTTTAAATTAGTATGGAAATTATATTAACTATGATATGTGGTGTAGTTAGGATACAAATGAATAAGGATAGATAGAGATAAAAGTATGATGAAATTGTTTTGTTTGTTTTAATAACCTTCATGAAAAATAATTAATAAGAAATTTCAATGATGAAATTATATGAAAATACAACCAATTATGTTATAGAGTGAAGTAGAACATTGAGAATGGAAAATTATATATCCTAGTGACTTTTTTGTTTTTATGAATCTGTTTAGGATATTGTTAATTAATGAGATAGTTGACTCATGGAATACATTGATAGTTGTGCCACTAACTCGAGCTAGATGAGAAGCTTTTAACATAACAAGTAGACACTCCGCACTTATAATCTATTATGGAATATGGTCTTATTAAAATGGGTGACCTACCCAATTAAAAATGATGAGAATGATGATAAATGAGGTTAAAAGATGGCAAGAAATACAAAAGTGAGTATTATTGTAACAGGTGACCTACGTAGGTGAAAAAAGATGAAAATGATCTCATTGTAATGGGTGACCTACCCAGGTGAAAATGATGAGGATGATGAGAAATGCAAATGTGGTCTCATTGTAATGGGTGACCTATCAAGGTGAAAAGATGAATATGATCTCATTGTAATAGGTGACTTTTCCAAGTGAAAGTGATGAGGATGAAAATGATGAAGATGATTTTATTATAATGGGTGATCTATCCAAATAGAAACATGAAGATGATCTCATTGCAATGAGTGACCTACCGAGGTGAAAGTGATTAGGATGATGAGAAATGAAAAGGTGGTCTAATTATAATAAGTGATCTTATCTAATAGAAAAGATGAAGCTGATCTTATTATAATAAGTGATCTACTCAGGTAAAAGTGATGAAGGACATAACAAGATTTAAAAAAAAAAGATAACATCAACATCGAATTGGTAAAATTAATCAATGATTTTGAAATGCACTAAAAAGAGATTTTAAAACTAAAGCCCTTTTGAGAAGACATTGGAAAATATCAAAAATGACGTAAATACATAAAAAAAATATTATAAATAAGGACTCAAAAATCAGGTTACTACAATTACCCTTCTTTTAGCAATATTTATGACAAAAAGTCTTGTAAAAGACTTTTGATAGTAAACTTTGTTAAAAAAGAAAACAAAATGAGAGAATGAACTTACTAGATCAAGAGATGGTTTGTCCATATAAAAGTATTAGAAATGAGGGTTATATAGCGCACTCAGAAAAGAAAGATGAAATAGATCTAGAAAGTGCTTTATCTAAGAATTGAGGGATAAATAAATACTCAAATGATAAAGAGATGAATTTATAAAAAGAAAAATGATGTTTGTGAGGAGCTAAAAGACATAGAAAATGGTCTAATTGTAATGGGTGACCTTCCCAAGTGAAAAACATGGAGGTGATCGTATTGTAATGGGTAGTCTATATTTTGAAGGTATTTTTGGATGAAAGATTCAAAAAGAAATAAATTAGAGGTATTTGACATATTTGACTTTCAGTCAATGTTTTGTATAAAGCTTGAGCTATAGAGGTTGAAATCAAGTGATTCTAGCAGCATTAAAAAGATAACATCCATACCTTTATGAAAAATCTTTGACTTGAAAAATAAATAAATAAAGAGCATGGAAAACGCAACCTTCAAAGTCAAATCATGTATTATGTTAGTTTGACCTATTTTGAATATCTTGAGCTACATAACTCCATTTGATGCAAACTAAATTTTGTAATTTAGCTTATCTAAGTCAAATAAGATTTCATGTAATATTATTTCTCTTTTTAAAAAATTAGTTATTGAGGTATTTAAATATAAAATTTTCTACTTAAGGGAGAACTATTTTGTAAAATATGTACTCGGGTTTCCTATGCTATAAAAAGAAAAAAGCGAAAGGCAAAAATAAGAGAGAAGGGGGGGCGACCAGAAAGAATACAAATACACTCTCCTAAAAACCCAAACTCAAACATTCTTCCATCTTTTGTAGTAATTGTTCAATAAATATGTAAGTTTAGCTATTTTTCTTGGCTATAAAGACACAAAAACTTTCAGATTTCAAGAACTGTGAGATTTATTCTTCTATTTATTTTCAATTTATATGATGAATGAATATGTTTACTTTTCTATGCATATTTCCTATGATTGTTTATCTTAATTGCTAGAATAGTCTCTAAGTTATTATTGTGAACAATCTATTACTAAGCTTATTATCAAAACCGAAGTTGTGAAGCAACTAAGCTTAATAATTATAGCAGATCAATATTATTAATCTTATAGAGAAGATTCAAGCAAATCAACATGAATTGTGTATAGCGGATCTATTAACTAACTAACTTTAAGAAAAGATAAAAATTCAGAATATAAATGAAAGTTTAATTTCAAAGATCGATTTTGATTTTCGTAAGTGGATGTTTACTTATGACCAAGGTCTGTTTTCTTGATTAATTTCAATTTTATTTAATTTTGCTTAATTATTTAATTCTACCTTAATCTAGATAATCACCAACCAAACTCCCAATTGCATGAAAATATTAACTAAACCTTCCTAGTGGTATGATCCCTTACTTATATACTATCTTGTATATTTTAAGTTAAGGTAATTAATTTGTACGACCATGACATCGCAACAATCCCTACTGAGAATCTAAAGAAAATGTTTTGGTGAGATTGTAGTTTACAAGCCCTCTCTCATCCATTTTAAGTGTACCTTTGAGCCATCACCTCTCCTAGTTCTTAAATGCGTCTATGACCCATCATCTCTCAGATAGTATGTTTTTCAGATCTATCTTTCCTCCTATTTTGAGTGTGTTTTTCAGGCCTCAACTGTTAATTTAGATAGTGCGTTTTCCAACCCTATCTTTTTTCTTCTCATTTGAATGTGTTTTTTAGCCCTTAACAATTCAGGTAGTGCACTTTCTTGCCCTCTCTCTTTTTTTTTTGTTTGAGTGCGCTTTCTATTCCTCAATCATTAACTCAGATAGTGCAATTTTTTTAGCCATGTCTCCCTTATTCTCATTTGAGTGCGCTTTCTAGCCTCCAATCATCAACTCAGAGAGAGCGCTTTCTAGCCTTATCTTTATCATTCTTGTCATTTTATATATAAAACATAGACAAAATACTAGATAAATATGGGTAAAATTATTAACTAATATGGTTGCATCAAATATGCAAAACACTAGATAGATATGGGTAAAATTATCGAGTACTATGGTTGCATCAAATACCCCTACACTTTTCTCTTGTTCGTTCTTGAAAAAGGATAGATAAAATAAATTTGAAATTGAATTAAATCAAATCACTATGATTAATCTATTAGTCTCTCATCAATGTCAACATTATCTTTGCAGCTAAATCTGAGTTGATCTTATATTGGCGTTGCAATATAAAAGGATTCCAACATGTGTATAGACCTTTCAATTTTTAAATCTCTCGAGAATCAGACCTTTTGTGATACCCCACATGGAAATGTCATTTATAAATTGGTTTTTGAACATATGACTGTAAATGTGGAAGGATCATTAATCTCATTACAGGAATCATACATTGGGCATTAATTTTACTATTTTTTAAAAATAAAAATAAAACTTACTTAACAAAAGAATCAAGGTGTTAAGCACCAAGCTTTCATCGTCACACAATCTAGTTGATCCATCTTGACCGTTTTAAAACACTATTTCTTATTTTAATTATAACTAAAGCTATAAAAATTTAGTTTTGGGCATGATTTATATATTTTTTTTAAAGCTAAGATTCTAAAATATATTATCTTACAAAAGAAATGAAACCCAAACCACCCATTATTGTGATTTATCAAGACTATTTATTATGTACAATTTTCAACTTGACCTCTTCTCATATTGTGACCTACATTTGGAGTTTTAGAACTTTATATTAAGCAAGGGCAGTCCTATTTAGAAAGATAATCACTCCAACTATGACATATATGAATAAGACTATCCTAAATTTTATCATTTTCATGCCTTGATCTCTTTCAAATTCTAGGAGACGAAGTTGTGCGATTTTCCTTTCTACAACTTTATGATAAGACGAACATTTTTATTTAATTTCCCACCTTTCAAGACAATACTTAACATGTCATCTACATTGTAATGTCATTAAATATATAACTTTCTTAATAATATCACCTGACTCATATTTATTTAAAATAATCAAAATTATTCCAAGAAAAAACATGCTCATCGTAAGAATTCCAACTTGTTTTACCTTTCATGATATTAGTAGGGTCACATATACTTATAATTTATCACAAACATTTATTATAATTCACACTAGCACTAGTGTAATGAGATAAAAAAAAAAAAAAAAAAACCATTAGTTTCTCTAAACGCAAAATCAACCCATCACAACGATTCTCATCTCTAAATTATTTAAGCATTCTCTAAGTTATTTATTGTTTGAATTGTATAAATTGCTAGAATTGGTTTAGAGTCCCTTACCAGATGTTATTCTAGTATTTCAACGAGCGATATGCCCGCGCGATGCGTCGAGTTTTTTTTATCTATGTAGAAAATTGATTGATTTTATATGTATTGTATTTTATTATTTTAATATTTAATTAGTATAGTTATAATTGATAAAATCTATATAATCAAAATGAAAAGTGCTTCGTATATTTTGTAATTGCAGATAACGTAGGTAATTTTTTTTTCTGAGTTCTTTTTTTCCAGTAATATTAGATTTGACACATTATAAAAAAAAATCCACAAATAAACTTATATTTTTTGCGTGCTATCATTAATTAATTATTTTAATGTTCAATTACTAAAATTGCAATAGATCAAATATGTTAGAGATGAGTTTTTTGCGTGGTATAATTAGTATGCTTGCCCGCGCATTGCGTTAGGGTTTTTTCTATGTAGAAAACTAATTGATGTTTTACATGTTGTAATTAGTTGTTTAAATATTTAATTAGTAAAATTATAATAGATAAAATACGTAACAAATTAATTTTTCCCCCGCCTAAAAGGAATAGTATAATCGAAATGGGAAGTGGTTCGTATATTTTTTAATTGTAGATAACCTAAGTAAATTTGTCAACTTTTTTTTTTTAGTTTTTTTTCCCCTAGTAATATTACATCTGACACATTAAAAATAATAAAAATATTGTAAATTTATGAAGAATTAAACTTAATTTTTTGGCGTGCTATAATAACTTATTTGCCGTATAAAAGGAACAGTGTAATCGAAACGGGAAGTGACTCGTATATTTTTTAATTGTAGATAATCTAGGTAAATTTGTCAACTTTTTTTTTAGTTGTTTTTTTCCGCAGTAATATTACATTTGACACATTAAAAATAATAATATTGTAAATTTCTAAAGAAATAAACTTAAATATTTTGCGTGCTATAATGACTTATTTGCCGTATAAAAGGAACAGTGTAATCAAAACGGGAAGTGACTCGCATATTTTTTAATTGTAGATGACCTAAGTAAATTTGTAATTTTTTTTGAGTTGTTTCTTTTTCCTAGTAATATTAGATTTCAAATATTAAAAATGAAAATATTGTAAATATTTTTGTAAGAAATAAACTTAAACAAAAGAGTATCAAATTTAAATTCAAAGCCAATTTTTTTTATATAAGATTTATTAATCATATTATTATATTAAATGTATTTAAGAATATTGATATTAATTTTTTTTTTTAAAAAATTCTAGGTCATATTTCTCTCTATATATTTATTTTTAGGCGATAATATTCAATAAATATTAAAATATATAATTAGCTTCACATACTTTAATTTGATATAAATATACAAATATATAATTAATTTGACATACTTTCAATAATATATTTAATTTAAAGTACAATCATAGGTCATATTTTTCTCTCTATATAAATTTTTAGGCGATAATATTCAATAAATATTAAAACATATAATTGGTTTCACATATTTTAATTTGACATAAATATATAATTAATTTGACATATTTTAAACAATATATTTAATTTAAAGGATAAAATTGAAGTAAATCCAAAAAATTGAAATTAAATCATTTAAAACAAAAACTGGAATTAAAAGATTTGGGATCGAAATGAAACTGAAATCCATAATTAACTTGCATAGAAGGATAAAATTGAAAAAAAACAAACTTTGATACCACAAATATTAAGTATTTATAATAAATTTGCATGGAAGGATGAAATTGAAATCAATCAAAACTTTGATACCAAAAATATTTAGAATTCCAGCCCAATCCGCAAAATTAAAAGTATGAGGACCTAATTGAAACTTCAATATATAATCAATTTGAATTGAAGGACAAAATTGAAACAAATCAAAATCTATATAATAGCAATAAGGGCTAGAAAAACAAATTACAAAGGTCAGGGAATGATATGAAATTTCACAAAAAAACAGCTTAGCTGACGTCATCTGGCGTACTCAGGAGAGAGAAAGTGGTGGGAAAATTCAAACGACCATTGACACATTTCGGGACACCTTAGTGCCCCACGTGCCGCACCAGGTGGAGGAGAACATGTCAGAAAAGCATTCTAGATGCCGGTTGGACATTTTTGGACGTCGTATGAAGCCACACGCGCCGCCCGAAGAACGCGTGAGCGCGAAAATGAACGGCACGTCTGACGACGCGCCAACAGTAATCTGACGAAAAAAATAATAAAATATTGGCTAATTACCGTGAAGCCCCTCTCATGCAGGTGTGTTTTTGTCCTTTTAGAGGGACAAAATCATTAATGCAGTGTTCAATGAAATATTAAAAATTAAAAAACCAGTCAGACAAACCAGGCCGGACCGGACCGAAAATGGTCAATTACTGCGGAGCCCCTGAAACCGGCAGCCTTTTTTGTCGTTTTCGGGGGGTAAAATTGCTAATACACTGTTCATAAATGAAAAAAAAAAAGGCGGACAAACTCGCGCGACACACCGGATCAAATTGCCAGTGAACAGTGCGCACGGGTGTGGAGCTACAGTAAATCTACAGTGAATCAACGATCTCTTTTAGTGTTTTTGGTAATTGTTGCCGATTGAAATTTATTGATTCTCCCCTCAATTTCTCCGGGCTGTCGTGAACAGTGCAATCCATTACACACTAACCCCTCCCCTTCATTTAACTCTTAAATTATCCCCCTATTTTTTTCAAAATAATTTCTCCTCTTATCATTTCTTTTTAATTTTGCCCTTGACATTTAGTTTTAACTAGTTTGATGGCCCGCACTACGTTGCGGGCCGAGTAAATAATTTTTATAACTATTAGGATTGAAATAATTTATAAGTTATGCTAGTTCAAAAATAAAATATAACATCTATACATGTAAGGTTTGATATAATGAAATATATTAACACACCCGATTAAAATATTTGCGGTTTTTGGGTCATATTTCTTCCCAAGAATATGCTATCGCTACTTGTTCTACTATATGACTCATTTGCCTTGTGTGTCCCCGCACTCATAATCAATTTTTTAAAAATATAAAAAAATATTAAGACTATGAGTTTTTTTTATAATGCTATATATTTGGGCAAAATAATCAACCTTTACATATTTTTTGTTAAGTAATGTTCAAAAAAGTAATAATAAGATATTTATTTGTGTTTAATACTAATGTTAAGTAATACAATTTTAACAAATAAGATAAAAAAAAATTAAAGACAACATTGAGTTACATGATTTTTTTCAAATTATTAATCCGTGATATTAGATTTGAAACATTATATAAAAAGAAATTGTAAAACGTAATTCTTAATAAATATAACATCAAATGATAAAATTAGTTGTATTATTATTCTCACTGTTATTATAATGATTGAAGGCAAAATCCAAAAAAATACCATTAGTATAAAAATATATATTATTTGTTTTGAAAAAAAAATGAAAATAATTAAAGGATAAAAACAAAATCAGTATTGTTATCATTATGAATATAATTATTATAATCGTTTGGATGATAATAAAATATGTTAGTATTGATATTCTTAATATTATTTTATGAGTTATTGTTACTATTAGTACCATAAACATAATTATTAATACCATAAACACTACAATCATTATAATAAATTATTATTGTTATTGTCATAACCAAATTTTTGGGCTACTCCCCAAAATAAAATAAAAATGATAAAAATAAAATAAAAGTGGTTTGGCGTTGTTAGAAAAATCGCGGTGAAATTTTTGAATATTTTATGAGCTGAATCATATCTCTTTTGTGCCCAAAAATGAGAGAAAATATAAATTCAAGGTAAAAATTAAGTCAAAAATTATAATGATATTTTTTATAGGCCAATTTGATTTAATCATGGCCCAATTTAAAATATTATTATGTTTGGAAATTAATTTAGGATCCAATGGAAGAATTTAATTAAGTGCAAGGACTTAATTATGCTTTTAATTGGTCAAATTAATTTTATTGAGAGCTTAATTGATAAAAAAACAAATTCTTGAGTTTAATTCGGGCTCAATTGAGAAGATTGAAATTTGTTTCTTCTGTGGTTCGTTTCACACACATGTTTGTTTGTTTGTTCTTATGGTAAGAGCCTCTCTAATTATATCTAACTTCAAGCTACGTTGTGATATTTTGTTTATGAAATTGAATCCTCCCTATGGAACTTTTATTCAATCAGAGGATGCCTTATTCCTGATGAAGGCCAAACTGAATAAATCGTGCGACTTACTACTAGATGAGGTTAGCTTTGGTGCAAATGTACCCTGTTTCTCCTCCATTCTCTTGATCAGTATCACATTAAGATTTAATTTTTTGCTTGCCCACCAGATTTTTTGTATGTTTTAATAGTCTGCATTTGGATAATTGATTCTTCTGTGATCCTGTGCAGATAATTGCACACACAAAAGAAAATGTTGTGAAGAAGCAGGATTTGACATGTGATGAAATGGAAGCAGAACGTGAGGAGGTAATAAGTTACCACAATTTCTCAAGTGCTTTAGCATCTAATGTAGTGTGAACGTAATGACTGGCATTTTACCAGCTTGCATTCAAAAGTTCTCAAGTTGCTTCAGTGCTTGAAACCTCCAGTTGGACGGCCGGTAACAAAGATATCCAAGGTTAATGATCCTTGGAATCCAGTTAGGCATGGATATTCAGGGGTTGTTTTAGAATATAGGAAGGTTGTTTTTCAAATTGTTTTCTGTTTAGAAGTATATTGAAGAAGCTATTTTTAGCATTAGCATGTTCAAGCAAATTTAAAAACACCTAAAAAACTGATTGAAAGCATAGAAAAAAATAAAATTAAAATAATGTTTTTCAAAAATATTTATGAAATTCAATAACAGACTTTTAATTTGAACTCAAAAGATCAAATTTCGATATCACTATCTCTATTCTTTCCGGTCAAATTGTATTTTCTTAGCCTAAAAAGATAATGTTAAATCCCTTAGGAGGTCAAAAAGTTTATGCATCGTGACTCAATATTTTTAATATTCTACGTGTATTTTAATAGTTTCAACTGCTTGTGGGACTAAGTAAACATTCTGTCTTTTAATTCGACTGTTTTTTGTAGCTACCATATTGATAAAGGGGTGGTTTTAGAACTTTATAAATATAAATATTATTAAAAAATGACAATACATGTCAGCGCATATGGGTATGTTCAGTGACTAAACCCTACCTTCCACCATAAGATTTGATTGTGTCTCCTTTGTAATGAGATCTATGTATGTCTTATGATTATCTAGTTCATGTTGGTTGCCTTTCTTTTTTTCTCTTCATTTCATCATTCAACATTAAATTAATTAGAAATTGAGCTTATTGGTTGAGTTTAAATCTAATATTTTACATGTTGCGAGTTTTAAAGATTAATCCATGTTTAGGAGATTCGCCTACCTTTGCTTCTTTTTTAAGCTTTAGTTGTTTTCAATTTAAGACTTCAACATTTATTCAATTGAAGATTGAACCTCGCTACTGTTTTTTTATTCATTTCTTATATTATTTTTTATTGATTTTGAAAATGACCTAGGTTGTCTTTTTATTTTTTGATCTTTTTAAAATTTAGTTTTTTTAAGATATGTATTTTTTTATAATTAAATAAAATAATTATCCTAGAAGGACTGAAAAAAATAAAAGGATTGAAACTAAACCAAAAAATTAAATATTTTTGAGAGGTAACTTTTTGAGATTGCTTTTTTCTTTTATGTTTTGCTATTGCTGTTTTGAGGGAAAACTTGAATGACCCATTTTCTGATAGTTGAAGTTAGCAGTTCTCATGGAGAGCCCTTCGAATTGGTAACAACGAAGAGCCTTTGCCAAGTACTGAAATCATTGGAAATTACAGAGTATTTGATTCTTTTCTATGGAGATGATATATTTTGATAATTTCGATCCCATTTGATTCTTTTGTTTCAGGTCAACAATGGGAAGAAATCTGAGTCCATTACCGCGGAAAGAATTGGCAAATCTTGACAAAGATTCTGATAGTCGTAAATCAGCAATGAAAGCACTGAAATCATATGTGAAAGGCTTGGATTCTAAGGCAATCCCACAATTTCTTGCTCAAGTTTCTGAAACGAGACTGGGTCTTTGTCCGGTGAATATACAATTTCACTGTATGAAGTTCTTGCTCGTGTCCATGGAGGTAATTTTCCAGAAAATTAGCACAGTCTCTTAAAAAATAATCAGCAATTCAATTTTCAGGTGATAGGTACTGTGAGCCGATGGATGCCGCTTGCTGTTTATTGGGGTAACTATTGTTTTGTTTTGTTGGGATATTTCCACATGCTAATAATATATAGTATTAATAGTTGAGGTCCAGATTTTATATAACCCTATATTAGCACACGTATTATTTGGCACTCCGACGATGGCAATGCATGTTATGTTTTTAGATTAGAAGTCCACACTCTGTGATCAAAAGTCTGCATCTTTTAATGGATGCTAAGCTTACATTTATATTGAATTGGGGGTCATACGTGATTTACAGGGTCAAGCTACTGCAAAATCAGGGGCTTCTAAGCAGAGTTCGTCTTTCCTCAAAATCAGGGGCTTCTAAGCAGTTAAGTTGAAAGCCAATATTTGGTGGTGGTGTTGATTTTATGTTGTGGCTTGTGATGCAGTAAGCTCATCAATATTGTTGTGCCAGGGATAATAGATGAACTTGCTGTCAACATTAGAACACATGGTATTGGATGCGCGGTGGTAAACATTAGAACACAGGACTTGGTGGAAGGAAGAGTAAGTTTTAGCTAATTTTGATTATCACATGGTACTTTGTGTTGTAGTCTAAAGGGGTTACTTTTATTTGTTCATTTTGCAGCCTCAAACATGGAAAAGTTTGGAAACTTAAATTGGACTAAATTATTCCTTCTCACTTTTCAAAGATTAAATTTAAGCATTTATTTTGTCTAATACAAGTGGAGGCAACTAATTGATGGTTGTTCTTTCCCTGTGCCAGAGTAATCTTTCTTGCCTCTATTCAAGTCATTCTACGAAAATATTTCTTTGTTTTCTACATTTGTTTAGTTACCCATCCCTTTGTTTATTAGCTCTCTCTGTATTAAGTTTTATTTTATTAATTTTAGATCTTTTAATACGTCTAAGCCAAGTGTTTCTGATACTTACATTTCTTTTAGTATTCGAGGCACTTTAATCATTCCAATCCAACTCTACCCCTACGACCTGAAGATTTCATTTGGAGAATGGTTTGTTGCTCTCTCCCGATGCAAAAGTCTTACTACTTTTATACCTATATGCATGCATGTATATTTATGTGGGTTGCTAATAATTATGGCAGGCGTGCTTTCAATATTGTTTTATTACAAAAAATTTATGTTATTGTTCATTTATCTGATAGCATCATTTATTTTAGTAACTTGTTGCTTTATATGCTTATTAGATCTGTGCTCTTATGCTCAGTAGAGTTTTTGGAATACTATCCACGATTTTGCTAAAATCAGTTTTGTGGAGAGAAAAAGGAAGAGAGAAATCTTGCAGTTTGTGGTGATGCCTACAGAAGTAATTATTTAGCTGTAGTCATTTTTCAAAAATGTTGTGTGAGGAAGTCCTTGCACGTTCAAATAACAAATTTACTCTCACAGAGATCTCTGTTTGGTGCAATCATAACCTTTTTTTTATATTTGTTCAAAAGACTAGAAGAAAGAAAAGAGCATAATTATTGTTTTATTTTGAAAAGATGCAAGAGAGATTCATAATTTTTGTGTCATCAAGCAATTTTGTTGTTGTTTCAGATAGTTGTCCCCTCGAGCTTTTCAATTTACTGTCCATTCCATTATTACAACTTACTCTTCAACATATATTTACGGTGATTCTTAAGGTAAGAACCTGCAAAGACACACACACATGTTTGCATGCTTGTTCTTAAGGTTAGAGCCTCTTTAACTACATCTAACATCAAGCTACGTTGTGGTATTTTTTTTATTTATGAAGTAAAACCCTCCTTATGGAACTATTCTTCATTCGGAGGATGCCTTATTTCCATAAGCTAGATTAGATCGCTCCTCAATATGACTTGTTTTTTTTAAAAAGAAATTTGTTTCTTCTGTGGTTCGTTTCACACACATGTTTGTTTGTTTGTTCTTATGGTAAGAGCCTCTCTAATTATATCTAACTTCAAGCTACGGTGTGATATTTTGTTTATGAAATTGAATCCTCCCTACGGAACTGTTATTCAGTCAGAGGATGCCTTATTCCTTAAGCTGGGCTGGATTAGATTACTTCTCAACAGGAGTTTTTTTTTCTTAAAAAAACTTTTCTGTGTTATTTATTTGTTTATTCTGTGCAGGACACATCTTTTGAAAAGTTGGACAAGAAACATTTTGTGAAAGGGTGACGTGGATCAGTACCGAATGGGGGTACTGCAACCTCAAAAGAAGTTGGCAATTCAAAAGAAATTGCCCTGATGAAGGCCAAAATGAATAAAATACCACAATTAGGACTGGTGCTATTTGACAATTATTGCCCAAGATTTTCCTGGATAACTAGGACTGTTGCTGTGCCAATTCTGAAATAGAGAATAGAATTTGGCTTGTCTTCATTCTGGTTACTCCTTGTCACCTAAAATGTTGAATTCAGTCCTTGAACCCCAAAAACTTAGAAATTCGGCTAAATTGCTACAGTTAATTAGAAAATGTTTATTTTGAGCTGCGACCACTTTTAATGAGTTTCATAATGACGTTAGTATATGTATTTCTTCTATTTGAAGCTTCTTCTCTTACTTATGCAGTCATTGCTCCTGGGTTTCATGCCTTGTACTTGGAAGCTACGGTCAAGGTATTCACTCAATGTTTAGAAAGATCAATATTGAAATCTTGATATTGTTGACACCTCAGCTACTGGAATTGGTGGATGACAACTATGTCATGGATTTTTTATTTAATTTATTTCAAACTTTTGGTCAAAATCTTTCTTTTTTTTTGTAAATTTATAAGCTTTGAATTTCATGGATAACTGTCGCAGTATGATAAAGTTTCAGGATGTTGAGGAGCGTATGTAATTGGGCCCTGAAAAGGTCTACGAGAAACCTGTTTTGACTTTTTCTTCTGATTTGAATGTCTATGGCCATTTCAGCTGTATATGTAGTTTCATTTGATGAAGTAAGTTGCAAGGAGCTGTGTATTTATTCATTGATCAAGTTGGCATGCATATTTCTCATCATTTGTTCGTGGGGTTTGAGTTTATAGCTCAATTAGATTATGTTCAAAAACTTATATCACATGTTTGCCTTATATATGCCATATTTCTCATCATTTGTTCTTGGGGTTTGAGTTTATAGCTCAATTAGATTATGTTAAAACTCATATCACATGTTTGCCTTATATGGACATATGGGAAACTAAAAAAATCACAGGTTTTGTTTTTATCAAGAAATGTTATGGAGGTTAAAATATGATTTCAATTACATGTTTCTTCTTGAGAACATGTTAAATCTTTTGTTGTGTGTTATTGCATATCTACTTAGCTCCTAACTATTATTCTTTCTTACCCATGCTCTTTATATCGAGGATTCATTTCATATACCTTTTTGATTTTCTGATTATACCTTAAATACCTGTAATAACATCTTATGTCATGTGTAGGATGGAAAGGCTTATGCATACCTTCTTAATATTCTTGCACCGGAATACTGCAATCCATCTATGTTTGATACCAAGGATCCTAAAGAAAGGGCTAAGGTGATTCTTGATCACGCAGAACGTGAATCTGCTATTCTTAACAGGTATGGAGCTCTGGGCTCTCTTTAAATTTACATTTTCTTCCATGGGTTCTTTTGCATTCATTGTTTATGCATAAGATCAACTTTCGATATCACTATCTTTATTGTTTCCGGTCAAATTGTATTTTCTTAGCCTAAAAAAATAATGTTAAATCCCTTAGGAGGTCAAAAACTTTATGCATCGTGACTCAATTAGTTACTGCAAAATCAGGGGCTTCTAAGCAGAGTTCATCTTTCCTCAAGGCCACAACTATGACTCTTTTCACAATTAGTGAATCTGAGAAAGCATCTTATGTTGATCAAATATATAGCTATCTCGGGGATGACCCCTTTCTGAAGCAGTTTCTTCCTATAGATCCAGCTACAAAAGATTTATTCAATCTTGTGAAAGATGGAGTGCTGTTATGGTAATTAAACCTGTTTTGGTTGAGCTGCTCTGCTCTGTATCTTGTGGCTTGTGATGCATTAAGCTCGTCAATATTGTTGTGCCAGGGATAGTAGATGAACGTGCTGTCAGCACAAAACGAGTTCTTAATCCATGGGAAAGAAATGAGAATCATACCCTACGCCTCAACTCTGCAAAAGCCATTGGATTATAAAGGTGATCCTTAGAATTTTTGGTTTATTTTGTTTGTTCATTTTGCAGCCTCATCTGTTTGTTGGCTTGATTTCTCTAATTATATCTAACTTCAAGCTACGTTGTGATATTTTGTTTATGAAATTGAATCCTCCCTATGGAACTGTCATTCAATCAGAGGATGCCTTATTCCTGATGAAGGCCAAAATGAATAAATTGTGCGACTTACTAGATGAGGTTAGCTTTGGTGCAAATGTACCCTGTTTCTCCTCCATTCTCTTGATCAGTATCACATTAAGATTTAATTTTTTGCTTGCCCACCAGATTTTTTGTATGTTTTAATAGTCTGCATTTGGATAATTGATTCTTCTGTGATCCTGTGCAGATAATTGCACACACAAAAGAAAATGTTGTGAAGAAAATGTTTATGCATCGTGACTCAATTAGTTACTGCAAAATCAGGGGCTTCTAAGCAGAGTTCATCTTTCCTCAAGGCCACAACTATGACTCTTTTCACAATTAGTGAATCTGAGAAAGCATCTTATGTTCATCAAATATATAGCTATCTCGGGGATGACCCCTTTCTGAAGCAGTTTCTTCCTATAGATCCAGCTACAAAAGATTTATTCAATCTTGTGAAAGATGGAGTGCTGTTATGGTAATTAAACCTGTTTTGGTTGAGCTGCTCTGCTCAAGTGGCAAATCAGCTGGGTGGGATTAAGGTATTTAAATTTTCTTATCACGTAATGACTGGCATTTTACCAGCTTGCATTCATAAGTACAGTTATCAAGTAAATGTACTTCAAGCTACGTTGTGATATTTTGTTTATGAAATTGAATCCTCCCTACGGAACTGTTATTCAGTCAGAGGATGCCTTATTCCTTAAGCTGGGCTGGATTAGATTACTTCTCAACAGGAGTTTTTTTTTCTTAAAAAAACTTTTCTGTGTTATTTATTTGTTTATTCTGTGCAGGACACATCTTTTGAAAAGTTGGACAAGAAACATTTTGTGAAAGGGTGACGTGGATCAGTACCGAATGGGGGTGCTGCAACCTCAAAAGAAGTTGGCAATTCAAAAGAAATTGCCCTGATGAAGGCCAAAATGAATAAAATACCACAATTAGGACTGGTGCTATTTGACAATTATTGCCCAAGATTTTCCTGGATAACTAGGACTGTTGCTGTGCCAATTCTGAAATAGAGAATAGAATTTGGCTTGTCTTCATTCTGGTTACTCCTTGTCACCTAAAATGTTGAATTCAGTCCTTGAACCCCAAAAACTTAGAAATTCGGCTAAATTGCTAAAGTCAATTAGAAAATGTTTATTTTGAGCTGCGACCACTTTTAATGAGTTTCATAATGAAGTTAGTATATGTATTTCTATTTGAAGCTTCTTCTCTTACTTATGCAGTCATTGCTCCTGGGTTTCATGCCTTGTACTTGGAAGCTACGGTCAAGGTATTCACTCAATGTTTAGAAAGATCAATATTGAAATCTTGATATTGTTGGCCTTATTTGAAGTGAGTATTTCTGGGTTTTTCTTTTTCAAGGGATTGAGAAGTGGGGTCTTTGCGATTCAGGCAAGTGAAGACAATCTCCGAGGATTTGTTTTTTGATAATCGGGGTGGCTGGGCAGCTTGCGCGCCCCAAATTAAAACCCTGGGCTGAGGCCATCTCCTTGGATTATTTGGTAGCAGGTTCTTCTATTTGTATATATTAGCATCAGAATTTCAGTCTATGTTTCTGTTGTTGCTTTTTGGACTCTGGTTCCAAACACTCTTGAGGCCTTTTTTTACCAGTTTTTGACAAATCTGCTGGAGAATAGATAGTTTTGTTGCGTTGGCAATTCCTAGAGATGTCGAGTTATATGAGTGTCCATGTCTCCTGATCAATGGCTGCAAAATCAGTTTATGCAGGTTTAGCTCCGCAGCCTGGAGTCAAAAGTATGTTCTCTTCTTTGCTTACACGTGTTTTTTGTTTATTTTTACGTTCATATAAGGATGCTATGCATCCTTTCCATGATTCTAGCTTAATTTTTCAATTCCTTTGTGTGCTCTAGTTTGTATCAATAAAGAACTAGAAAGGCAAAGCTATTGTTGGAGATTTGCCACCTGTGATGGGCAAATTAAAAGCTTTTATATTTAACAAGGAGGAGACAAGTGGTATATTGAACGAGTTGTATGCTGACTTGAGCAATGAGATTGAATTTGAAAACTTCCTCAAGGTCAGTTCTGTTTCTGTCCAATTTTGAGTTTTATTGGTCCCATCCTCGCTCTCTTCCTTTCTTCATCAAGTAAAATTCATGTTAGCAGCTAGCACTATTGATGTTTGCACTCCCATTTAGTGCCTAGAAGTCGGAATAAATTAGGAGGCAACATATTCATTTCTGAAGCAGTTTCTTCCTATAGATCCAGCTACAAAAGATTTATTCAATGTTGTGAAAGATGGAGTGCTGTTATGGTAATTAAACCTGTTTTGGTTGAGCTGCTCTGCTCTGTATCTTGTGGCTTGTGATGCATTAAGCTCATCAATATTGCTGTGCCAGGGATAGTAGATGAACGTGCTGTCAGCACAAAACGAGTTCTTAATCCATGGAAAAGAAATGAGAATCATACCTTATGCCTCAACTCTGCAAAAGCCATTGGATGCACGGTGGTAAACATTGGAACACAGCACTTGGCGGAAGGAAGAGTAAGTTTTAGCTAATTTTGATTATCACATGGTATTTCGTGCTGTAGTCTAAAGGGGTTTATTTTGTTTGTTCATTTTGCAGCCTCATCTGTTGCTTGGCTTGATTTCTCTGATTATAAAGGTGATCCTTAGAATTTTTGGTATATTAATTTTGCACAGACCAAGAAGACGGCTTGTTTACTACAATAACCATATTACATTGAGCATTCTGTTGTAATTGAAAAATTAGAATCTCTTGATATTGATGTGAATTTGTTATATGACTGCATGCACAATGGTAAAAAATTAGAATCTGTTGTTGTTTCAGATAGTTGTCCCCTCAAGTTTTTAAAATTATTGTCCATTCCATTATTACAACTTACTCTTCAACATAATGCTCGTAAGCTGGGTGGGATTAAGGTATTTAAATTACAAAGGCAGGACTTGAAGCTTGAACCTGCAAAGACACACACACATGTTTGCTTGTTTGTTCTTAAGGTAAGAGCCTCTTTAACTACATCTAACTTCAAGCTACGTTGAGGTATTTTTTTTATTTATGAAGTAAAATCCTCCTTATGGAACTATTCTTCATTCGGAGGATGCCTTATTTCCATAAGCTAGATTAGATCGCTCCTCAATATGACTTGTTTTTTTTAAAAAGAAATTTGTTTCTTCTGTGGTTCGTTTCACACACATGTTTGTTTGTTTGTTCTTATGGTAAGAGCCTCTCTAATTATATCTAACTTCAAGCTACGTTGTGATATTTTGTTTATGAAATTGAATCCTCCCTATGGAACTGTCATTCAATCAGAGGATGCCTTATTCCTGATGAAGGCCAAAATGAATAAATCGTGCGACTTACTAGATGAGGTTAGCTTTGGTGCAAATGTACCCTGTTTCTCCTCCATTCTCTTGATCAGTATCACATTAAGATTTAATTTTTTGCTTGCCCACCAGATTTTTTGTATGTTTTAATAGTCTGCATTTGGATAATTGATTCTTCTGTGATCCTGTGCAGATAATTGCACACACAAAAGAAAATGTTGTGAAGAAGCAGGGTTTGACATGTGATGAAATGGAAGCAGAACGTGAGGAGGTAATAAGTTACCACAATTTCTCAAGTGCTTTAGCATCTAATGTAGTGTATGATAACTTTTATCACGTAATGACTGGCATTTTACCAGCTTGCATTCAAAAGTTCTCAAGTTGCTTCAGTGCTTGAAACCTCCAGTTGGACGGCCGGTAACAAAGATATCCAAGGTTAATGATCCTTGCAATCCAGTTAGGCATGGATATTCAGGGGGTGTTTGAGAATATAGGAAGGTTGTTTTTTAAATTGTTTTCTGTTTAGAAGTATATTGAAATAGCTTCTTTAAAAAAGGTATTTTTAGCATTAGCATGTTCAAGCAAATTTAAAAACACCTAAAAAATTGATTGAAAGCATAGAAAAAAAATAAAATTTAAATAATGTTTTTCAAAAATATTTCTGAAATTCAATAACAGACTTTTAATTTGAACTCAAAAGATCAACTTTCGATATCACTATCTCTATTCTTTCCGGTCAAATTGTATTTTCTTAGCCTAAAAAGATAATGTTAAATCCCTTGGGAGGTCAAAAAGTTTATGCATCGTGACTCAATATTTTTAATATTCTACGTGTATTTTAATAGATTCAACTGCTTGTGGGACTAAGTAAACATTCTGTCTTTTAATTCGACTGTTTTTTGTAGCTACCATATTGATAAAGGGGTGGTTTTAGAACTTTATAAATATAAATATTATTAAAAAATGACAATACATGTCAGCGCATATGGGTATGTTCACTTACTAAACCCTACCTTCCACCATAAGATTTGATTGTGTCTCCTTTGTAATGAGATCTATGTATGTCTTATGATTATCTAGTTCATGTTGGTTGCCTTTCTTTTTTTCTCTTCATTTCATCATTCAACATTAAATTAATTAGAAATTGAGCTTATTGGTTGAGTTTAAATCTAATATTTTACATGTTGCTGAGTTTTAAAGATTAATCCATGTTTAGGAGATTCGCCTACCTTTGCTTTAGTTGTTTTCAATTTAAGACTTCAACATTTATTCAATTGAAGATTGAACCTCGTTAATTTTTTTTATTCATTTCTTATATTATTTTTTATTGATTTTGAAAATGACCTAGGTTGTCTTGGGTCTTTTTATTTTTTGATCTTTTTAAAATTTAGTTTTTTTAAGATATGTATTTTTTATAATTAAATAAAATAAATATAAATATGAGATGCTCACTCCATGATATTTTCTTAGCTCATGTTTTCTTTAGTTTCATCCTTCAATATATTTAGTTAATGGGATATTGATCTTTGCTAATTTTCTTTATTTGCTCCCTGTATAATTTTTCATTGATTTTAAAAATGACATGGATTATCTAGGGGGTTTTTAATATAAAAAATTAGCTTCTTTTTAGATATTCTATTTTATATAAAAAATTGAATTCGTTAATTAAATATAAATATGCTATATCTAATTTGACTGATTAAATAAAATCAAGGAAGATACTCTATTTTTTACTTGTCAACGACTTGAATTTTTTTTAGTGAAATAAAATAAAATAAAAACTGATATAACACAAACCAATTTTAAAAAAATAATGTACAACTACAAAATACATGCCCAACAAGAGCTGCCCCTTAGGGGTTTCATGGTCAAATTTGGTCCATGCATACCTGGTTGAAGAAATAGTTCAATCTACGACCCCTCGTTTGCTAGTTTTTAGAGGTTGCTAGCAGATATTAATTTTTTGGGTTAACGATGATATGATGTAATTTTTGTTTGTCTTCCATTGGGCTTACCATTATTGAGCTCCCACAAAGGAAAAGGGCTCACAATCATTCATTAATGCAGTTCGTATGGGGAATAAAAACTAATATTGGAAAAATCTGAAAAATCAAATGTACAGCACGAGGCACATACTAGATTTTATATATATAGAGAGAGAGGTGTTTAATTGTGGCGGGTTTTCAATTTTTTTATTGCAAAACAAAAAAAAATCATGGTTATGTAACCTTTGTATTCGATGAAAGTTTATGGTTACATTTACAAGCGGTGGTCGTGGCTCGTTTATTCTGTCTATATACATGAGAAAAAAGTTGCAGTTATAGGCATTTTGATTTCCATGAATTGCTCATCCACGATACCATTTGCGTTACATTCTTCCATTTCCATGAATTTTGATTATCACATGGTATTTCGTGTTGTAGTCTAAAGGGGTTTATTTTGTTTGTTCATTTTGCAGCCTCATCTGTTGCTTGGCTTGATTTCTCCGATTATAAAGGTGATCCTTAGATTTTTTGCACATGATTTTGCACAAAGAAGACTGAGCTTGTTTACTACAATAACCATATTACATTGAGCATTCTGTTGTAATTGAAAAATTAGAATCTCTTGATATTGATGTTAATTTGTTATATAACTGCATGCAGAATGGTAAATCACAACTAGTTTGGGGTTGAGGTTTGGTTGTTGCTGTCTCTGCAGTAAGTGAGTTTTTTCTTTATCATTTCTAATAATTTTCCCATCTGATACTGAATGTTGTGCCATCAGATCAAACTGTTGGTGGACCTTAGCCTTAGGAAGACACCTCAGCTAGTGGAATTGGTGGATGACAACAATGTCATGGATTTTTGATTTAATTTATTTCAAACTTTTGGTCAAAATCTTTCTTTTTTTTGTAAATTTATAAGCTTTAAAGTTCATGGATAATTGTCGCAGTATGATAAAGTTTCAGGATGTTGAGGAGCGTATGTAATTGGGCCCTGAAAAGGTCTACGAGAAACCTGTTTTGACTTTTTCTTCGATTTGAAGGTCTATGGCCATTTCAGTTGTATATGTAGTTTCATTTGATGAAGTAAGTTGCAAGGAGCTGTGTATTTATTCATTGATTAAGTTGGCATGCATATTTCTCATCATTTGTTCGTGGGGTTTGAGTTTATAGCTCAATTAGATTATGTTCAAAAAACTTATATCACATGTTTGCCTTATATATGCCATATTTCTCATCATTTGTTCTTGGGGGTTTGAGTTTATAGCTCAATTAGATTATGTTAAAACTCATATCACATGTTTGCCTTATATGGACATATGGGAAACTAAAAAAATCACAGGTTTTGTTTTTATCAAGAAATGTTATGGAGGTTAAAATATGATTTCAATTACATGTTTCTTCTTGAGAACATGCTAAATCTTTTGTTGTGTGTTATTGCACATCTACTTAGCTCCTAACTATTATTCTTTCTTACCCATGCTCTTTATATTGAGGATTCATTTCATATACCTTTTTCATTTTCTGATTATACCTTAAATACTTGTAATAACATCTTATGTCATGTGTCTACAAGAAAATTAGTTTTATATATATGATCAGAGTATATTCTAGTGAATATTTTATATCAAAATTATTATTTTTTCTAATTATGTTTTCTGCCTTCACAACTTTCAAAATAAAATAAATTCTCCATGTCCTCCTAGATTTGAACCTCCCAGAGTGCACGGATAAATGGTAAATTAGAGGGCTAGTGTGGCAAACTCCTGTGGAAAAAGACCGAGAAGCACTTTTTATCTTCAAACCATTAGCTCACTGGTGAGGAAAACCGGTGACGTGGGTGCCATAACAGTTACATATCATGTCTTCTTTCTGACCAACATTTAATGTTTCTTGGAATAGAAAACCATGTAGTTTTTTCATTTATTTAAAAAAATGGTTCAAAAGTCTGGTTGTAGTGTGATTATGAGCCTGTTTGGCACAACTGTTGCTGTTGTGGTTGAGGTTGAAAAAAAACAGTTTCATGAAAAAACGCTTTTAGTTGCGGTTCAAAACTGAAATTAAAGTGTTTGGTTAAAACTGTGGTTGAGTTTGAAGTTTAATAAAAAACAGTTTCGAGTGTTTGGTTACCATGCTTTTCATATTATTGTTAACTTGTGAAATTATTTTAAACGACACACACATATATATTTTTTAAACATTGTAGATTTAATTATCATAATAATAAAATGTAATTAATAATTCAAGTAAATTACACAATTGTAGATTTAATTATCATAATAATAAAATGTAATTAATAATTCGAGTGTTAAGACTCTTTTAAAACGCAAAACGATGCATTTGGTTTTAAAGAAAAAACACAAAACGCATCGTTTTGCCTTTCGTTTTTGTTTTGATGCATGATACTGTTCACGTTACTGTTCACCGACTGTGAGGAGAGGGTCAACGGCCGGTACGACAGGTAGAGGAGGCCGAGGTGGTTCTTCCTGTAGTTGTGGCGTCGTAAATGGTGCTGTGTGGTGGCCAGTAGGAGCTCTGAAAGGTTGCAGCACCAGCTGCTGCCACTGCTGACGCCGGGGCTTGCTGCCTCTGGTGCTGCTGGAGAGATGAGAGAAGGAGTTGTCGTGGAGGAGAGAGAGGGAGTTGTGGCCATGGTTGTGGATGAGAGAGGGGGAGCTTTTGTGACTACATGTGGAGAGAGAGGGGCAGCAGCTGTGGAGGAGAGAGAGGGAGTTGTGGTCGTGGCTGCATGTGGAGAGAGAGAGGGGCAATGGTTGTGGAGGAGAGAGAGAGGGGTAGTGGCTGTGGAGGAGAGAGAGAGGGGCTGCGACGAAGGTAATGTGAGGAAGCCAACGGCGACGGTGAGGAATGCATGAACCAGCTCGTGTACGTGATGATGTTAGTGTTTTTTTATTTTCAACATTTATTTCAGTTTATTTTCACCTACGTTTGTTTTGAAAAGCATCTAAAAGATGTTTTTCAAAACGCGTTCGAAACGCTGAAATTTAGTGGGACTCACAGGAAAAATCTGGGGTCCTGATTGGTATTAGTAGCGTTCAGCTCCGTGGTTCAACGCAAACGCAGCATGAACCGCGGAGCCAAACGACCACTATATCAGCTACCATCTCTAAAAGGTTCCTCCTAAAACAAAGAGAGGAACAAAAACCTCCCATGGCCATGTGTGTGTATACCAGCCATGTACTCCTTCCATTTTACTGTCTCTGTACTTCTTCCTGCACTGCTGAGAGCTGGCGTCACTTGCTTGCCTGTGCATTAAAAAATGACACCTTTTGTTTTTTTTTAACATCAACTGATAAGCCACCATGTACGTGAGGTCTTCACCACGTCAGCTAGTTATGAAGTAGTGCTAAGCATCAGTTTTTATTCAGTTTCCATTCAGTATTTATTATGTTTTAATGTTGCAGTAATTCAAATATTGTAACCGTTCTTAACGGGTCCTTATAAAGAAAGCTGGAAAGAAAGGAAGGAGGACAATATTTTTCTATCATAAAATTATCTTGTGGTACGTTCTCACCCGAAGAGAACCAGTGTGAATTCTGCTATTACAATTAGCTCTTGACTGGGACCTTATCAATTGGTATCAGAGCTAGTTTAAATGGCGACTAACAAAGAACGAATTGAAATGCTAGAGGCAGGGCTCGGTGGAGTGCAAGAAGGAGTACAGAGAATGGAGATGAGCATGACTCGATAGGCTCGCAACATTTGGAAGACACACTTAACCGACTTTTCCGATATGTTGCTTGCAAATCGAGAGCTCGCAAATCTGGGTAACCAAAGCAACGTGATGGTCCGGAGGGGGAGCTTGCAAACCTGGGTAACCAGCAACGTGAAGGGCCAGAGGGGGGACGACTAATTGTCTCTTCCAAGACAACACGACTTGAGTTTCCTCGATTCTCGTGAGACGATCCCACGTAGTGGTTTAATCGTGTGAATCAGTTTTTTGCATTTCAAAACACTCCGTAACTTCGAAGGTCTCCCACGGCTTCTTACCACTTGGAAGGAGAAGCCAACCGGTGGTGGCAATGGGTTCGTAGGTTGACCGAGGAAGAAGGGACGCGTTCTCTCATGGGCAAATTTTGAAGACGAACTATGGGCTCGTTTTGGTCCTTCGAAATGTGAGGATTTTGATGAGGCCTTTTCAAGAATCAAGCAAGGAGGCTCGTCGCGAGATTACCAACGAGAATTTGAGTGCCCGGGCAACCGAGTACGAGGATGGACGCAAAAAGGCTCTTGTAGGGTACATTTATGGGTGGCTTAAAAAGCGAGATTTCGGATGGGATCCGAATGTTTAAAACCACAAACACTCAAAGAGGTCATTAATTTAGCAAGGATGAGAGATGACCAATTTGCACGACAACAGAGGGCACCTTCCCCACACCTCAATCAACTAGTTCCTGCTACAGCTACAGGTCCCTTCAAACGTTTATCTTGGGAAGAAATGCAGAGAAAAAGAGCACAAGGTCTCTGTTTCCACTGCAATGAGAGATTTACAGCAGGCCACAAATGTCAAAAGCCACAATTGTTATTATTGGAGGGCCACACGGGTAACAGGCTATGTGAAAACAAAATGGCACAACAAATGTGGGAAGAGGATCCTGGGGGAAATGCAGACGTGATCCATGGACCTTGAGGACAAGGTTCCACTTTCTGGGAGGGGTATTGATAAGCCACCATGTACGTGAGATCTTCACCACGTCAGCTAGTTATGAAGTAGTGCTAAGCATCAGTTTTTATTCAGTTTCCATTCAGTATTTATTATGTTTTAATGTTGCAGTAATTCAAATATTGTAATTGTTCTTAACGGATTCTTATAAAGAAAGCTGGAAAGAAAGGAAGGAGGACAATATTTTTCTATCATAAAATTATCTTGTGGTACATTCTCACCCGAAGAGAACCAGTGTGAATTCTGCTATTACAATTAGCTCTTGACGGGACCTTATCATCAACGAGCATGAAAAATAGGAATTTATGCACCTCCTGTACTAGTAGTATAGAGAAGAGAATTGGGGAATTCGTGATTCCGGTGGATATATATTATATTATTAAAAAATTATCAAAATATAAATACACAAAAAAAGGGACATCCAAAAACC
This sequence comes from Salix udensis, assembly GCA_029204005.1. Lineage (NCBI taxonomy): Eukaryota > Viridiplantae > Streptophyta > Magnoliopsida > Malpighiales > Salicaceae > Salix > Salix udensis. The sequence goes on from CM055022.1 coordinate 13,516,793, forward strand.
CCCAACAATACACCGTATTTATGTATAGAGTACATAGGCCACAGGGTTCACATTACTATTGACAAAGTTGTACGCGATGTTGCTTCTCATAACAAGGGGAGTAGACCCTTGAAAATGCAATCCTTTTCCACTTATTGTGTCACGAACCGGAAAGGATGAGCCGAAGACTAATAGGAGAGAAGCTGGAAATGGAATTAGATTTTAATTTCATGTAGACAAACGACTGCGTTTTCTGCAGTCCCTAAACGACTGCGTTTGTGCAGCCATTTTATTTTAGTAGAAGAACTATCTAGGCTTCAGTAGCAGCCACTCTGGCAAGCACAGGGTTGTCTTTATATATTTCCCAAGGATGGACACGGAAGGATAACAAGAAATATAACAACAAATTGAGAGATTCTCTCCCTGTCACCTTCTCCCTCACGCAGAGTGCGTGTTCTCTTCCTTATCTCCAACGCAGAAGGCGTTTTCATCATCTTCTTCCCCAAATCTTCTTTCTTCTTCCCCAAATTTCCCTCTGTTTCCCTTAAGAATTTTCTAACACGTAACAAAATGGTATCAGAGCCCGTCGTCTTCGGATTCAGATTAATGGCACCAGAAACTCGGTCCCAAGACGCAAGAAGGATGGTTGATTCTCTGGAAGCTCTAAATCGGAGGATCAATGGCATGGAAGCCAGGCTAGATGCTCTGTCAGACGATATGACACAGCTCAAGGCGATGGTGAAGGAGATGGCCATTCAACAAATCGCAATCAAGCAAGCCCTACAAACCCTGTTAGGTGAAGCAAGTTCTTCGCAAAAACCCAGCAGTCTTCAGCAACCTGCTGCTGTCATTGAATCAGACTGGTTAGGAGAAGGATCCCAACCAAAGATATCCGAGAAACAAGCCTTTCCTCCTCCTCCTCCGCCTCCATCGAACCAACACACCATCAAAATGGCTTCGGAGAAGAAGCTATCAAACCCAATGAGAGAAATCAAGGTCCGTAAGTCGGGTCCTCAACATCTCCGTCGGTGAAAGCGGAGACCGGCTCACTCGTGCCGCCAAGGTGCTCGAACAACTTAGTGGCCAAACCCCGGTGTTCTCAAAAGCTAGGTATACTGTTAGATCTTTTGGGATTAGGCGTAATGAGAAGATTGTTTGCTATGATCCTGGAGGGAAGAAAATCTGAGTCCGAAGCTACTTGGGAGGACGCTGAAGAATTTGATTGCAGGTTTCCTCAATTTTCACCTTGAGGACAAGGTGGTTTTCAAAGAGCAGGGCATTGTCACGAACCGGAAAGGATGAGCCGAAGACTAATAGGAGAGAAGCTGGAAATGGAATTAGATTTTAATTTCATGTATACAAACGACTGCGTTTTCTGCAGTCCCTAAACGACTGCGTTTGTGCAGCCATTTTATTTTAGTAGAAGAACTATCTAGGCTTCAGTAGCAGCCACTCTGGCAAGCACAGGGTTGTCTTTATATATTTCCCAAGGATGGACACGGAAGGATAACAAGAAATATAACAACAAATTGAGAGATTCTCTCCCTGTCACCTTCTCCCTCACGCAGAGTGCGTGTTCTCTTCCTTATCTCCAACGCAGAAGGCGTTTTCATCATCTTCTTCCCCAAATCTTCTTTCTTCTTCCCCAAATTTCCCTCTGTTTCCCTTAAGAATTTTCTAACACGTAACATATTGCAAGAAGTGAAATGAAGGAGTAGTGCTTGCTGTATTTAAGTGGACGAGTCCAGGGGTTTACCATTACTTCCTTTTATGCAAAGAACCCTCTAGAATCCCAAACCCTTCTTCTTACATACAGAGCAGAGAGAGAGAGAGAGATGGGCAGGCCAAGGTGTTTTTTAGACATAAGCATCGGAGGGGAGTTAGAAGGAAGGATAGTAGTAGAGCTCTACAACGATGTCGTTCCTAAAACTGCTGAGAATTTTAGAGCTCTTTGCACTGGTGAGAAAGGCATTGGACCTAACACTGGTGTCCCTCTTCACTACAAGGTCTTTTAAGTCCCTGTTTAGTAATTTTCTTTGCATTTGTATTCATGAGCTTGTGGGTTCAAGTTGGTTTTCTGGATTGGTTTATGAAAATACAATCTTGTCCCTTTAGGGCTGTTAATGTTTGCAGTTGTTTTGTTTTGATTTCTCTGTGATCAAAGTGTGTTCCTCTTCATTACAAGGTCTTAACTATATTTGTACTCCATTATTGCCCTCTTGGGGTGTTTATAAACTGCTGGAACTTTGGGGAATTTTGACGGTGATATTGTTAGTGTTATGGTATTTGATTGTGATGATTGTTTCGCTTTAGTACTTTAGGCTATTGATTCTAAGTCTTAAAGACGAAACCTTTTCGGGCTTTTGTCAGTGAGACTTGACAAGGAAAACGCTTTTCTGGGTAGAAATCAGGTTTTCAGTAAAAGTCAGTGTTGTCCTTGTTTATTTAGAGTATTAGTCGTGAATTTTCTTGATTCTTGAGAATGATTCTTTCCCAGTATATTGAAGATATCTGCAGTAATAATCAGGGTTGACACAATACTGTTCTGGTCTGTGTGTTTGTAAATTTCCCCCTTTTTTTAATCCATCCATTTTGATTTGGTTCAAAAAAGATCTCAGAAACAAGACTATTAAGATGGCACTAAGAAAGTACCGGAAGGCTTTATGCTATCTGGATATCTGTTGGGAGAAAGAAGGGATTGACGAAGGTGAATAATCTTTGTGCTCCAAATACTTCCTAGTTACTTTTTATCTTGATGTTACTGCAATGCTAATGGCTCCCTGTGCCTCAGTTGCATTTGATTTATTTGAACATTTTTCTTCTGGTGGCTTTTCAGAGAAGAGTTCAGCTTTGAGGAAGACAAAGTCACAGACATTCACAAACAGTGCAGTATGTTCTTGTTCTCACTGTTGTCTGGGTGTTTTTATAGCCACTCGCTACTGAAGCTTTTGATCCAGTAAGTTCCAGTGATTATGTCAAAGCATGCTATTTGTCCACTCAAATTATAGAAGTCTTGGACCTGTTATTTTACAAGGAATCTGTTGAGATTTGCTGATAGCTTTGGTTTCTAATGCTTTTCAGCTGGGATAAAAAGGGAGCTTAAAGCTGCAAGGAAGAAGGTCGGTACAATCAACAGAATCTGTAACATTTTGTGATGATAAATGGTTGTGGTCAGCCATAAATACTGTCCGAAACAGTGGAGGGTGCTTGATAATATTCAGCGAATACTAACAAATAATCTCTTGCAGATTAATGAGAGGCGTGATCAGGTGAGAAGGCAATATGAGAGGATGTTCAAAGCCTCAAACAGCACTCCTGTAGAGCCCTAGCCAATTGGTACGCGTACTATCTTTTGGAGATTATTGTCATTTGATCATCGGGTATTGCAAACTGATAATATTTTGAAAAACAGGATGCGAATTCCTGGAATCACAAAAGCTCAGGTTTCTTCTTAGTTTAATGGGCTGAAGTGGCCCTGTGGATATATTTTTTTTTGTGAGGAAACTTCATTCCCCGAAAAGTTCATTTTGTGGGTCTAGATGTGCGAGTAGAAACTCTAACTGTCTTAGGCTCTACAAGAGGTGCATGTCCTAACTCGAACTTTATATCTGCTGTACAGATTGCAAGTCCTTTACTATCATGTCCCACCTCGTCTCTTGGGAGTATTGTGGATACATGTTCATAAACAAAGATTAGATACATGTCCACTCATAAACATGTGTATGAGTTTAGAGTATCATCTTAACTTGCCCAACTCGAGGACAAAGTCGATAATATTTATGTAGCTTTAAGGAGAATCAATAACAATCCAGCATGTGGATGAGCCTAGGTCGGTTATGGATGGACCAAACATCCCCAACACTCTCATGATAAACAATCTCATCTTCTGATGATATACTGTTTCAAGACGCTCAACCTCTCCAACCTTATGAATTCACCACGATATAAATTGAGTCATAGTGTTGACCACAATACATCTTATTTCATCAACACCTTGTTTTCCAAGCTTTCCCGTGCCAAGTAATTAATCTATATGCATGCATTAAAAATCAACTAGCAGTCATCATCCATAATAAAACTAATATGATGTTGAATAAATATAAAATAATATTTATATCAATTGAGTCTAACTCGAATGTCGGAGGAGGAGAGGGCATGGTGCATTGAATTTGATGTATATCTTGGAAAATAAGACTATATTAAAAGTCAACCAGTAGTCATCATCCACAATAAATTTGAATCTGATTTTTAGCAAATAAAAAAAAAGTTGTATGTCAATTGATTTTGTCTTGAATAATGAATATTGCAGGGGGTATAGTGCATTGAATTTGATGGATATCTTGTGAAATATGATGTGTAATAAAACTATGTATAAGAACAAATAGTATATGATGTCATATAAATATTAAAAAGAAGAGAGGAGAAGGAAAGGAAAAGAAAAATAGTCGCGTGATTTAAAATTCAAAAAGAGTTGTTTATATTATCTGATACTCTTGTGTCACATATATTCTCTGTGATTTGTTAAAGTAGTATAGTTTATTGCATGTCAAAAAAAACTCTATATGTATGTTGCATCTAATTAAACCTATCAAGCACGGCATCATTTATAGATCGATTGGCCCGCAGGTCTACAAATCTTTCTCGTCTTTCATGCACTGTCGCTTCAACATGGGTATATGAACCACTGCTGGCCTACCTTGTCAGATTTAATGGGTTCCCATTTGAATTAGGTCCTTGAAGATTGCTAGCTCAAGAACAGGCTGCAAAAAATCTCGTATGATCAAGAGAAGTGGACACTGTACCCGTTCCAAAACCAAGGGAAACTTGGTGGTACTTGGTTCATGAAAACTGCAGTGACCAGACTAGATCATCGGAAAGGATACAGATGAGAGAAAAATAAAGATTTTAGCTCGGAAAGGGGAAGAATATTTATGTATCTGAGTCTTAACAAGACAAAATCAGAGACAGACTCGGTCCTAGATTCCTGGGAGTGAAATCTCTCTTTCCTTGCAGGAATTGATGAAAAACATATTATGGAATCCATGTCTTTATCACTATATATTTGCATGGACCATTTGAGTAGAAAATTGCCATACAGGAAACAGACTCAAAAGGAAAAGGTGTATCAGCCGAGAATTTGAAAGGCTGGAATCTAGTCCAGAAAATAACTTGCGATAATTCTGCTGTGGGTATTAATGGGAGAAGAGCATGCAGAATCTTATATTATCTTTATAATATAATTAACCTAAAGGCATCTTTCATCGTCTTGAAGAATAGAAGCGATGATCAGGAGAAGAAAAGGCCGCTCTCTAATTCTTCTTTAGAAGTTTCGATGGCAGAAACCCTCGCCCCTCCTTCGGTAAGTTTTTCTTTGTCTGCATAAACTTGCGTGCATTCAGTATTCGACTTGAGCCTTACAGGTAAGGTCCGTACTTCTCTCTCTCTCTTTTTCCTTCCTGCAGGCTTGTATTTTGAGAATGGATGTCTACCGTTGTTCCGAGTGCTCTGAGAAAGTGAAGAAAAGGTTACAGAAAAATAAAAGGTAAAAATAGCATCCGCTTTGCATCAAGTTATGTGCCCTGTTTGATTATATAACAAGAATCGATGAGATTTCTGATTTCGTTCATTCTTTTGTTGCTTAGGAGTAAATTTGGTGGACATAAACACAAAAAAGGGATTGGTGATAGTTTCTGGCGTGGTAGATCCTCCGACACTCCAGAAGGCCATAACAAAGACGGGGAGGAGAGCAGAGGTGGTGGCATATGAGAAGGATCCCGTGCAAGCCAAGAAAGAAACTTGAGCAATTCATTAGGAGCTCGCAGAGAGAGCATGGCATTCGTGATGAGAAGAACTGCATGTTGTTGCGGAAAGGAGTCCAGGGACGTGACAAACCTGTGCCTGCGGTGCATGATCAGCCATGTTATGGAATGGAAAGTGAAATGGCACCTCCTGCTTGGTACGAGCAGACAAGTGTTGGTCCAGGATTTTATGGTGCCGGTTACCATGTGTTGCCGCCTAGGTACCCGACTCCGATGGCGCCATACAGTTACACGGGGAGACCATATGGTTATCACGGCCATCGGCCACCCGTCTATGCCACGCTGCCGCCACTTCAGCCAACACTCCCTCCTCCTGCTCCGATGAATGCCAGCTGGTTGCCGCTGCAGCAAACATTCCCTCCTCCTCCTCCTCCACCACCACCACCACCTCGGCCACAAATTCCCTTGTCAAATCTTCATGCTGTTTACGGTGGGCAAAAAGATGTGCCAGCAGGCAACTCCATCTATCACGCTTTCAGCGATGATAACGCTGCAGCTTGCAGCATAATGTGAGCTTATTGCTGCATGAATGCGATTATTATATGTTGAAATAACGTCCATTACTTTAACGAAATAGTGTACTACTCTGCTATCTAGCTTTAGAGCACCGTTATCGATGAATCACACCATTAACGATTATGACTCCGTTTAGAGCGAACTCCAATATAAAAAAACATATTTTATTAGGAAGTTAAAGTTAATAAAATAATTTTTAGAATAATATAAATATAATTATTTTTTTTTGTTTATGTATATTTTAATAGTAAAAATCCATTTAGAAGAGCTATTTTTTGTATATCATTTTAAATATAGTACAATTATTTTGTTTATAATATAATTATGCAATTAATATGAAATAATCTATATAATTAAATAATTTCTTTTAAAAAACCCTCTAACATTATAATTATTTATTTTTTAATTTTATTTAAATAAAAAAATCAAATTTTGAAATAAATAAAAAAACTCTCAATATTATCATAATTAACACACTAAATAATATATTCTAAAGTAATCAATTTGAAATCAACATCAACCATATATTGTCACGTCATTTTTAGTTCAAAAATAGATTAGAGATCGTTAGAGATCGATGAACTCGAGAGAGAATTGTCAGAGCAAGCTTTGAATTGCCCATTGTCAGCTTTATGGTCAGTGTATTTAATCCCATTCAAATCTATATTTTTTTTCTTTTTTAAATACTCAAATATCTTGAAACAATTAAATTAATTTGTAGAGTTATTTGTGTGTGGTAAAAATTATAGATTGCATATTTTAATTATTATTAGTGTTAATTTATCTTGAATTTGAAATTATATTTATTAAATTAATATTTTAATTTTTTTCATATATATAATTACATAATTATATATAAACAGTACACTACCAAAAACATTATATTACAAATAAAAAACAAAAAACAGTCACCAGTTACTCTCATTACAGTACAAACGAGGCCTGATTTATTGTCCATTACAGGTAGGGTAGGGCAGCTAATGATGACGTCGAAGCAGTCAGGCTGTAAACGAACCGCCATTCCATTTGATTCTTGAATTAATCGGAGACCAAAACAAACAGTCTAGCAATTTGATTGCAAGCAAATCAAAGAAACTCAACAATCTGAAATGGGTTATACAGACGACCCCCCGATGATTGCCGGGTATACTGTTTCACAAGCACACCGCACGAAGATTTTAGCAAAATAGCTTGGCAGATGCAGTGGCACGCAATATGCTCTGCCCAAACACTAAAAAAAAAGAAAAGCAGGGGCCCCATGATCCAAATCACTAGTTTTATGAGTAGCACGAGCTATGAATTGTAGTTATCAAGGCCCAAATCCCTCAAGGCATCAGTGGCAGCTTCCTTGCAGGTTTCGTGCTTTACCTTTGCTCTTCTTAGAATTTTCTCGATGCCATGACTAAGAAGAAGAGTTCTGTAAAGTGGCAGAAATTTAATCTGATGTAAGAGACGGCGCCACAATTTAGTATAGCTGTACTGCTACACTTGGGGCTATGCCGGAGAAGCAGCATGAAAGATGGAAAAAGAAATCAAAGACTTGCCTGTTCTCTGGGTTCCTCACAGCAAGATTACGGATCATTAGACAGGAATTTTTCTGTACTTGTTGCACATTAGAAAACTTCTCCATGGCTTGGATGGCAAGGTCTCCAGCTCCAGCTTCCATGGCACGGGCTGCATTATCTGGAGATCTTAAACAGAGCACCGTAAAGATGGACATGACCTGAAAATGGTGGAAATTTGATCAAAGAATGCAGGACAGCTCATAAGTGCAAATAACCGAACCATGACCGAAATGCAGCTTGCAGTGAGCATTTCTTGAAACTTGAAATGAACCAGACCTTCCATGTGAACAGAAAAATATTATATTTCTGCATTTTTTGTTATGCACGTTCAATAGTGCACAAAATCACTTTTTACCTCTTGCAGAACAGAAGGGTCATCAGAAAATCTGGCTGAGAGTAGGATTAACTTATTTATACCGTCCTTCGCTACAATTGCACTTTTATTTGAATCACTTCCTGCCAACTAATCAAATAAAATTCTGTAAGCACTCTGGTCATCCAAAAAATTCAAAAGCCATAAACTCTGAGCGAGAATCTTCCTGTACCTTGGATAACAAAGAACAGCAAGCTCTAGCTACAATTCCGTTGCCTTGTTCGCCACTTTCATCAATATATTTGAAAATGACATCAATGCCACCACTTTCAGCAATGGATTTACATATTTCATCCTGCAAATCAGGAAAACCTCAAACTTGAACAAAGAAAGACCATATTTCATATCCAGCATGCAACATCATAGCACTCTTACGCCGAAGACTCTACAATGTAGGAAGTTTCTGAACATTTAGTAGAGAATATGGCTGGACAGAGGGAGTGGACAAAATAGATTCAGGAAGTTTCTGAACATATGATGGGCATGTGGAGCATAAATAAAAGGTGATTTTCCCAACGACTTCAGTTCATGTACAATATAACCACGGCTGCAATATATTTAAGCCACAAAAATCAAATGATTAACGCAACAGGATTTTGAAATCACATCAGATGCAAGTGAACTTACATTAACAGCAACTGCCTTTAAAGCGACACTTGCTGAAACTAAACTGGGTGAGGCAAGCCCTGACCTTAGTGATTCCACAAGAGCCCTTGCAATACCAATTTTGGCAAATCTTCGTGCATAACCATAAACCTGGAGTTTAAAAAATGCATGTCAGTTGCTTTGGAAAGGACATTTTCCCATCATGTACATAAATATTTGGATGTGAGAACCATGCGTAACCTCGCAACGCACATACAAGTTGATTGATTGTACAGAAATTTGTATTTTTGTGATGAAACATTTACTTACTTGGGATGCCACAACACGATTATCATCAGGTGTCAAGATAACACGTATAGAATCATATAAACCTTGGATGTTGCCTTTACTCTGTCTATTCAGTACTTCCAAAATAAGCTCATCAATTTTCAACTCCATCAACAACTCTTTCACAACCTCATTGCCAGTTGCTGCTGCAGCAACAACAGCAAACCCAGTATCCAATATTTCTAAACTTTCATTTCCATCCTTTAAAATGCCAACCACCATCTTTGGTCCATCACTAGACCGAAACATTTCAGTACTTTGAACATCTGCAAATTAAAAGGACACAAACATTAGAAAAACCTGCCAATAACAAATAAATATACGATCAAGTCATGATCTTTTTCCTCTGAAAGTAAAATTTGAAGATCCAATGAAACAAAAAAATATAAACAAAATTCCCTATCAGAAAAAAAACACATCCTCAAAACTTCACACTCCCAATTTTTAAATCCATAAACCTACCATCTAAAAGAACAAAAAGCATCATCCTGTACAGACAAAAGCACATACCATGAATTAACAATGCCAGTGTTTTCAAAGCCGAAACGAGAACTTTCTCAGAAACAATAGGAATGTTAGAACAAATAGAACAGACCAACTCCAGCCCACCGTTTCTAACACCTATGGCAACATTCCCAGATCCTTCAACACCAGTAAGCAATCCAACCAACTCATCAAGCAACCCAACCATTTCATCCAAATCATTATCACCAAGTCCCATCTCCTTCAACCTCTCCAAACACTTAATCACTGGATTCTCCCTCACATTCCCCTCTCCTGGTACACAAGTCACAATACCTGGAACAAACCCTTGATTTTGTTAATATTTGTGGTTCCAAAGGATAAAAAAGGGAAATGGGATTCTTGATCGAGTTTTTACCTGAGAGATCAACGCCTTGAAGAGTAAGAGTTTGGATTGCATCCTCAAGGGCTTCAGTGGGGTCTAAACCTAGATCTTCTATGTTCTCTTTTACAAGTTCATCAAACGCTTCTTGTGAGATTGTACGGACATTCTTGCTTGGTGGCCCCATAAACGTTTCTTCTTCTTCTTCTTCAATTTTGTGCGGGTGTGGGAGGTGAGGGTCAGTGAGAGGTCCTGAGCCGAAGGCAGCGTGCTTGCACTCGCAAGCTGGGTTTTATAATCAACGTGCTGTTGTATTAAGCTTGCGACTTGTAGTCTTACGGATTGGGTGATAATTTGTCTAGGAGAATGAGCTGCGGCATGTCGTTCAGTTTTTCTTTTGTTTCATGATTTAATATGAAACTTTAACTAGGAATTTATCTTGCAGCCCACGAATTTGAATGAGAGAACTCCTAGAAACCATCACTAAACGGGAGAGTACAGGGATACAAATCACCCTCATCCAACACTAAATGGGCTTGAAGTCCAACCGAGCTGCATTGCTCAGAAACACCAATTATATATTTCACAAGTGTCGTCAGATTTATGTGGAAACTATTTTCTACCACCCCATCTCCACTTCTGCCAGATTTCCTGTTGTTAAAGCCCATCGTCACACGGTTTCAAGAAATAATGACATCACATGAGATCGAACCCACGTTTCAGATCCCTGACACCCTAATCCGCCAGCAAGAACCCATTAGGTTTCGACAACTACACCATGTGGATGCTTAGAATCTTGCGCCTGTAGGTTCTCTACATTCTCGTCATCTCTCAAACATCGTTTTATGGTCTTTGCTGGGAAAATGTTGTCCTCGTAAGCAATTCTGATTCAGAAAAGCTAATCTAATCCATGGAACATAAAATTTCTTCAACTTAGATGATGGACTCCAGCAAAGATCTTGACCAGGCTATTTATTTAATGCTCTGAAACAAGTGTTAATGCTTCAACAAGGAACAAGTAGTGCAACTTCTCATAACGCCTTAATTTCTTACGCATAATAATCAACCTGTGTACTTATTTCAGCCTTGCTGTGTAGATTTCCAATCTCAGAACCCAAAATGTAATGAGAAAAACAGTCAGAAAAATTCCACAAAGCACACATCTTTATCTGTTGCCGCCAAAATATATGTCGAAATTCATGAATAGCAACCGCTGGAAAACTGTAAAGGAGCAGGAAAAAAGAGAGTATTAAACTACTTAATACCTGCCATTAGCACACATGTTTTAGGAACACTTTCAAGACTGATTAAACTACTGGAAAACAGATCATGCTCCTTATTGCGTAATTCTTGCCTGTGCCCTCTCACAGCTACCTAGTACCCATTCAAGCCAACTTTCTCCCCGTCACTTGCTACCTTCTCCCCATCACTTGCTTCTTGCTCTTCGTTGTCATTGTTGTTATATGGAGAAGAGCGAGGCATAGATAATCGAAGCCGGCCATCGTTTCTCCGGGCTTGAAAATAAGGAAAAAAGAAAGAACTGCTTCCAAAGCTAGCCCGCCAATATCGTTTTTCTCTGCCTGAACGTGATGAATTAGGCAAGGAACCGCTTCCAAGATTAGCCACCCACGTTCTCGGCGAGGAGTCAGGCGGATAGCAGAGGGGCCGCTGATTGACCTGAGCAGAGGAGGTACGAGGGCGGCGCTTGGTGAGGAATGATTTTTGGATGTGACAGACGGTTTACTTGTAGAAAGTCTCTCCGTACCCTCACGACTGACATGGTGGCTTTCACCCTCTTTACTCCAGCTTTCAATGCTTTCAGTCCCTAAGATCTCAGTGCACATCTCGTTGCTCATTTCTGTTACGTGCACAAAAATCAGCACGGCATGATCTGAGTCTGAGCATTGAGCTCTTGCAAAGATTACTGAATTTAGATAAATAAAAATATAGTTTACAAGGAGAATGGGTCCGGGATCTTTTGCTTGCCGGAATCGGTTAAATGCAATTTAGTAAAGAGCAAGTCCAATGCCAAGAGCCATTTTTAAGAGCCAAATCATAGAAAATGGCTTTTTAAATAGTGTATAAATAGCTTTTTAAGAGCCATGTTTAGATAACCATTTTGAATAGCCATTTTTTTTTATCTTATTTTAAATAAAATTCAATTATTTTGTATATAGTTTAATTATACAATTCATTATATATTTAATAGGAGTAAGTTATATAATTAAATATAATTTTTTTGAGAAACCCACCAACAATAAAATTATTTTTTTAAAAATAAAAAAATGAATTTAATTATAATTAAAAGATCTAGAATATTTGAAATTTGAGATTTGAGTTGTATGAACATTAGGATCACTTTGTTGAGAAACAATCTCTTCAGACTCACTTATAAGAAAGTCAATGAATGAATCTGACAAATTTGAGTCCATCTGCATAAAAAATACATTGTGTTAATTAAGCTAATTGATCAAAAAATTCATAATCTTTCAATTTCACATAATTATTTTTTTTACTAAATATTATTATTAATTACCCCTTTTTTTCCTAAATATTATTATTAATTACCTCCAAAACAATTCTAAAAACTAAATTTACACAGCTCTTAAATCTAACTGTAAATTTAAAACATGTAATTGAAATAAATTGATGTTACTTATTGTCTTTGAATGTTAGAAAAACTTAAAAAATCAAAATTAATACATTAAAATACATTAGTTCAAACATAATTAATTAATTCAATCAAATTAATTACAAATTAATACCTTTATTTTTTATGCTAATAATAATAATAATAATAATAATATTATTATTATAATTAATATAAAACCCTCCCCCCACCCCCTATTCCCCTTCCATTTATCACTCTCAAAAACCCTAACCTTATCTTCCTTTTCCGTCCGTCTATTTTGCGCTGCCAGCCAGCCAGCCAAAATCCCTCACCCACATCATTTTTTATCAACAACCAATTTGTCCGTGCGTCCAAAAATACTCCTCGTCCTTTCTTCCACTCTATCTTCCTTCAATTACTGGCGATGCGGGAGCTTGTAACGGGAGGAGCAACTGGTGCGGTGGGCAATGGGTTTGTTTTTACTCAGTATTTTTTATGCTAATTTTCTGTGATTTTTCTTGTTCGGATTGGCTGGAAAATATACTGTGTTTTTTCAATTGTGAAGTCATTGTATTGCTGCGTGTTTCAATTTAGACAATACAACAATAACATTACAACGGGTCATATTTTTTTGTCTGCGCAGGAGAAATATGTGGGAATGGCTCCCAAATATACAAGTCATTTTGGCTCTCCACACAAATTTAACAAAAATAGCCAAATTTTTTAAATTATACCTTTGTCTGGCAAGTCTTAAATTGGCATAATAAATAAATAAATAAAGCTGAGTTTTCTCTTACCCTGATTCTGACACTACTAGTTTCCTTGGGATCCCAAGGTCTTTGCTTGCTCAGGCTGGCTTACAACAGCCTTCGCCAGGCCATTTTCTAATTTTAACTTTCGAATAGACGCGGCTACACAGATATCCTAAACTCACTTGCAATTTGCATTAACTCGTAACTCTGGGCAGGAAAGATTGACCACATACGGAAGATTAATGAAACTGGAGAGATTTCTTAGATTTCAACCAAGTCATATGACCATGCTCGTTTCACAGGGAACTGGCAGTCGACTACTTGGTATATGCTGTTCACAAAAAATTAACCCAGATCAAATATTAACATTACAACTTGTCGTGTAGTAAAATTTACGAGGAAACTGTTTTTGACCACCTCTTGACTCCATTTATATCATTCACGTGTTGTTAATGACATCCTTCCACAATTTCAACAGTTATCTCCAGTTATTTACAGCATGCTATACTAAAGTTGTTTGTGAACATATATAGTAGCTTATTAATAACCTAAAGGGGCGGCAGCCAAATCTCTGACACGCTGGTTGAGGCGACGTCTTCGAAATATGCCAGCTACACGTAGAGAGACAGCAAGAACCATAGACATATACTCAAACAGTCTCACAACTCCAATACGCCCTATAGAACAGGCATTCAAATAGGTCAAGAGAATAACAACAAGGAAAGGCAAACATCAAAGCCACCCACGACAAGAACTACAAACCATTTCTTTTGAGAATACACAATCTTTTAAGGAATAGGAACCAGTGCAGGCACAAATTCAGATCATAATTGTTAAGAAATCATCTCACCTAAAAGTTTAATCTGTTATGTGAGACCTCAAAATATAATTTATATTATTCTCTAACACAACTCTTCAAGTGAAAATTTTTGGGCTTGAAACTTGCACACAGAGCTCACACTACCCTTTGAGCCTACCTTGTGCTTAATTTTTTATCAAATAAAAAGAGGGTGATGAGATTCGAACTTCGTGATCGTTGAGTCAACAAGGCTTTGATACCATGTTATGAAACCACCTCACCTAAAAGTTATAACATGTTGAAAAACCATCTCACCTAAGAGCTTCAGCTCTTAGGTGAGGTCCAGGAATATGATTTATATTATTCTCTAACAATAATTTTGAACCAAGCATTAGCTACTACATATCTGAAAAGACATCAAATTATGGAAGACAGATGGGCCAAAATCATCTAGCATGCGAATATTTCCATATGAAAGTCTATGAGAATATTTCCATATGAAAGTCTATGAGGGAGAATAACTAATGCAGGTTCTAATGATCAATACAAGGATGTCGGGAGCAAAGTTAAAGGGGAAAAACAGATTGTGTCTAACAAAAGAAACAAAGGTCCTCAAAGCCAAGGATTACATTGATGCAATATCCAATGGATTGAAGTATTTTGTGCAAGATAATTCCAGCAATGTGTGTTGACAAGAAGTAGCAATTGTTTTCCAATGAATGATGCCGATCATCCAAGTGGTAGTGGCAGTTAATATTAGTCGTTGTTGTCTTTATCTAATTAGTTTTTTAGCAGTTAGGATTTGTTCAGTCATTAAATAACTGTTATTTGTAAAACTATTTAAGATAGGAGTGCAATGGACACTCCCACAATCCTACAAACCAAGGATTGCAGGATCTTAGTCCTTCCCAGCCCAAATTGAATCTTCCACGATAAACATCACCACAAAATAACCTTGCCTCCATGTTTTACCAATTCCACAACAAACTTGTTACTCATACTTAGGATCCATGCAGAATCAGATGAAAGATAGGAGGGGGGGGAGATGAAGGAGAGCACTAGAGCAAAGATAAATACAGAGAAAATAGGATAGAATTAGGGCAAAGACAGGTCAATAATTCATTGCTCATTATTTGAAAGGTTTACAGGGGTATATAAGGACATGTACACTGCTAGATTTACTCATATTTAGGATCCATGCGGAATCAGATGAAAGATAGGGGGGGGGTGAAGGAGAGCACTAGAGCAAACATAAATACAGAGAAAATAGGAGAGAACTAGGGCAGAGACAGGTCAATAATTCATCGCTCATTATTTGAGAGGTTTACGGGGGTATATAAGGACACATAAACTGCTAGATTGTTTGCAGTGGATGAAGCTTACCAACTTGCTTTGTATATAGAAAAGCAACAAACAGTCAACCAAAGTAAATCTGTGAGAGATTGTCGTGGGGTGAATAATAAGACTATACCATTGTAGAACAAGTGAAAGGCAACATGATCAATGTAAGGAATATAAGCTCTTATTGAGACTAGAACAAGACTAGGATGAGTATTGATGGACTATAATGCTATAGCAATAAAGTCCTACAAAGGAGAAGAAGCTTATGCATGTATCTAAACTAGAGCATGAAGTGGCACCAGAATCAACAAATGGAGATCAACAGACGGTGGAAGTAGTGCAAGAAATTGAAGAAAGGGTGCAGGTTATTGATTTGCCTATCTATGTAGTCCATCGAATGTTATCAAGTCATGCTAATTCGTGGACACAAGAGGAAAAAGATTGAAGGACTAATATTTTTCACACGAGAGTTGCCCACAAGGCAGCGCACTTAATGTAATCATCAAATAATAGGAGTGGTCTGAGTTATCTTTGTGGTGGAAAAACGAGAGTTACACAAGGAAAAACACCTCAAACTATACAATGTTAGCTGGTCAGTTGCTTTTGGGACAACCTTGGTTGTTTGATATAAGAGTGAATTTCAATAGTTATAACAATGTTTTATTCTTTAGTGCTTAAGAATAAGAAATTGATGTTGAGCCCCTTCCCATTAAAGAATTTCAACAACAATCAACCTTGATCTTGTCACTTCATAATTTTCAAAGGACACTGCTTGAAAATTCAGTTGTTTTCCCAGATTAACACTGCTAGTATGTAAAGTTATGGATGAAAGAGTGCAACGAACAGAGGTAGAATGACTAGTAGATCTTCTGCAACAGTTCGAAGATGTTTTCCCAAAAAAACTCCCTTCACAATTGCCACCTTTGTGTGATATACAACATGCAGTTAACTTGGTTCCAAGTTCCATATTACCAAATCTTCCCTATTATCAATAAAGTTCAACTTAACACAAGAAGCTAAAACAACAAGTGCAAGAGCTTGTAGATACAGGCTTCATCAGGGGAAGTTTATGTCCTTGTGTTGCACCAGCCCTCCTTAACCCAAAAAGAGATGAAGTTGGAGAATGTGCATTGACAATAGAGTCATGAACAAGATCACAATCCAGTATAGTTTTTCAATTCCACTAATGGACAACATGCTTGACCAGTTATGGAGTGCTAAGGTTTTTTCTAAACTAGACCTACAGAGTTGCTACCATTAGATTCACCTAAGGCCTGGAGACGAGTGGAAGACAACCTTCAAAACAAAGGATGGGTTGTATGAGTAGCTTGTGCTGCACTTTGGTCTAACAAATGCATCAAGCACCTTCATGCAAGTGATGACTCGGACTTTGAAACCATTTTTGGGCAGGTGTGTTGTAGTATATTTTGATGATATACTTATTTTCAGTCAAAATAAGGAGGAACATCTAGAACACTTGAAACATGTTTTAAAGATGCTTATGTTAACCCCAACAAATGTTCTTTCCTTCAATCCAAGGTGAATTTTTTGGGCTTTATCTTATCCCAGTAAGGAGTTGAAGTGGACCATCATTTTTTAAGTTGAACGCTTCCATGGTCTAGCCACCTTTTATCGTCGATTTATTTAAGCTTTTAGTATCGCCATGGCTCCGCTCACGGAGTGTCTGGAAACCAAAGAATTTAAGTAGTCTTCTACAGCAACACGGGGCCTTTAAAGATATCAAGCAAAAGATGCCATAGGCTCCTATTCTCAAGCTTCCTGACTTCTTTCAAGTTTTTGAAGTTTCCTATTGGCATTGGGGGTGTGCTAAGTCAGGCAGGACATATATTGCATATTACAGTGAAAAGTTTAAATGATACCAAGAGGAAAGTACTCAAGTCTATGATTAGGAATGTTATGCACTTTTGCAAACTTTGAAGCAATAATGGCCGTACCTTATCCATTATGAGATCATTTTATTTACAAACCATGTCTCCCTTGAAGTACTTACATTCCCATAACAAGTTGAGTACTAAACATGTTTGATGGTTCAATTATTTACAACAATTCAGCTTTGTCATCAAGCACAAGTCTAGACATGAGAACAAGGTAGCAGATGCATTTAGTCACAAACCCCATCCATTTCGTCATTCTCTCAATAAGTCACTCAAGTTTTGATTCAATAAAGAATTCCTACAATATAAATTTGGGTTTTAAGGAAGTTTGGGATTCTTTGCACAATAGTCCTCCCATTCTAGTAGCAGATTATGAAGTAATAAATGGTAATTTGACTAAGGGTGGTTGTATATAAGTTCCTAAGGGGTTCTTAAAAGAGTTTATTGTCCATAAGTTGCATGAAGGAGGAATGGCAGGACATTTCAGACAGGACAAAACATCCTTTTTGGGTGTTGATCGTTTCTAATGGCCAAACTTAAAGAGGGACATCAACACCATTGTGAATAGGTGTAGAGCTTGCCAATTAAACATGGGAAACAAGCACAACACTGGCCTATATATTCCATTACCAATTCCACAAAGACTAGCTTAATTTGAACATTTCTTGGCCTTCCAAGGTCTTGGTAATGATTTTATCCTAGTGGTGGATCGATTCTCCAAGATGGCTCATTTTGTTCCTTTCCAAAAGACCTTTGATACTTCTCAAATTACTTCTTTATTCTGAAGAGAAATTGTGAGACAAGGCATTCCAGTTTTCATTGTCTCTGACAGAGATGTCAAATTTGGCAGTTATTTATGGAAGACACTTTAGGCTAAATTAGGAACAAAGCTTATTTTCTCTAGTGTCTTCCACCCACAAACTAATGATCAAACCAGAGTTACTAACAGGAGTGTTGGCAATCTACTCAGATGCTTAAACCAATGATCATGTTGTGATTTGGGACTTAATTTTGCCACAGGCTGAATATGTGACCAATAATTTTGTCAATCAATCAAACAATAGACAGCACACCATTAGAAGTGGTCTACGGGTTGAACCCAAAGATTCCTACAGACATCACTTCTTTGCCTCTACTTCAAAAGACCAATGAAGCAGTGTTGGATTTTGCATATGTCCAATTTACATGAGAGTGTCAGGTCTAAGATGGCAGATCAAGTTGTTAAATATGTTGCATAAGCTACTAAGCACTGGAGGGATGATACATTTTGAGGAAGGGGACTTTATTTTTAGTCAGATTATGACCTGAAAGGTTTTCCTCTGAAACATGTAGTAAATTGCATGCTAGGAGAGGTGATCCATTCAAGATCCTCAAGAAATTAGGAACTAGTGCCTATTTGATTGATCTGCCAATGGATTTCCAGTTTAGGCCAATAATAAATGTGGAAGATCTTACATCGTATCATGGTTCTATATCCATTCAATAACTGGAAAATCATTCCTCCAACAATCCCTCAAGTTCAACTAACATCAAAAATTGTTGATTCAATATTATGAAATTAATTTGTATCTACCAGCGGGGGGAGTTATCATAAGTTTTTGGTTAAATGGGCATCCAAACCCAACTCAGAGGTGGTGTGGTTACAAGGCAGTGATGGTCATCGCCTTAATCCTCGATTACTTCAAAACTATATCAAACATTACTTGCTTGAGACAAGTTGCTTGGGGAGAGAGGGAATTGACGCATGTTCTAATGATCAAGACAAGGAAGTCAAGAGCAAAGTTAAAGGAAAGAAACAGATTGTGTCTAACAAAAGGAAGAATGATCCTAAGCCTAAGGATTATGTTAATGCAAGTTCCAACGGATTGAAGTATTCAATGAAAGCTAAAATTCCAGCAGTTTATGTTGACAAGTAGCAGTTGATTTCCAATAAATGATTTCAATCATCCAAGTGGTAGTAGTAGTAGTTAATATTAATTGTTGTTGTATCTAATTCGTTTTTTAGCTGTTAGGATTTGTTGAGTTATTATGTAACTCTTATTTGTAAGACTATTTAAGATAGGATTGTAATTCCAAAAGGAAGGTGGTGATAGAGTAAAACATTTAATTGGTGAGATTCCAATATCGGAGTGATTCCTTCTTGAGTGGTGTGAGGCTCCTTGTAATTCTAAAATTGCAATAAACTAGTGAGATTCTCTTTCTTTCTTGTATCCCTTAATTTTGTTTAAGCAGGTTATTGAGATAACTTTATTTGCAAGTATTTTTCATAAGTCCAATGTTGTTGACATTAATAACCTATTAATTACATTTTACAATTATTATGCAAAGAAACAAGCAGTTATGTTTCCAAGAAAGTAACTTACCTAACGGGATAAAGTCGAAGGGTGAGGATATATAGAGGATAGCCAATAAAATCTGCGAACACAAAATAAAATACAGATTACTCAGAGAAAAAGCAATGAAGCCAAATCAAAATGTGTACCAAATCACTTTTGGTCTGCAAAACCCAAGCATCCATTAAGCAACCACAACTATATAATTGATTCAACATATAGAGATAGATCTTAGGAGTCTTGATTCCTCATGGTACCAAAAAGTTGCATTGTTTATCTTCCATAGATCCACCATGTTCCCTAATAAAATTTCTCAAACTTCAAATGGATGACAGGTTATCACATTGTGGAGTTGCTAATGCAACAGCACAAATCACCAGGCTATAAACCATGGTGATGCTCTGAAATGAGTATCCACAGCTTACTATGAAATGCTACTACATCACTTAAAAGTTCAATTTTAAATGTCACACTTGTCTATTGCCTACAGAATGAAATCACCACACTAGTAAAGCCAAAAGTTGCCAAACAACCAGGATGCACATCACAGAGCACCCTCCACTACCACTAGCATTATTATACCACTAAATTTCTTCATCGTCTCACTCAGTTTTACTCTTGTTTAGTGCTTCAACAAGGAAAAAACTCACAACTTTTCAGTTAATGTCTTTAACTCTTAGACAATATGATAGTCGAACATGTTCATTATTCATACTTAAGAGCGATGGTTTCAAATTCCAGAAATCCAAAAGGATGCCAGCAGCAAGACCATTAAGGAAGATTCAGTAAAAACACAATCTTATTGTGTTGCTCACAAAAGATGTCAAATCTCATGCACAACAACTGCTGGAAGAGGGTAGCAAAAATGAGTGGTTTGTAAAGTGGACAAAAATTGCAAACTCTATGCTTGAAAAAAAAACAGTTTGCAGTTTAAATTAAAACTGAAAGGAAGATACAGTTCTCAATGACAGTAGAATGAACTTACTGCAAACATGCGCATGAGCTTTTCATAAAGGAAGAAATTGTGCCCATCAGGATCCATCATTTCTTCAAGCATTCTCTTAAATAGAAATGGCACCACATGCACTTTCTGCGAAAAGAATTCTCTGATGTTTCAGAAAAAGCTTTATTGAAATTACACACAGAGATTATACAGTGAATGGCAACGAAAATAAGGATTCTTGCAGCTAACAATTCCTCAGGCTGTTGTGTTTCTAACTATGTCCTGTTTCCCAAGTTTCCATGTCAGCCGGATAGAAAAGTGGCCCATTTCAATGAACTTAGATATTCCCTAAAAATGTCTAAGTTGTAACAAAATAAGAACAAACACCACCACGCATATCAAACTCGAATGACTTCATAAAGGAAACTTATTTGGTAAAAGCTGGAAATAAGAACAGCGAGGGTAAGGTTGACAAAACAAATTTACAAGTAGAACATATAAACAGAAAATAATCCAGCATCTCTTGTAGCATAAAATATTAAAATGGCAATGGCTATACAAGTCACAGGAAAGCTGAACTAACAACAAGCCATCATATCTCACCCGAGCAAAACCTCTCACACCTCCGACAAAAACATGGTTATACCTCCGAACATCTTCCAGAACTTTGATAACTTCCAGTTCTTGCTGACCATGTAACGATGCCTCCGGCGTCAAATTGCTGATTCTTGACGAGCACATTGGACACTTGCAACGGCTAGACGGCCCAGAATACTTCCAGTACTGAAGAATGCAACTGCCTGGCCACAACAGAACCAACAACGTTAGCCCAAAAACATCAGCACCCAAGTGCCTGCCGGTTCAAGGTTTTTCTTCTCTCTCGTAATCCGCGAAACACGAGATATCACAAATTTATTTAATTCAGAATTAAATGCCACGAACCAGAAAACAAACCCGGATTGATAAATTTGGAAGCCTAACAAAAGAAAGAGAGAAATACCACAATACCAGTGACCACAGTTAGCTTTGCAAGGAACATCGAAGGTGCCGAAGCAAATAGGGCAGCAATCATCAAGAGGAGGACCTTCGCGATCCATGTAGCTAGGGTTTTTCAAAACCACCGCCGTTTCCCCTGCTGCTTCCGCTTCTTGTTCAATCGCATTGTTATCGTTCTGGGGCGTTTGTTGTCGATCAGGAGAAATGACAGGTGTTGAGTCTCGCGCACTCATGCTTCTTCCTTGTCACTGCATTTTATTTTGTCCCCATTTTCATCTCTTTTTAAAAGTAAGTTTTGTTCTTGTCGCTTTCCTCTCTCCTCGAGAAATTACTAGGAAGCTCAAATGTTGTGTTCCCGGCTTAGCAGCTTGCCTTACTTAGCTGCTTTCCCTTCTTTTATTTTCTTTTTCAAGAAACCCAATTACCGACAATAAATGCTTAGCCCGGACACTTCGCTCTCATTTTGTTTAAAAATATTTTTTTTATTTTTTATATTAAATTAGATTAAAAATATTTTGATATTTTTAAATTATTTTTATGTGTTAATATTAAAAATTAATTTTAAAAAATAAAAATATATTATTTTATTATATTTTTAAATCAAAATTAATTTCAATCACATTTTGTAATGGGCGGATTTATAGGCTTGGTTGAGGTTGTGCCTTGAAAAAAATTCACAGCTGATCACTTTAGTTTATTTTTATTATTATTATTTGATAGGTTAGGGTGGTATTTTTTTAAGCAAACTCGTGTCCTCAATTCTTGAGCATAACTTGTTAATGGAGAGAAACATATAAAAATAAAAGATAAGATTAATTTTGGATTATGAGCAAACTCGATCGAATGAATAAAGAAGTACGCTCTCCAAGAACATGATTCTAAATTGAGCCAATCTGAATGATTATCCCTTCCCTACTTAGTATAAAAAGTAGGAATAAGTTACAATAAATACGAGAGAGGAGTGAGGACGACGATGCAGGAAAAACTAATTGATTCTTTATTACTGTATTTTAAAAGTGTTTTATTTTTTATTTTAAATTAATTATTTTTTATGTTTTTAAAACAAATTATGAGATGATGTTTAAAATAATTTTAATATATATATTATTTTGATATATTTATAAATAAAAAAACACACATAATCATACTTTGAAACTGAATCTAAATATTTTCTTGATTATCATAATTTTAACTTATTTTATTTAAAACTCATAAATTTCATATTGAAACTGTAATATATAAAAAAATTGGAAAGAAAAAAAAAACCAGTGCATTGTAGAGAGCTCCACGGGTTTAGAAGAAAGTAAACAGTGTGAGGATGAGGGCTGCAGAAGTTAGCCTAGTTAATTCCCATCCACGCAACACATTGGGCTTAATGAAGAAAACATCTGGATGAGTGGCTGTGTTCGACCAGCCATCTTCTTCCCCTGTTTCAGCAAAGATGTTGGATGGAGAGACGCCACGTTCAATGGGCGCCCGAGGAATTAATTAGTGTGCTCCAGATTATTTTTTAAATTGTTTTTTTTTATAAATATAATAAAATAATTATTGTTTTTTTTAAATTATATTTGATATCAGTTGATGAAAATAATCTAAGAACATAAAAAAATTAATTTAAAGTGAAAAGATAAAAATAAAATAAAAATTATTTTTAAAATGCAATGTCAAACAGAACCAACGAAATATTTGGCTAACATTTTGACGGTTTCTCAATGATTTTGAAATAATTAATTTGATATCAATATCCGATGAACATGCAATCATCTTATATAGCAGCTTAATGCTAGTAATTTAGATCATCTTGGAAAACAATTACAAGGCCGTGTTTGGCATTCAAATGTTGCTAGAGAAGAAACGAGTCTTGGATCCAAAACAGTGTGAAAAGGTCGGTATATAGCAGAAACGAGGTCAACTAAATGGTATAATATAAAAGTGTTTTGAAACCAATTTCTCCTATTAGTATTTTTATATTAAAGTTTTATCATGATCATCTCTAAAAATAATCGATATGCTCATGATATAGATTTTTTAATGTTTGGATAGGTTACATCATATGTTCATGTTAATATTTCATTCCTATAAATTAGAAAAGTACAAAGTCAGTGGTCTAGGTTCATGCAAAACAATCTTTTTTATAGAGTTTTTGGGTTCCTCCAATTATTAAGTTAATGATTTTATAGTAATGGATTGTAATAAATAAAAAAAGATTTAATTTTAAAAACAAAAATGTTTGTTCTTGGTCTTTCGCTATAAATGTTTTGCAAATATATGATAAGAGAACAAACATCGTGAATCATTTACCCAGATGGTTAGGAGTGCATTGATAGCTCTTCTACTATGAATGATGTTTTTTTCTTCCTCAAAGGTATGAGAGTTTTTTCCTCTTGAATATCTTAGTAAGGAAGTAATTTCTTACATCAACATTAATGATGACGAAAATGTCTCTTATGCAGTATTAATGTTGATGAGAATTTTCTTTTCATGTCATTAGTGTTGACATATGACATATAAATAGTAGAGTTATAAAAGACTTTTATAGTCCATATTTCTTATACAATATTAATTTTGATGGAAATACATTCGGCTCTTAAAGCCGTTTATATACATAGAGGTGTATAGGTTATGGGTTTGACATCTCTCATGACTCATAAACACTTGGTCTCAACACATAGACGAGCCTAAAAGAGTTGGATCTGACATCTTGTCAGACCTATAAATGCTTGGGTTCAGTGTGTAGTTAAGTTCAATGAAGTTTGGTCTAGTATCTCGCCAAATCGATAGTCATTTGAACTCATCACGCAACCAATCCCAATGGAGTTGAATCTTGTATCTCTCCAAACCCTCTAGCTCTTGTATCTATTAGACCTTTAAAACAAAGAGTTTATATATAAAACATGTTGATTCATAAAATCCAATCATCTAATTTTATTAGAGATATAACATCAATAAATAAGGATTTAAGAGAAAATATCTCATATAATTCCCATGAAATGTTTTAGCATTGATGGTTAAAATTCTCTTTATATAATATTCTTCATTTTTTTTCCTTGTGTTTATAATTAAGTTTAGATTTTAATTTATCATTTGGGTGAGATTTTCATGTCATCCAATGAAAATCAATTATGTAACTTACAAGTGATGATAAATTTTATAATTGAATATATTTTAAATTTCCAAGTAAGGCGTTAAGTGATTAATTTTGATAATGGGTCTTAAAATATTGTTAAAAAATAATTTTAAAAATTAAAATATATTATAAAAATAAAATTAACTTAATTAAAAAAATAAGTTCAATCTAAAAATATATCTCATTGTAGAATAACAAATTAAATTATTAACCTAAAATTTTAGAATATTAACTTAAAATGTGATATCATAGTCCTAATTACATTCCATTTATCCATCATATTACAATACTTATTTGCAATAGAAAAGAGTAAATTAGCTTTTCCTGGAGTCCATTATATGGGAAAATAAATTAAACTCAATTAACATTAACCTCCAAAATATATAATTTATTATTTAGACTTGGAAGTTAAGGTTTTACTTTTATGAACTCATGATAAAAAAAAAAAAAAAAAAACTATTGAACCTAAATATACAAAGACTTAAGGGGTTAGTAATAAATCAACATGTTTATTTTTATTTTTGCTTAAGTTATCATTTAAAAAATTCAAAGACTACATGATAACCCAACATCTTTAGGCTCAACCAAATATTAAGCCTATACATATAGGGGTATGGTGATATACAAACCTAGCATCTTTATGCTCAACCAAACACTCAACCTAAACATGTATTTAAGGCCATAAATATACGGGTATGATGATCTAATAAAGTGAGAGATTTTTTTTCTGATAAAGTTAGAGATGTTTTCCTCCATAAATAAGAGGTTTGATTGATATCTGGAAAAAAAAATATTTTTTAATTCTCATCTAAATCAAATGGTAAGAAAGAAGGGTTACAAAGACTAATTGGATCCTTATAAGAAGAGATGCTCAATCTTCATTCTTTATGACATATTTATTTTCAAAGTCTCTCTCTAAAATATTGTATTTTCTCCCCCCAAAAAAAATATTTGCTTAAGCATTAAAGAGTCTCTTAATCCATAAAAAAAAATTTACAACTATTAAGCATCAAC
This sequence comes from Salix udensis, assembly GCA_029204005.1. Taxonomy (NCBI): domain Eukaryota; kingdom Viridiplantae; phylum Streptophyta; class Magnoliopsida; order Malpighiales; family Salicaceae; genus Salix; species Salix udensis. Next base: position 13,542,633 of record CM055022.1, read on the forward strand.
CGGTGGTCACCTTGGCAAGAAATAATAGATTACATTACTAGAACCAGGAGATTAATAGATTAACCAACATATAAGTTTTGTTCTCAAACTACTTGGATTATTTGGGATATCATCACAATTCATTGCCTATAACTAACATGAAGTTTTTACTTGATTATATTTTTCTATTTTTATTTTATTATATAAATAAAAAAATATCATTGAGTCATGTACATGAATTAAATTAGGTACATGTTCATTAAGTATAATCAATTTTGGCTAGATTCATTCAAGTTTTAATTGATATAAAAAATCTTACTAAGTCTTAGATCTAATATTTTTATGTTATGTTTAATGGATACTCAATTTTGGGTTTGTATGTATTATTATTAAGTAAGTAAAACTTATAGTGGTTTATTATTCTATAAGTGTCATTACCATGTTTGTATGATATAATACAGTTGGTATAAAAAACCAGTTGCCGAAGATAAAAAGATAATTAAATAGCTGAAAGAAAGATAAAGTATTTTATGACTTGGTTAGAAAGGTGTGAGCTATGGAATTTATAAAGGTTTTATGAAGAGCATGATTTATAAGAGGAAATTGAGGACAAGATTGCGAGAGTAAACATAATATATAAATCACCCCTCCCCCCCCGCCCCCCTCCCCTCCCTCTCTCTCTCTCTCTCTCTTATATACAAGGTCACATGAACACTTGGAATGGTAATAGTTTTTTTTCTTCATATTTTTCTTAAAAAAAACATGTATTATTAATGAAGAAAAGACTAAGTTGACCCCTTTTAAGATAAGTTTAACAGTCATAGTAAAGAGACTGAGTAAATCTCATCCTTTAAAGGTAATGAGGTTGTTGCCTTTAAGAGATATCATAACAATCTTATCCTTATAGAGTTGTGCAATCGTACTTCGGAGGTTTAAATTCATCTCTTCTACAGTAAATAGTATAATCACTCTAAACTGAGTTGATCCTTTTACAAGATAAATTATTCAATTACACTAGGAAGACTGAGTTCATTTTATCATTTAAAGGTTATAAATGTGTTGTCTTATAAACATGTCGTGTTAATCCCATTTTTTAAGACCTATGCAATCACATTAAAGAAGCTTCAGATCTATCATTTTCAAGGTAAGTTATACAATCAAACTTGAGAGGTCGAGTCCATCCTATCTCTAAAAGGTTATAAGGTTGTTACCCTTGAGAAATATCATCTTTTACAATATAATCTATGTAATCTCATTAGGGAGACTAAATTTCATCTTATTCTTGAAAAGTTATAAGATTGTTGCCCTTAGATGTTATGCCAATCTTATCATTAGAGTGTTACGCAATCACAGTATGAAGGATTTATATTTATCCCTTTTAAGGTTAATTTTGCAATTGTAATAGAAAGACCAAGTTCATCCCACCAGTAGAAGTTATGAGGTTTTTGCCCTGGATATCACTTAAATAAATAAAGATATCATTATTGTGAATAATTTAATTCATATATAAGAAACTTACATTCCTAATTATTGACCATGATATAAATTTATTTTCCTTTGGGGTATAATCATTTTGATAAAAATAAATTTAAGATCATCATCTTAACTCTACAAGAAAAGAGAATAGAGTTTTTATAGAACACATCTTTTGGGTGGTTGACAAATATATTTCACATCTCTTACGGTTTAAATTAATATTCCATTTGTACTTGTTAAAAACTTTTTCAATTTTTAAGGCTCTAACTGCATTCATGAAGCTACAAACATTTTGCCCAGAATTTATTGTCTCATTAAGCATATAGGAAAGTAGAAAAAAATCTTATTAATTTATAGTGATCAAATTGTTACATAGTCATTCCTACTTATTTTTGGAAAGCCTTCATTATATGTGCTCATTTTAAAAGCTGGTAGGTGACCGATATGAATCATGTAAAAGAGTTTATTACCATAGATCTCCATATATGATACAAAAAAAAACCCGAGAAGGGGTCAGCAGTAAAACCCACCAGATAGTTCAGATTTATTATCCTGACTTCAAACATAAATGAAGTTATGTAAATGATAGAATTTGAATATAGACCCTTTAAGAACTATTATTCCAAGATGTTAAGTTTCGACGAGACCAAAATCGCTTGATTTGGAGCCATAGAACTCCATATATGATAAAAAAAAACAATTAAGGAGAGGTCAACAGTGAACCTTCGTAATAGAAGGTTCCGAGTCATTTAGGGACATAATTGGACCTTTTGTCCTTGAAGAAAGTTTTAGTTTAATCTTTTCGTTTTCAAATGACACAATTCACTTTTAAATCCAAAAATTGTAACTAGAGTTACGATCAAAATTGTAAACAGCGTTACGGGTTGACTAATGGATGTATTGGTATAGGTAACTATTAAATTTGATTAATGGAATGTCAAAGCATGAATGATGAATATGTATAGTATAAATATTTGAACAAAAAATAAAATTATATGATAATGTGTAATGATGAATGAGAAGTAATTAGGATATTTCTTTCTCTTTAAAAAAGATACCCGGTACAAGATCATCTATGGTAGGAGGTCACGAGCTACTAGTGAAACAGGTAGGTGACTCGTATCTTCATCACTTTTCATTTCAAAAAGTTTTACAATTTAGATTACTATTTAATTTCATTTAAAACGTGTTGAAGATGTGCTGATTATGTGTTGAAAATGACAATCTTGTATTCCTATGAGAAAATACAATGAGACACTAAAAATACAACCTCATATTTTCGTGGGAAATAGAGTGAGATATTGAAAAGACAACCTCATATTTTTGTGAGAAATATATTGAGGCATTGAGAAGATAACCTCATATTTCTGAGGCATTGAATAAAAAACTTTATTTTTCTGTGAGAGATATGAAGCATTGATAAGTCTGGTTGTCATCTCGTTGAAAGATGGAAATAAAATTACAATGACATAATATGTGTATCAAATTGATCCGAATTGAGTGTTGAAATTGTTTTAGGAAAATATGGTTAATATAAGTTATTGAATATACAATTTTGTGAGTAGTAAAATTAAATTATTCAAGAATAGTCAACTTACTTGTTGGAGGTTCATTGCACATCGTCAGGCAGAGTTAATTTAACGTAGTATTAATATTCTTTTGTTAGGTATAAATTATATATAAATATATTTCTTTAATTAAATGGATTTATTTATAATATGAAGCTTATTATTATGTTTTGTGTAATAATAGGGGATAATTAAATTAATGATTATGTTTTTTTTATGCCTTATGATTATTGAACTTAGTTATTATGTCTCTTTTAATTGTGATTACTCTATTTTAATAGAAAAGAAGATTTTGCTGAAATTTATATAAAATTAGTATGTAGCATGTCTTTAAACATTGGAAATCGATGACAAAAAAAATCATTAAATTTCATTATCTTTATGCATCTATCCAAATACTAAATGGCATAAGGTGAGATTAATCAGGGTATTATAATGATAATTTGGAAAACTCCAAGGAACTCTGTTTTTGCCACTATAAACCATCCTAGATGTTCTTTAAACAGAACATTGATGGGTTATATATATATATATATATATATATATATATATATATTAGATTTCATCTAAAATCACCAAGGATAGAATTTTGGAAACATACTAAATAAATCTTGACTTTAAAAGCAATAAATGTCATTTAATTATGATATGAAATGTGATTTTTTTTTTATAAAAAATAACGATTTAAGTTAAAAGCCAAAGAAACCTTGATTTTAAAAGCAATAAATGTCATTTAACTGAAAAGTATACAATGAAATATCAAGAAATTATACAGTGAAATAGTTATAAAAAACTAAATTAACCTTGATTAATTATATAATAACAAATAGACTTGTGAAAAAAAATCCTAATACCTAAATGATTTTTTTCAAAGAATAGCAAAATAATAATTTTTACTGTAGTAGCTTTTGGGATAAAGTAGGGGAAAAGTTTTCTCAGTATGTTTTTCGTTTGTGGGCCTCAATTCTGGATAATTGGGTTTCAAGTCATATAGTAAAGGCCGGAGAAAGAAACAAACATATGGGAAGCCTGGTGGAGATGGCCCAGTTAGCCTACAAACGGACCAATCCTGTGCTGAAGGGAAATATTGGATCATTACGGAAATAATTTTAGAAACAAAAAAGAAAGAAGTCAAGAGAAGACGAGTGAGTGTGTTTGGAGACAGTGGGGCGAGAGAAACACAATACATGAAGAGGAGGAGGTGATGATCTAACAATAGGACTTGATGGGTCTTCTTTGCCCTCACAATCCCGTCCTCGATTCTCCCCTCATGCTCTCCGTAAGCGCCAGACATGCTACCATCTCTCCTTTTCTTTCCCCCCCCCCAATCATCTGATTTCTTGCTTCGTATCGTCCATAACCAGTAATCCCACTTGTGTTTTATGTAAAGGAATTATATGGGATTCGAAAACTTGCTATTACCAAACCCTAGAAAGATTAAATCCAGAACTGAAATATGATTTTTATCCGTTTGAAAGTTGCCTGAGAAGTTTTTTGTTGTTGTTGTTGTGAAAGTGGTTATCTGATTGTAAAATGTTATGTTATTTTGTTAGATGAGACAAGTAAGATTAATAAAAGATTGGCCTTGTCAGATCTGATGTGAGGCCTGCTAATCTCAGTACTTTGAACAAAAATGCGAGGTTAGTGAGTAGGCCTGCTGGATATTTATGCTTTTGATTTCTTGCGGGTGGAATTTGATTCCAGTGAAGAAGATCCAAATGTCTGTCTTGGTTAAAAAATTAAACGGAGATAATCTTGGAAAACTTTTAATAGAACGATGACATGAATTTTGACAACAGCATCAAAGTATGGTAGCTTTAGATGCATAGTGCGACAGCTTTCTTTGGTTTTCAAGAAATATGGCCAGATTGTTGGTCTTTCTTCTTGCTTGGGGGAGCTGAAGACGGATGCTTGATCCAGATTTTCAATCAACTGGCACTGGATTGTGCTGTAGAATGATGACATGATTATACCCTGCCCTGAAATAATGAGCAGCAATCACATGGTGTGAACACAGGAACCAATTCACAGCTCAAAGTTAGATGTCTGATCGAGTGAATCGGTCACTGCATCGGATGCAGAGAGGATGATAAAAGTGTAGCCTTGCGGGGAAACCCCGGACCGCTCGTTTAGCTTCGATGATGCATGAATCTAGAGCGTGCAATGCACACCGCGTCGCATCTTTTGCCTTCCACCATGTGTAGGGGGTGGTCCAACCGACACATTCCATGGCGATTAGTAAACTGATGTTGACTCTGCCTTGCTCGATCCCTCGTGGTGGCAGCTCTGGATAATGCTGAGCCACACCTATCAATGTATTCTTGTGTCCTCTTCAATGGCCTTGCTTGTCAGTTTAGCCGGTGCTTTGTTGCGGGCACGGTAACAGATAGAACGGTAATTGAAGCCCTGCCGAGCATTCTCATCATTTCCGTTTGCCATCCAGGTATTCCCCGCAGGAATTTCCACGAAGGGATTAATTAGTGGACACGTGCTGATTAACAGTGTGAGGATGTCAAAAACATCATGATTAAATTGTTTGTTACCGAGCACAGACATCGGTGAATGATGAGATAAATTGAAGGGAATAAGGAGAGCACAGGGCTCTTGTTCAGTGGAGAGCCCACTTAGGGTGGATATGCAATGATGAGTTAAGAACAGAGGAGATCTGACTCCTTTTCCATTTGGATGAATAATTTTCGACGACCCTTTAAGAGGCAAAAGCTGAGGGAAAGGGAAAGAAAGGAGAAAGGACTGGGTGGGTGATGAAGATGGAGGTTTCCCTTCCATCATATACTTTGGGAATTCCGGTCTGCCACCATGTATCATCACACTCTCTCATGCCTATTGCCTATTGCGGAGTGGACTTGCTATTCTCATCTATAGCACACTAAAAACACACTTTGCAAGTTGCTAGAATCTATTTTCCTTCACAACTAACCATCAATATCAAAATGTCAGCATTCAATATTTTATATGGTTATAATCCCATCTAAGAGATTCCATTCATGCATCGAATTTGAGTTTTCTTTTCTTAAAAAATAATGATGATGGTGATAGAGAGATCTCCCGGGGGGGAAATTGTAATTTATAGTACGTAATTATGTGTTACCGCCACTCCCCGGCCTCTGGATTTGTCATTGTACGTAATTGCTAGCTTCTCTGGTAGATAGAGATCGTATTTTGATACAGCAATATGACAATGGCAACGTTTGGTGAAGTATGAAGTCCTTGTTTTGAGACCATAATTACACAGTGAAAGTCGTGCAATCTATCGAGTGCCACTTGCCACCACCTACCAAGAGGGCGGCGGAGCACCACCCGCTGCTAGTTGTTGATGCTATTATGATTCACGACAGCTTTATTCATGACATGGCTTGGTATTTATTAAGGACAGCCCCACGTGAATTACCGTTCTTAACGTTTGTTATTGTCAAATTATTATTTGTTATTGCCCGGAGGTCAAGTAATCTTTCGTTTCAACCACCGACGACTACTGATCATGCATCTGCAGGTCAACGGTCTATCTTACACCTGTTCTCGTCGTGTTTGCTTTACTTTTGACTCTGGACCATTGAGCACTGGACATTAGATTGTTTGGAGAGGTAAATTATTTATAATATGGGTTTTTTTAGTTGTCCAAATACAGTCTTTCTGTATATGTATTCCATTAAAAAAATGATTTATTCTGACAAAATAAAATTGCTTGTATGATTTTTAATGAGCTCACCACCTGCGAATCAGATTTTAGTTGCCGAGAAAGCACCCCTCGCGAACAAAATCCTGCACCTGGCAAATCCATCTCTGAATATACCCTTTTTTTTTCTTTTTTCTGAAAAGGCATCTCTAGACTATGAATATATATTAAAAAAAACAAAAGTCGTTGAAGTTTACTGTGTACATAGATATATATTATTGTGAATTGTGATAGTGAAGCTACCATTTTATCTCGTGGTCCGAAAAATTTTACTCTATGGTATTTTTTATATAAAAAAATAGGGTTTTTTGGCATTTCCTTTTTGAAATTGCAAAGTGAAACTATTATTTTACTCCTGGGAGTTGACAAAAAAACGCTTAACAGTTGGGGTGTTTTCGGTTTTTCACATATTCATGCACAGTGAAACTACGCAAATACCCCTAGAAAAGACAAAATCGAAGGTCTGGAGCTGCATTGTGGTATTTTCATCCCCTGTTTTTCATGGTTATCGCTGGATACAGGGGTGCATAGATAATTCAATATTTTTTAATTATTTTTTTGGAAACATTGCAGGCGCATCGTACCGACCACTCGTGTCCCCTAGTGCGCCGACATGTCCTCTACCTCCCGGTACAACATGTGTTGGTGGTCGGTGAATCGCCGGTGGACGAGTTTTATTTTTTTTCTTCCTTTTCTCTTTTCCGCCGTCGAAAATTACACGTAAGTCCTTCATGTTTGTAACTGTTTTATTGTAGTCCTTGTTCTTTTGATTTCGGTTTTATTCTTGATTTCTTCGGTGGAAAATTTGATTGTTTTTCAATTGTGTCCTTCAATTGAAACTGATTATATATGATGCTTTTCATTTCAATCCTTATTCTTTTTTTTTTTGTTCCTTTAATTTTTTCGACATGCAGGTTTTAATTTATTTTAATTTTGTCATCCAATTGAAATTGGATATATATGCTACTTTTTATTTCAGTCCTTATTTTTTAATTTTTTTTAACAAAATTGGTCATATATGTTTTTTCATTTGTTTTTAAAAAAAACCTTTATTTGTTTTGGTCCCAAGGTTTTTATTTGTTTAATTTTGTCTTTTGATTGGAATTAATTATATATTTATTTTTCATTTAAACCCTTATTCTTTGAATTCTTTATTCGGTATTAATTCCTTTTGTTTTTTCGGTCCTTCTTCGATAATGTTTATTTTTACCCGTATTTATGCATCTATGCTTTTAGTTTTTTTGTTTTATTTTTATTGGGGCTTTATTTTTATTTGGTTCAGTCCTAAAATTTTAATTTATATTGATGATTATTTTAAAATTATTATTTCTCATTTTTTCCCTTTGTTTTATTTTTTATTTGTGTTTTTTGATATTTTTATATGTTCTTCAGATTAGATGATTTTATGATTTCATTATTTGCGCAATAATAATAACAATCTTGGTTATTGTTTTTCTTATAAAAATATTTTGCTTTTTGTTTCTGTTTGGGGCAATTTAATGATTTTAATTATTTGAGAAATAATTTTGATAATAATTTTAATTGTTATAGTCATGATAATGACAGTAATGTAGGGATGAATTTTCAATGATATTTTTTTTTTCTTTTAGTAGATAAAAAATTAACTACTTATTTTGTTATTTGATTATTGCAGGTGTTTTCATAATTTATATTTTGTTTATTGTGTTTAATTTAAATTAGATTATAAAACAAACTAATCCTAATACAGTGATTCGATAATTCAGGTATACAAATATTCATACTTTTTTAATGATTAGAATAATTTTATGCTAGTGATTATGTTGAAACCTATTAAACAAATAACTTTATATTTATTTAAAAATCATATATTTTATACAAAACTTGCACTTCATAAAAATTCTGTATATATTTATTATTTTACCTAAATTTATAGTACAATAAAAAAATCTCAAATAATTAATATTTTTTGCGTTGAAAAACAATAAAAAGAATAAGTATAGAAATGAAAAGTGGCATACGTGACTAATTTCAATTGGAGGACATAATCAAAACAAATTAAATTAAGCTATATTATTAATTTTAGTTGAAGGATCAAATTTAAATAAATAAAACATTGAGACTGAAATAAATAAAGACATTTAAAACAAAATTGTTGCGTAATGTTTTTACAAAATTAAAAGAATAAGGACCGAAATAAAATATAAAATATATGAGAAATTTCAATTGGAGGACCCAATCAAAAGCAATTAAAACCTGCATACCAAAATAATTAAAATAACCAAAAGCAAATAAAAAATAAATAAGGATTAAATTGAAACCAAACATATATAATCAATTTCATTTGAAGGGCACAACTGCAACAAATCAAAATATATTGAAAAAAATAGTAATAAAAGAGATATCCAAAGACCAGGGACTAAAATAAAACTTTTGCAAACCTTAAGGACCGAAGCGTAGTTCCGGGCGGCAGGAGAGAGAAAAGGTAGAAAAACTTAAAACCGTCCACCGGAGCTTCATCGGACACCGTAAGTAGACAAGCGCTGCATCAAGAGGAAGAGTGTCAGCGCACCATGTGACATGATAAATTTTTTTTTGTCATCGCCGTAAAGATGTGCACGTGCCTCTCGAAGGGAGTGTGCATTGGAAACACTGCAGAAGTGTCCATACGACGCGCCTGCAGTTTTACCGAGTAATAATAATAAAATAATGTTCAATTACCTATACACACCTGTACCCATCGATAGCTACGAAACAATCACCATGGAAATTTCAGAACTTCCCCTGGATCCGACACCTATTTTTTGTCCTTTGAGGGGGTAATTTAGTAGTTTTACTGTGCACAAAATTGGAAATACCATCCATGTCCTCTGGAAATTGCTAAATTACCCTCGGTCCGGTTTGTCTTCTTTTGTCGTTTTCGAGTGCTATTTTTATAGTTTTATTGTGCAATAAATACGGATATACCATCCAAGTTGCATAAAAAATATGAAAATAGCCCCCGAAAATAAAAAAAAAAAGGTGGGGATTGACCTCTGCACGCAGGCAAAACGAGGGTATAAACACAGTCCAGGGTTATCATCGATGAATTGAGCCTAAAAAATGGCAGCATGGACCCAAAATAAGACAGAGAAGGAGAGGAGAGGAGGCGTTGCGTGCAGAGAGAGGCGATGCCATTGGCCTCCTCCACTCTGAGTTAATAAAGTTTTCTTCTCTTTAAGAAAAGAAGTTTCTTTTAAGCTTTTTCTAAAACTCTGTCAGCATAAAGCAAGAGTTGAACGATCACTTTCTACTACCTGTCTGGAGTGATTAAATAAATAAATAAATAAATCAAGATTCAATTCAGTCAATTTAAAAACTATAATTTCATCTTTTTTCTTAAATCTATAATAATTTAGTCAATTTCAGCTCTTATCTACTTATTTTGTTTACCAGTCGACTTTGAATCGAAAAACAATTATAAAAATGCTCAAGTTGCATCCATGTCCCGGTAATAAATGCTCCAGAATTATTAGCTACAATGAATGAAAGTAACGGAGATATTTATATCAAAATAATAAAAATAATATTTTTTATAGCCACCGTTTAATAAATTTTTTCCATTGTTTTAAAATTTAAATTAAATTTAAATCACATTCAAAATAAATTTTAATTTTATCCCGATGACTCACTTATAACCTTATAAATTATAATAATAATAATAATAATAATAATAATAATTATTATTATTATTATATTGTTATATAAATAATCTAACAATATCCATAGGAGACAGTCTGAAAACATATTTTTAATAGCTTGTGCGCCCAGATAGTATAATATACTTATTACACAAATTCATTTTTTTGTATTATAGTATTTTCACCCTTTTCTGGTCCGAAGACCTATCTCTTCATGATATTATTGGTTATTTTTAATTTCATTACCACCTAGGATTTAGAGACTGTGTTTCAAAAATATTTATTTTTATTTTTAACTTTAAATTAAATTTTTAGTGTTTTTATATTATTTTGATGTGCTGTTATCAAAAATAAATTTTAAAAAATAAAAAAATCATTATTTTAATATATTTTTAAGCAAAAAAACACTCTTAAAAACAATATTAACCCCACTCTAAACAGACAATTAATCGGTGTTTGTCTCATGGAAGTACTGGATCTAACTCTAGTTAGTATTTAAGATTGTTGGTATATTAATATAATATACTCTTACAAACCAATTTGAAACGACATATTAATATAATACAAGAATACAAAAAATTAATTATTTTTAAATACACATGCATGCCAAACTATGTTTACATATTATTATTAAAAAATAATTATTTTTTGTTTTTCTGTTTTAAAAATATTTTTCAAACATTATTATTATTATTTTTTATCATTTAAAATTATTTTTTAAATCATTTTAAATGATAAAAATAGTATTTAAAAATGAAAAAAAATATTATTTTAATATACTTTCAGGTAAAAACAATAACTTTAAAAAACAATTAAAATATCTTATTAATAATCAATTAATAGTTAACGGCATCCGTCATTTTGAAAATAAAATAAAATAAAATATAATATCCCTCGTCTGGGCTTTTGGATCTGTTTGGAGAGAAACAAGAAGAAAAGTTGATGTGGTGCCATGTCCGGGAAAAAAGACTGCAGTACAGCTCACTCACTCTACCTAGTTCCTATTACCTCAGCACACCCACCAACAAATCCCAGCCAACCCCTCTCACTCAAACTCCAATAAAAGTAACACCCACCAAATCCTCCATTCTCCTCCTTCCCTCCTCCACTCTCCACCACCACCGCAATGCCTTAGCCCCCACCCTGCGACCACCACCCTCGCTTCCGCCTAATGGGAACTTGCACCTCGAAACCTCCGAAACCCAACCCTTATGCCCCATCAGACACCAACCCTCCACCCCAGACCCCCCCATCCCAACATGACCTGCCTACCAACCAAATTCAAACCCCAAAATCCCCAGTCGCACCCTTCCCGACCTCCAAACCTTCCCCTTATTTCCCACTCTACACTCCTAGCCCTTTCAAAAAGACACCTTTCAAATCAACCACTTCCACTCCTCTTCGTTTTTTCAAGAAATCCTTTGCTCCTCCCTCCCCGGCGAAGCACATTAAAGCTGTGCTTCGCAGGCAAAACAAGAAGAAGAAAAAAAGCGGGGCAGACCCGAGTGCCGAAGATGACGATGATAATGAAGAGGCGGTGGAGCTAGATAAAAGGTTTGGTTTTTCAAAAGAGTTTACTAGTAGATTGGAAGTTGGAGAGGAAGTGGGGAGAGGACATTTTGGCTATACTTGTTCTGCTAAGTTCAAGAAAGGTGAAAGAAAAGGTCAGCAAGTTGCTGTTAAAGTGATACCCAAATCAAAGGTTGGCACTTTAACTTTGATTTTTGTGTTTCTATTTGTTTATCTGGTGAATCTTCTTGTTTGTGCATGTGGGTTTGAGTTTTTTTTTAGTGTTGAAGTTGATTTTCCGGTGGTTTTAGATTTTGGGTTCACTTCTAAGTTAATTTGGTAGTTTTGAAGTTCCAATCTCGAATCTTTGGCCACTTTTGTTTAATTTTGGTTTTCTGTCCCCCCCCTATTTTTTCCGGTTTATGTTAAAAAAGAAAGATAACCTAACCTGAATTTGGACGGATTAAAGAATCATAATGACGAAGATACTGCTTGGGATCTACAGTAGGTGGGATTTTGAATGTAATATTAAATGGGCTTGATTTGTATGATTGGATTTTTGAGAGTGATAGGTATAGCGATCGATCATTTTGTTTATTCATTGTTTTGGCACTGGTACTGTGTCTGGCACTTCTTATTGTGGGTATTCTAGGTTAAAGTAACTATTTGGGCCCATAAGTGCGATTATGCTTCATAAATCATTTTGTGTGTGGGTGTCAGCAAAGTGCGTGAAATGATGTTAAGCATTCTTAGAGTGTCATTTTTGGTTAAGCGTTTTTGGAGTTCAATATCATCTCTCACAAAATGCCTATAGACTGAAAAAGAAATGTAATGACTATCGATTTTTCCTCAATATGTTCAGATTATGCTTTTTTGACATCTTATCTTTTATTTTACTATTGTTGCTATAATTTCGTAAAAACACTCAATTATCAAATTATGCAAATGACTCAAAGGTTATGAGGGGATCTAATTGCTGAGAAGGATCACTGTCTCTCGGTTCTTCATTTTTTTCTTCAAAATAACATCTTGCTTGTTTTGGAGTTAGAGCTTGTTTGGCACAGCTGTTGTGGTTGAGGTTGAAAAAAAGCTGTTTCATGAAAAACGCTTTTAGATGCGGTTCGTAACTGAAATTTAAGTGTTTGGTTAAAACTGTGGTTGAAGTTGAGTTTAATGAAAAACAATTTTGTGTGTTTGGTTACCATGCTTTTCATATTGCTGTTAACTTGTAAAATTAATTAAAAATACACATGTATACACACACACACGTACATATATATTAATTAATTTGTTGGAATAATTTTGTTTATTTATTAATAATTATAATAACAAAATGTTTGAAATAATTGAAGTAAATTGTCTTTGTATACACATGTATACAAAGACACACACACATATGTGTACACACACATAAATATTGTCATTTCGATGATTTTTTTATACAATCGCATTTTTGGCAATGAATTAATTTTTATTTAATTTTCTTTCCTTTTCATGCGCTATAAAACAAGCCCTGAGATCTCAATATTAGCCATCGTTTCCGATTCTTGGCAAACACAAAAACAGAGTGAGGAGTGAAAACAATGGCGTCCCTTAAAGTTCCTGCTTCTGTTCCCCCTCTTTATGAGGATGCTGAGCAACTTAATAAAGCTTTTAAAGGTCTCCCCATTTATATTTCTTCTTTAAAGATTCATCACTCTTTTTAATACATGTGTTTGATCATGTTTGTTATTTTGATATTCTTTGTTGGGATTTGAGTGCGGGTTCCTCTGACGGGCCATAAGATGGAAAAGATGAAGGTGAGGCAGAGAGGGAGTGCCGGTGAGGGAGACAAAAGGAGTGCCGGTGAGGCAGAAGTCTGTAGGTGAGGCAGAGAGGGACTGTCGGTGAGGTGGAGATGGAGGTGAGGGAGAAGGTTTGTAGGTGAGGCAGAGAGGGACTGTCGGTGAGGGAGAAAATCTGTAGGTGAGGCAGAGAGGGTCTGAGGGCTGCGTCTTATCACGTGGGACGCAGATGCAAAAGCATCTTAGATGCTTTTGCATCTGCGTCTGAAACGTTGTTTAAATGGCGGGACCCACAGAAATAATCTGGGGTCCCGTTTGGTGCCATTTGTGTTTGGCCCCGCGGTTCATCGCAAACGCAGCATGAACCGCGGAGCCAAACGGCATCTTAGAATCTTGAATCTTCTGGTTCTTGCGTATAGTTTTATTAATTTTTTTATTTGTTTTTAAGGAACTGGATAAGCAACTAGAATGTGGAAAAAAAATAAATATATAGAGAGGGATAACCGCAGATGGTACTGCTTAGAATCTTTATAGAGGAGAAATATTAGATGTAATTTTAAATGGATGTGCATATTGGAGTATAATAAGCAAAAAAAGTTAGCCATTTGTTTAATATTTGCTGTTTCAGTCAATGTTAAGAGACCTGAGTCTCTTCTTCTCTTATGTATGGTTTGTTCCTGTGTTTAGCACTTCTTAAAATTTTTAATATGTGAAGTTACAATTTAATGACAACTATTGGTTGACAGTTACTACAAGTTTGAGAGCAGATAGTTCAATTGTTGTGACTGGACCTGAACGGTGAGATGGTTCATTGTCTCAACCGGGATCTTCACTTTGATCTACAATAAAATTGATGACCTACACAGGTGGTGAACTTCTGCTCACCACCTGCTCACGCTCATGAGCATACTGGAATGGGAAAAGATTGTAGTTTGATCATTCTCCTTAAAATTGATGCTAATCACATTGTTCGGATTGTAAAATCTCCATCAGACGGCAAACCCATTAATATACAGTATTTCTCTTCCAATAAAAGAGAAATATTGATTTGCCTATTGGGCTTATTTAGTGACCTGTCTATTTGTATGCCCAATCTACTAAGTTTCTGCAGTTACACTATGAAACCTGTTTGGCCATTGTAAACAAGATATGGAAGACTGGTAGGAATTTATACATTACCCTGTCTGGCTTTTGTGTTGTTTAGTATCCTGCCTTGTTCAAAATGACCAAGACTGTATTTATTAATATGTTCATTTAAACCTCTTAGAAATTAGATTTTGTGGTTTAGAAAATAAAAATCATTTCAATGAGAGTTTAAGGTTTCTAAACTGACATGGTGAGATTTTTTGACATTGCTCATTTATGTTTTAATTATTAATGCATATTATCTCACTTTAATCACTTCAATACTGTCAGATGACAACAGCTATTGCAGTTGAGGATGTAAGAAGGGAGGTCAGGATATTGAAGGACTTGACGGGACATAACAATTTAGTGCACTTCTATGATGCATTTGAAGATCTTGACAACGTCTATATAGTGATGGAGTAAGTGGAATATGCAAAGCAACATAAAGTTAAAATCACGTGTCATTTTTCTTCTATAAACATATTGATAACTAATTGTGGTGCAGCTTGCATCTTCTGGACAATTTTTCTGAGGACTATTAAGATTTTCTAGTTTGATTCAAAATGTTATTTTGTAATTAAACGATGATGTATTTCGTGGTAACTTTAGTTTATGACAAACATGGATATGAATAAGAACAAATCAATGAGAAAATTGCTTGCTACACGTGTGAGGTCCTTAAGAGATCTTCTCCTGAAAGTTGATTACTTGATATGGATATTTCAGGCTATGCGAAGGAGGGGAGCTCCTAGATAGAATACTTTCAAGGTGATTTTTTAGCAGAGGATAAATCAAATTGTTTGTTTAGGTTTTCCTATGCTTCATTTTAGCTTCTAACTAAGTACTCTGTTATCATTTTAGGGGTGGGAAATACTCAGAAGACGATGCGAAGGCTGTTATGGTGCAGATACTAAATGTCGTTGCATTTTGTCATCTACAGGGTGTTGTGCATCGAGATCTCAAACCAGAGGTGGAACATACCTTTTCCCTTGTCATCTCTTTTTAGTGGGAGAATCATATGAATGCTAAAAATACATTTACCCCTTCAAACACAACGGTCATATGAAATTCAGATGTGGATAGAGTCAATTTTTTATGATTTTTCTGGAATGTGAAGTGACCTGATGAGGTGATGTTTGAAAAGCGAGGACCTGCTGGGTTTTCTCCTTTGCGTCATCTAGTTCTGATCAAGAATGACATGTGACAAATTGCACTGTTTTCCATGCATGCAAATGCTGTTTCTTCATGGTTGCTTTGTTAAACATAGCATCACTTTACTCTCATGGGCTAAACATCTGGGCTTTCTCCATGGACTAGGTTTCGGGGTTCTCCACTTGTATCCTATTTATAAAGTTAAAACAAAGAAAAAGTTAATATGACTGACACATATCATTTCTTATGTGAGATCATTTTCCTTGCTATTTTGTATCTTTTCTAAGACTGTAGTGCATGATTGCTTCATGTCATTTCTATCTATTTTCCTCTTTCATGATCCAAGTTCATTCATTCACTTGGTCAGAACTTTCTATATACTTCCAAGGAGGAGAACTCTCAGCTGAAAGTTATAGACTTTGGCTTATCAGATTTTGCCAGACCAGGTACTTGCCTGAATCTCATCTACTTGACCTTGGGTGTTTGAGTGTGTGCTTAATGCCCTTGGTGTTTTGCAGATGAAAGACTTAATGACATTGTGGGAAGTGCATACTATGTAGCACCTGAAGTTCTACATAGATCCTATAGCACCGAGGCTGATGTATGGAGTGTAGGTGTGATAGCATTCATTCTTTTGTGTGGTAGTCGTCCATTTTGGGCCCGAACCGAGTCTGGAATTTTTCAGGCAGTCTTGAAAGCTGATCCCAGTTTCGATGAAGCACCTTGGCCCACTTTATCTCTAGAATCTAAAGACTTTGTTAAACGCCTATTAAACAAGGATCCAAGGAAACGAATTACTGCTGCTCAGGCTTTGAGTTAGTGCTTCACTTTCTCTCTTGTAGTTAGGTCTTTACATCATCATTAGGAGCCCCCCTTCATTATCTTTTGTTTGCAGGCCATCCTTGGATCCGGAATTATAATGATGTAAAAGTACCTCTTGATATTATGATATTCAGGCATATGAAGGCATACATGCGGTCATCATCTCTGCGTAAGGCTGCTTTAAGGGTGTGTATTCATTTATGGTGACAAATAACCAAAGAAAGTTATAACTTATACCCATTGGCAGTTCACATCTCATAATCTTTAAGCCATATTGTGTTTGTGATTCGTTTCTTTAGCTTGCAAATAATGTAAGATCCACCTTTTCTCTCTGTCCTCTCTTTAATATTGACTCAACATTCAATCTTGTTGAGGCTTTTGTTCAAATGAAATTCCAGTAAAACCATAGAAGACAATCTTGATTTAAAGTTCTCTTGCAATCAAAAGCAGTTAACTTTGTCACATACTTTTAATTAACTTTGAACCCTTTTTATTGGGTATCGTCTTTCAGGCATTGTCCAAGACATTGACAGTGGATGAACTATTTTATCTGAAGGAGCAGTTTGCTTTGCTAGAGCCGAAAAAAAGTGGCAGTATAACCTTGGAAAAACTTAGGATGGTTGGTGTTCTCTTCTCTTGTATATCTGAGATGGCATGACTGCATGACTTTATAATTAAAAGCTTTGTGCCACTCATTTTATTTTCTGCAGGCCTTGATGAAAAATGCAACAAATGCAATGAAGGATTCTCGCATCCCTGATTTTCTTGCCCCGGTATGTACTATATACCAGCATTTAGTTGCTGCGTGACTTTAGATGATCACGTTCTTTTAGTTTGATGTACCCGTGCCTTAATTTTCATTTCATGACAGCTGCATCCACTTCAATACAGAAGGATGGATTTTGAAGAATTTTGTGCAGCTGCATTGAACATTCATCAACTGGAGACACTTGATCAATGGAAACAGCTAGCCCGTTCTGCATATGAGCTTTTTGAGAAGGATGGAAACAGAGCAATTGTAATTGAGGAGCTTGCTTCAGTAAGTTAGAATTCTAACATGTTTGGGAAGGCCTGAATATTCATGATATATTTATCGCCACTGTTTGCTTCAAGCACCAAACTAAAACCTCATTATACCTGATATATCATGAGCCAATTTATCGTCATTTTAAACTTTAGCTTTTAAAATGTCTAAAATGTGATTGGTAAATGGGCAGTGATGGTCAAAATCAGATAACCTATCAAGTGAATGGCCTTTGAAGTATCAATGAATGATGACTGTTCTTGTGCAAGTAGTCTCTAGTACTTGAATAGGAATAAGAAGAAATTAAAATGTTAAAGCAGGGCATGTCCGCCTTTGTCCCCCTCCCCCTCCTCTATTAGTCTACTTTAGTTTGCCATCTTTCATGTTTCTTATAGCTCCCATCACACTGTGTGCGCATGGCATAATATACCAGCATTTCAGTAGGATTCAAAATTGATTTTTTTGACTGCAAGGTTATCTGCGCTAGTAAATATAAACCGTGGATCCTGGGAAAGGACAAGTATCTATGTTGTTACTAACATTCTGACAAGCACTTTTGCAGTAATTTTGGGATACAAGTAGACATTTCACCTTGCTAAGTTTTCACAAATTGTTGTTTCAGGAACTTGGGCTTGGCCCCTCCATCCCAGTTCATGCCGTTCTGAATGACTGGATAAGACATACTGATGGGAAGCTAAGCTTCCACGGGTTTGTCAAGTTGTTGCATGGCACATCCAGCCGAACCATTGCTAAGGCACAATGAAGAGCTACTATATCTATTGTTCTGTTGAATGTGCTATTCTTTGCTTCTAGGGCAAATAAAGAACAAAGAAAAAAGGTTTGATGTAAAATCTAAGATGCTCACATTAATAGCTGAAGATCTGGAGCTTCCTTGAGCATACCTACTGGAGCACCACTCCCCGCATGCTACCAACCTAAACACTCATGCCATTTCTGAGGCGTCTGAGCCATTCAGAATGCGAGTGACCATGGAGATGACTACCATCTATGTGTAAAGATATATATATTTCAGGTTTTGTCCGCACAGGCAAGGAAGTTTTATTGTTCCCACTATGGATTCTTCACACACCTCAAATGTTCCTAATTATTGCTGTTAATTTATACATGGTTGTTTTATTTAGCTTCCAACATTGCTTCATTCATATCCTTAATTATGAGTCTAAACTAGTTCATAAGCACAAGCACATAAAATTTAAATGACTAATTAGTCATTCATCAAGGGATATCGAATTTCTACCTTTTGGTTAAGTAGGGCAGGCCTTGGTCTTTTTGGAAACTACCCTTCCAATTTCCAATTTGGAGTTGATTCAACCAAGGAGATGCTGATTCACTCAACTCCAATTCAGCAAGCCACTATAGAAAAAGTATATTTAGGTATTAGAAACACAAGACACATCAACTCGGCGTCCTCATAAGTTCATTCCTCCATGACATGCACCAGGGAAATAAAGATCGGAATGCAAGTGATTGCCGTTTCAATGATTACTTGTTCATTGATGCCGTTGATCCCTCAAGCTATCACATTTCAATTGTGATATACAGTATCATAGCCGTCCAACACCCACATGTTAAACCCATCATAGAGAGACTGTATATCACAGCAGTAACCAGGAATCTTAAAAGGTCAATGAAATCGTTCCAGAGCTTCGAAAAGTTCGGAGGGCAGGGGAATTTGTCGATGTCGTTCCTTTAAGATACTGAAAGCACAAATCTATCCAGGAAAAAAATCGTTGTATGCCATAAACAAGTACATGACTCCATTCAAAGTGACCAAAGATTCATCATCACAAAATGAATATGGAAGAAATCCCATTCTTCTCCACGAATGGTGCCTAAAGAGTATTTCAGACCATGATCTTGGCTTTTCCATAAGACGCATAACCTTGTATTGGCCAGTCTCAACACCATCTCCAAATCGAAAAAATCTTGCATGCTACATGCCATTTCTTCATCTTTTGGGAGCGCAATAAATACTCTCCGGACTGGATTGCATGTATATAAAGTATCGGGACTGAATTTTTCACAGAAACAGAGCAATCCATTACAAGAATTATTCAGCAGGATAACTATGGTCGTACTAAATATTGATGTCGATTTTATAGATGGTTTTGAGGACAAGCAGGGATAGTTTTGCTTTTCATTAACTCTACCAAGCAACTATAGCGATCTACTGTAAAATTAATTTTCCCACATTGCAAGAATAGCCATATGATACCGTGCTTTTTTCCTTTTACACTGAGGCTGCTTGTATTCATCCACCTCAAAGGCATCTAGTATAGTGGAGAAAATATATATACTAACCCAAGTATCTAACTGCTTGTCAGAATCACGAGTTCTCATCAAAACTTCAAAGTCTGCATTTATGTGTTGTCACTGAATCAATCACAATACTAGATCTCAGATAAAAGCACCACCACGAGGACAACATACATTCATTTTATGAAGCAACAATGACAGGTAACAAAAGTACTGATGCCTCCAACTAAGGTTCTCTGACTTCTCTCTGATTAGAGAATTTGAATTTCCAAGTTAGCTCACTCAGTAAAGTACATAAAATTGATTACATATGGAGTACACTGATGCAGAAAACCTACACTTAAAACTTTGCAAAGGGGCTAAATAAGTAAGCAAAAGAAAACCCACGAAATATCTAAACTGAGTTAGAATCATTAAAGAATTTATCCTTGCAGAGAAGTGAAGACTTGAAAACAAACTCTCATCAGATCATAAATCTATCTCGAAGAAAGTCTCTGGTGCAAATCATCAGTGAGTGCCTGCCTCAAGCTATCTCCAAAATAATGAAAAGACTTCTCATTCTCAAGCACTCTCGCTGGCACCCCACCCTCATCTGGGTCCTTCCAAGCCTCTGGCTCTGGCTCCCTTGCAATTTGGCACAAGTTATGCAGCACACAGCAAGCAACAATTGTCTGTGGAGCATGATTAAGACCGACATTCAGATCCTGCAAAATCTTCCACCTCCCCTTCAACAGTGCAATAGCGTCCACCACTACAGACCTCCCCTTCATCAACATGCCATCAAACAAATTCTGTGCCGGGGTCCCTGACCCATTGTGAGAAAAGGGTGTCATAAGAAATGACAGCAACGGATAACACCAATCCCCAACTATATACGGCCTAACATGGTGACCCCTTACATTAATCACCTTATCCCACACAACATCACCCGAAACAAGCCTATTATACAACAAACTCTCCCTCAGATGACTAGCATCATCACTTCCACCTGGTGCCTTCACACACACATCCCAAAACATCTTCTTATGATCTGCCACAACCTGCAACAAAACTGAGGGATACCCATATCGGCATTCATACACATTCCCCCCAATATCCCCACATTTCACCTTAATTGGACTCCCATCAATAGCGCCACACATGTTAGGCAAAGAAGTCAACTCCTCAAATGCCTGTGTGGTCTCAATCAACCTACGTCTACTAACCGGAATCTTGATAAATTCAGGGTAAAGCTTGGTAGCCAGCAATCTAGTAACCATATTGGTAATCTTAGAAATCAAATAAGGCTCTAAGGAGTAGCGCGAAGCAAGTGTTTTAGCAGAAAACCCATGTGCTAATCTAGAGAGAACCATACTAACAGCATAATCAGATGGTAAAGAAAGATTAGAAGCAGTAATATGGGGTTTTAATTTTTCAACAACAGTAGTAAAAACAGGATAAGATAACCCGTACAGTGTCCTCCATTGCGCGTCGCGAAGAGGAGCTTCTAATGACCAGATGTGTTCAGTGGAGAGTGCCCGGAAAGCGGAGACAGAAAAGGAGGAGGATTCTGGGTTTGCAGCGGTGGTGGAGGTGGAAGTGGGGGGTTTAGTGGAGGTGGTTTTTTTTTGGGAGGCGAGGTAGGAGAGAAGGGAAGCAAGAGTGAAGAAAAGGAGAGGGGTAGGGGAGGAGGAGGAGAGGAGGGAGGAAGGGGAGGAGCCAGAGGAGGATGAGGGGGAGGAGAGGAGAGGGTGTTGATGGGTCTAGGGAATTGTGGAGGTGGAGAAGGTTTGAGAGCATTAACATGAAGGATTCATCCATGGGATTTTGTGGTTAGATTTAGGGTTTAGCCAGAGGGAGAGGTTAAGGGATCTGTTTCAGGCGGAAGGGGCGAGGGCGGCGGCGGAGGCAAGAGAAGGTGACGATTTAGGGTGGAAATTACGATTAGTTTGGTTGAAAAGTGGGATCTTCAGTTCCGGAAACATTTACTTAGGAGTTATTCCGGTGAAGTCACCCCTCGATGGTCAGAAATTCAGACCAGTCCCATGGGATTGGCTTGGTTAAGCCGATGCAAGGCAAAACTGGTTAATCTGCATGGACCCACCACATGGCTTGTTTAGTGGGTAAGTGCAAGTTCAACGATAAAAAGTTATTTTGAAGAACTAAATTTCTAAAATGATTTTTTGAATAGTTTAGATATAGTTTTTTTTTGTCTATATCTACTCTAATGATAAAAATCATTTAAAAGAACTATTTTTTTATATATTATTTTAAATATAGTACAATTATTTTGTATATAATTTAATTATATAATTAATAGAAATAAATTATATAATTAAATAATTAAAAACCACTACAAGGTTTAGCAGAATAATTTGTTTCTACAATTGTTGTCATAAATTCAGTTATATATATATATATATATATATATATATTCTCAAGGTATAATATCTTATTAATTAATTAATTTTATAAACTCAAGCTCAAAGTATTCAACTCACTTTTGGTTTAACTATAAAGAATATTTTTTTTTAAAGATTTTAATTAGGTATGTTTTTCAGTCTAAATATATATATATATATTTTAACTTGTAAAATATATTTATAAGAAAATCATAAAATTATGTATAATTGTATAAACGTTGAGTTAATATTAAATTAATGCTTTCAGAAAATGTTTTTATTCTAAAACGTTACAAAATAAAAGTATATTATTCCATTTCTATTTTCTTAAAAATAGTATTATATATCTCCCTCCCTCCCTCCCTCCCAAGGTCAAGAGATAGAGAGAAACAATGGAGATAGAAGCAACAACTCGAGATTTGGTTTCATCAAGAACTGGGCCTCAAACCATCACCACATTGTTCGAAGAAGAGAAAAGCCATTTTAGCTTCTTTGATAGCAAAACTGTTGAAGCTCAAAAAATTGAGCAAAAATACTATAAATATTTTTTTTTGTCTTTGGCTCTCCTGATGGCTCAGTCCTTGGACTTGCTCTAAGGACACTATAATAATTTTGTTGAAAGTTTGAACCTTTTGAAACTATATACTCTTGATATTTTATTTAAAAAAACACTAAATTAATATTAATTTTAAATAATTTTAATATATTTATATTAACTTTCTTAAAAAATATATTTTTTAATGCTTCCACTACAAATTTTTAATGAATACCATTAAATATTAAATTAAAAAACAGAAGAAGATAGGAGTCTTTTTGACATGTAATCCTTTGACACTGATTTTCAAAATTGTTTTTGAAAACAATTATTTTTATTTTAAATTAATTTTTGGGTGTTTTTATATCATTTTCATGTGCTGATATAAAAAATTCGAAGACAATTGTTTTTTTTTATATTTTTTATAAGATTTATTCCTTGTATGATTATATTAAATGTATTTAAGAATACTGATACCAAATTTATTTCGTAAAAAAATCCAAAATAATTTTTTTCTCTCTATATACATTCTTAGGCGATAATATTTAATAAATATTAGAACATATAATTACTTTAACATACTTTAATTTGACATAAATATACAAATATATATCATGAATTTCACATACTTTACATAATATATGTGATTTTAAGAACAAAATTGAAGCAAATCCAAACATTCAAATTAAATAATTGAACACATAACTTGAAATAAAAAGAAATGGGACCGAAATGAAAGTAAAATCCATAATTAACTTGCATAGAAGGATAAAACTTGAAAGAAATCAAAGTTTTGGGACCGAAAAATATTAAGAATTTATAATCAATTTGCATGGAAGGATGAATTGAAAGAAATCAAAACTTTGATACCAAAAATATTTCGAATTCCAGCCCAACCCGCAAAATTAAAAGCCGGAGGACCGAATTGAAACTTCAATATATAATCAATTTGCATGGAAAGGACGAAATTAAAACAAATCAAAACCTCTATAATGGTATTAAGGGCAAGAAAAATAAAATTTACACGTTCAGGGACTGAAATGAATTTTGACAAAAAACAGCTTAGCTGACGTCATCTGGTGCAGGCAGGAGAGAGAAATTGGGGGGGGGGGAATTCAAACGACCATGGACGCGTCTCCGGACATTATAGTGGCACACGCGCCGCCCCATGTGGAAGAGAACATGCCTGAAAATCATCCTAGACGCCGGTTGGGCATTTTCCGATGTCGGATCAGGCCGCATGCGCCGTCCAAAACACGCGTGAGTGCGGAGACGAACGGCGCATTTCACGACGCGCAACAGTGACCTGGTTAAATAAATAATAAAATATTTGCTAATTACCATGGAGCCCCTCTCCCAACAGGCGTGTTTTTGTCGTTTTCGGGGGACCAAATCGTTAATGCAATGTTCAATGAAAGAATAAAATATTAAAAAAACCGGCCGGATGAACCGGGCCGGATCGAACCAATAGTGGTCAATTACCGCGGAGCCCTTGCGACCGGCGGCGTGTTTTGTCGTTTTCGGGGGGCTTTTTTGTTAAATCATTGTTCACAACCGGACAAAAAAAAAGGGGTGGACAAACTCGTGCCACGCACGGAGGACAAAAATCCATTCCACGGTGCACATGAGTCACAACGCTACAGTGCCATAGACCCCTAGCTCTTTTACTAATATGCTCTAGGGATAGGACATCATGTACTTGCCTCGGGACACAACACATGATTATTTAAGCAACTTGGTGTGACAAAGTTAAATGTAGGCAGAAAGAGGAATGACGAAATTTCATTACTTCTTTTGTTTGGATGCAATCTAACTTTTATCATCTAGAAAATATATTTTGTATGTTTAGATGAAGTAAAACATTAGATATACTAGATTTTTATAAGAAATATACATATTGACTCGAACTCGAAATATATTATACAAATCATAAAATCTTTGTCATTACCCCCACACGTCTTAGGGGACAAAATTTCATTTCATTACTCTTGACAACATTACAAACGCCATCTTTCTTTGTTATCTTCCCTGTAATCCCATATGATAAAATTATGCAATTGTCTGTGTGTGTTTTCCACAAGCCTTTGTTATTGAGAATTGGATGTTAGAGAATAATATAAATCATATTATGGAGCCTCACTTAGAAGCTTAAGCTTTTAGGTGAAATGGTTCCTTAACATGGTATCAGAGCCTTGTTGATCCAATGGTCACGAGTTCGAATCTCACCACTCTCATTCTATTTGATAAAAACCAAGCACAAGGTGATGTGGGCCTGTGCAAGTTTCAAGCCCAAAGGGCTTTCACTTGAGGGGGTGTGTTAGAGAATAATATAAATCATATTATGGAGCCTCACTTAGAAGCTTAAGCTTTTAGGTGAAATGGTTCCTTAACATTGGATTCTCGAATTATAGTGGGTTCTCCTCCCTCTAGCTTTACATGTTTTCCCATTTATTTTGACCAAACTGCGGCGTGAATTTCATGCCAAGCCTGGATGGATGCGCTAGTTCTGGCGATTGATCTGTGCTAAATGTGGTTGTTTAATGCAAAAACACTGAAGGATATTATATATATGTAATGGTAAATTAAAAGAACCTCCTAAATATTGTGAAATTATCTAAAAGATTTAAGGTTTTACATTAACCTCTCCATTTTTAAAAAGAATATTACAAAAATCTTTATTTTAAATGCTCTTAGTATTTTTAAAATTACCCTTTTAAGTTTTAACAAAAGGAAAATTTTGAATTGCCAAGAACATTTTGATTAAAAAAAATAAAAAAAAGGGTTTCTGTGATCTTCAAGCTTCTATGGGTGCTCTTTTTGGGACCCAAAATTATAATTTATCTTGTATTTAACACTAGCACTATTAAATAAAAATAGTAGCAGAATACCATAGTTAAAATATTAGTAGATTTTTTCTTCTCCTCTCTATTTAATATTTTTTTTAAAATCTCACCAGTATATTTTTTTAAAATATGTTAGAAACCAAAAATAGCCCTTTCTTTCCCACCATTTCTCTGCCGACAGTTGACCTGGTCTGAGCTTTGATTTCAACAAGTCATGGAAATCGGCTGTGCAGAATGTACAGAGAAGAGAGGAATAGTATATGCTCGTACGTCAACAGTCAACAGTCAACAGTCAACACCGTGGGCACCATTAACATTTTTCGTGTTAAGACTTCTGCTCTCGACATATCCTGCAAGTGGGATGGTTAGAACTTGAAACACCAACCAGTGTCAATTTCACCTATATGCGTTTAAAAATATTTTTGAAAAAAAAATTATTTTATTTTAAATTAAAATTTTAAATGTATTTAGATTATTTTCATGTGTTTATATAAAAAATATCTTTTTTAAAAATAAAAAATATCTTTTTAAAAATAAAAAATATCATTTTGATATATTTCTAAAAAAAATATATTTTTAAAAAGAAATTTTCGACCATACTCTCAAACAGACACTTGACATGACCCCTCTCCCTTACTACCTTGATTCTAATGTTTTTATTTTTTATTTTTTTTAAAATGATATTCGGTTACAAACTACTTGATGTGATGCTAAATGATTTTACCAACTCAAGTTAAATAGTATTCACATATATTTTCATTTGCAACTATATAAAACTGACAAATAGAAATAGAAATAGAAATAGAAATAATATATTTTATGTATATAGATTACAATGAATTTTATTATGAAAACTATTCATTGATATATCATGAGAAAATTATAGTGGAAAAGTTAAGAAATTTAAAAAAAAAAATCAAAATATACAATGTTTGTCATTTGTATAGATGAAATTAACCTTTTTTCATAAAATTATTGGTATTGTTGTCGGTAATATTTAATTTATGACCCGATAAGCAACCTCCTTTCCTTTCTCCTTTCTTTTTGTTCCTCCCACCTTTGCAATAAATAGGGTACCACCCTCTCAAATCCAATCATCTTAACACTTAGTTTATCAACATTCCTATTCTAATTCAAATTTATTGAGGATTCCCCACATCAAGTAAGCAAGATTATTCTTTTGTTGTTTAGACTTAATTTTAAAATGCTCATTTTTATTGCATATTTTTGTAGTGTGTATGTGTGTATTGGTTGTTTACTTGTTTTTTTCCATACATATTTGTTGTATGAATGTATGATTTGTAAATATTAGGGTTTGTTTTGAGAATTTGAAAAATTATATTTTTTTTGTGAATTGATGAAATTTATTTTGAATTTATGACTTAGGTCTTTTGTAATGAAATAAACATTGACATATTTAATGACTTCATTTTTATATTCTTGCAATTATATTATTCAGCTATAAATTTTGGTAAATGTATAGAGTTTTGTATTTATATAGATAATTGAAAATGAATTAAGATTACTATTAAAATAGATTGAATAAGTTTGAGTTAAACCAATGTTGGTTAATTTATTTAACTTACATAATTAGGTGTCATCAATATTCTATATACATATGATATAAATAATAAATGATCGTTTATAGATGTATCGAGATTTACTCGAAATGTTGTGTATGATTATGATGATGCTGAGAGTTTTATTAATTATGTAATATCTAATTTGATAATATTAATAAATATGGTATGAAATGCCAGGTGTAAAAATAAAACATTTCTTGATCTAGGTGTTGTAACAATGTATATTCTATATATATAAAAAAAGATTTATGGAGAAACATCAATAATAGTTTGCACATAAAGAATCATATGTTTCTTATGAGATCATTGCATAAAAGATAGTTGGGTCAATTTCTAGTTTTAGCAATGTGCATGAAATTATAGATTACAATAACAATTGAATATAATTATGGATACGATGAGAATAAATCAAGGTTACGCATGTGAATATCCAATTATAAATAGTGAATCTAATACAGATAAGACTGATTCTTTTTATCTTATGAAAGATTTTTTTGAAAGATAATGGGATGAGTGCGCAAGCTATAGTAAATTATTGGTCATTGCACAAAGTTTTCACCATCAAATTAGATCACTGGTTGAGTAAGATTGGTTATAAAGAGAATTATCAAATGGACGAGAAACTACCTTAAGCTCTGGAATTCAATTCCTTTTCTACGAAGATCAGATATATTCTCCAAGGAAAGCCAGTCAAAAAGTTTGGACTAATACCAGAGGCAGCAAGGGAAATTGATGAAGAGAAAAGTAATCGAGTGAACTCACCTCAAACAACATGAGTTTGTCTGTCTCTGTCAAGCAACAAAGTGATGCGTGCATAGAATTATTGTATTTTCTGGAAAAAACTAATGTTCTGTTTTATAGAGCGATTCAACGTGTTTTTTGTTACGAAATATTAAATTAATATATGATTTTGATATATATATTTAAGTGAAAAACTAACTAATGCTCTGGCCTGGGTAGAAGGTCAACAAGGAGCTTTAAAAATGTACACAGCCGTGGAGGAATCAAGCAGCAGCTGGTAAAAGAAAACAGCGTCTGGCTGTTGAGGAACACAAGCTAGCAAATGAGACAAGTGTTTTGCATAGCGAATTAGTCTTCTGCATGGTCATGGAGCTACAATTTCATTCATGGTTGCCTGTATCCAAGGACATGGCCAACTTATCCTCCCTCGAGGGCATATTTCATGCGGGTCTGCTTTATAATAAAGCCATGCCCCTCTTTTCCCTACAGGAGTGCCTTGAAAAAGCAAAATCTTTACAGGATTAGTAATGGAAACTAGCCGCTTTTTGAAATTTAGAGAGAATTTGACCCGGGCAATTATGCCGTGAGAGTTTAGCTGTTCATAATAGCAACTGGATTTGATGATCAAATCATGCGCATGAAATGCAAGGAAAAGGCAGCCATTGGTTCTTCAACCCTTTCGATGCCACAAGAAATAATGATGGAAAACCCTTTTCCCAGTGCCCATGTGTGCGCGCTGCACTGCTGCCCTTTCATGTTCGGCTAATCCCATTTTGTGTTTTCATTTTCCAACTCTCCGGAGATCTTGCTGGTAAGGTGTCTATTCAGAGAGGGCAAGGTTTTGTCAAAATTATATATGTATTTTTCGCTTTCTTCCGGAGATAAACCTTAATAATTGTGCTCAGTCAATTTTGACTGCATCAAACAGATTACCAGAAAGCATTAGAAAATGCTAGAGATAAGCAAAAAAAACTACTTTCTACTTCAGACCCAACCAGCCACAAGCAGTTTTACACATTTTAATAATCCTCTCTGTTTTTTCTTTTATCAATTATGCAGTATTTTCATACAATTTGTCTCGATTCCATGGATATCGACACAAATCTACCACAACTAACCATCGCCAGGAAAGGGGGAAAAAACACCAAGACCGAGTTGATCTGAGTCATCCACGTGTCAAAGAACCAACACCTCTAGAGATCTCATGCGCCCTTGCAACAGGATTGAATCCTAAGCACCCCAACAGACCTTGTTTGTAAGGCAAGAACGTTTTCCTTCTCATTTCTTCTGAAACTGCCCGGTTCACTGTGTAATGCACCTCATGAGCTGATATAGACCCTGATCTCCTCCTGGAGCTCCCTACACTATCTGTGGATCGAAAGCTAGAATTCTTGACTTCCTCTCTCCCTTCTTTTTCTGGACATAACTGAAAATTTTGTCAGTTCATCATTGCAACCTGCTGGTCTACTTCCTTCTGATGCACTTCTGAATAGCAACAAGTCCTTTAGCTTCCATTTCTTGTACCTTTTCGATGTGAATGATATCACGGATAAGATAGAAGACGTGTAAGATGATTTGGGGGTGCTTGCTGCTGAACTGATAGAATTTGAATTCTGAGGATTCTCTTCTTGATCAAACATGATGTCTGAAACTCTTAAAGGAGACAAGGATCTGCTTCCCTTACGCATAGAAGCAGCCGGAAATGAAGGGCCACCGTAGCTTCTGCCTCTTCCACGTTGATTGGGTGCCTGGCCTTGTTGATTAATTTGTAGTTTAACCTCTCTTTTACGCGTCTCTTCAATGGCAGCTTGAAAGGGGTCAAATCCCTTTTTGTTTGCGGCTCTTGATACCGGTGATCTTGGAGAAGAATAGCCAGGCGGTGGCTTCAAAGGCTTGATCTTGCCACCATCAAAGAGTTCTTCAGCTGATAAAGAAGCTCTTTCTAATTGACCACTAAAATCGAACTCAAAATCTTCATGACAGTCATCGCCGCGATCACTATCATTCCTGCTGTCGTCTTCTCTTTGCTTCCTGGATTTGGGAGTTCCAGGCTTCTCTTCCCAGTCAAAAGGGATTGTAGAGGATAAACTTGTAGAAAGAGTAATATCATTCAGCTCCCTGTAGAAAGAAGAAGGACGAGTGGGGCTTGTTGGGGCACTTAAGAAGAAGCCTCCAAATCTTTGAGGACTTGAAGGAGCTGTCATGTAAGGAGAAGAACAGGTGCTATCAAAGTTGAAATCCACAGGTGGAACTGGCATCACAACTTCCATTTTCATTGATGAGGTTGCCGGCTGTGTGCCAAGGTTGGTCTGTGCGAGTTCTTGGGGCTGCCAGGGTTGAGATCAGTTGAATTGTGTGGATTTATAGAGAGAGTGAGAAAGAGATGAGGGGGAAGGGAAGGAGAAGGGAAGGAGAGGAAGACTTGACTGGAGACGGAGATTTGTCATAAGTTTATTGTGGAGGCGGCCTTTATAAAATCTACCGGTTTGCTCACATATTAACTAAAATATAAATCCCGTGGTCTTTTTAGTATATATTTTTCATTGTTTACCTAGACATAATTTACTGTGGATTACTATAGTAAAATAATCATTTTACCCTAGGGATCGAAAATTTTTTAGACCCTTGAGAACGGGGTATTTTAGAATTTTTCAGAAAACATGGATGGTATTTCTGGATTTATTGCACAATAAAACTAATGAAAATAGCCCCGAAAATGACAAAATAAGATAAACCGGACTAGGAGAAGTTTAGAATTTTCCACGGAGACATGGATGATATTTTCGAATTTGTGCACAATAAAACTACGAAAGTAGCCCCCGAAAACGACAAAAACTAACACCTGGAACCGGGGGTATTTAAGGATTTTCACCCCCGGTTTTTTCGTAGATATACCCAGGTTCAGGGGTATATGGGTAATTGATCATTTCTTTTTTTTGGAACACTAGAGGCGCATCGTACGGACGCGCCAGCAATGTTCCACACGCACGTACCCTTCGGACGATGTGTTAGCATCCCATCCAGTGGTGGAAAACAGTCTTCCGCAATGTCAAATGGTTCGCCGCCATGTCCTCTTCATCTTGGTGAGACACGTGTCTGGTTACGATGTCTGGTGAAACTCCGGTGGACAAGTTTATGTTGTTTCTCACTTTTCTCTCTCCTGCCGCCAGCAAAATACGCTTTGTTCCTCACGGATTGTGAATGTTATATTGTGGTCACTGATCTTCTGATTTTGTTTTTATTACTGTTTTTTTCAATATAGTTTTTTGATTTATTGCAATTGTGCCCTTCAATTGAAACTGATTATATATGTGGGTTTCAATTTAGTCCTTATTCTTTTGATTATTGGTTTGCTTTTGGTTATTTTAATTATTTCGGTATGCAGGTTTTAATTGCTTCTAATTGGATCCTCCAATTGAAATTTGTCATACTTCTAATTGGGTCCTCCAATTGAAATTTATCATATATTCTATCTTTTCATTTCGGTCCTTATTCATTTAATTATTTTAAAACATTACACAACAATTGTTTTTAAATATGTTTATTTATTTTGGTCCCAATGATTTATTTATTTCAATTTTGTCCTTCAATTGGAATTAATTATATAGTTTGTTTTAATTTGTTTTGATTGTATTCTCCAATTGAAATTAGTCATGTATGCTACTTTTCATTTCAATCCTTATTTTTTTAATTTTTTTAACAGAATTACACTGCAATTTGTTTTCTAAAATATCTTTATTTGTTTCGCTCCTCGGGTTTTTATTTGTTTCAATTTTTTCCTTTCATTAGAATTAATTATTGTCTTTATTTTTCATTTCGGTCCTTATTCTTTGAATTTTTTAATTGGTATAAATTTCTGTGGTTTTCTTTTTGTCATTCTTGGACATAGTTTATTTTTTATCTGTATTTATGTATCTATGCTTTTAGTTTTTTTTTTCTTTTTTATTGGAGTTTTATTTTTAATCTGTTCAGTCCTAAATTTTTAATTTATGATGGTGATCATTTTAAAATTAATATTGCTCCCTTTTTCCCTTTGTTTTTTTTTGTGTTTTCTGTTATTTTTATTTCTTCTTCTAATTATATTATTTTAAAAATATACAAAGTCACACGTAGACAAAACGGGTGGAAAATTGTGTTAAATTATCTACAATGAAAATATATATATATATAATGATAAAATATACGAATCACTCGCCCTGCAATTTGCCATATCCAAAAACAATTTTTTAACATGCAAAAAAATATTAATGGTCTTAAAATTTTTTATGATGCTATATATCTAAGTGAAATAATCAACCTATAAAACTTTCGATTATTATTGTAACAAAATTATTTACAATAATAGTTGTATATTAGTTTTTTTATATATTCATTTTATCATGTAAAAATGTGTTTAAAATAATGTCATGGTATGAGGGGTATTTTCAATTTTTTTTCATTTTTGTGCATGGTACAATAACCATAATACCCTCAAATAAGATAAAAACAAATAATTGTCAGTGGGGGTGTTCTGGTAATTTCATATTTTTAATGCACAGTAACATAACTTTTGTAGTCTCAAATAAGACAAAACAGAAGAGTTACCTAAGGGGTGTTTCAAACATTTCATGTTTAACTATACATGTATAAGAAAGAGTTTCACTCTCATTTTACACCCCAAACTAAAACTTACAATATTTTTTTACACAAACTATCTCAGAAGAACCGAAAAAATCAAGGGATCGAAACTAAACAAAAAAAAAACCAAAATACAAAAAATAAAAAATTATATATGTTAAAATTATATAAAAAAAATTGACTTCAGCTATGGCTCGTTTAATTGAAGTTTTTTTCATCATTGATGTGGTGTTGGTTTTACTCTTCATTTATCAGCCTTTTTTACTTCATTTTTTCAACTAACGTAACTTGGTTTTTCTCTACATTTTTGATAGCCAATCGTGCAAGCTAAATCCTCTAGCTCATGATTAAGAAAAAAAAGACAAGAAGGCGAACTGTGAATGTGGACTTATGACTTGTCTTAAACTCGTCTCCACTTCCCCTTGAGGTAGCCTCATGTGAATTCGATAATCCTTTTTTTTTCCTGGCAAAAATTGCAGTTTGAAGTTTAAACACAGTGAGCCTACAGCATTATCCTGCACAAGAGCTAACCTCATTATTATTCTTATCATACCACATAAAATGGATGAATAGTTTATGAATATCTAGTTTGTTTATCCAATTGACAATGAATAGGGTACAGATACAAAGGGCCATCCTTAATTTTGACTCAATCTAATGATTGATTATGGTTTCTTGATTGCGATGTTGAAGTAAAAAAGTGGTCAAATATCTATGGCCCTTGTTAGCGGTTGGTAAGCGAGGATAAGCTGTGTTTTATATACTGTGTGTGGTCATCATGCAGAGCATGTGTAGCACAGGAAACATAATACTACTGTTACTGTCTTCTCCGATTTCTACTCCAACGTAAGCTGGACGGTTCCTGTCATTTTCCATGTCTTTCCTTTTCTACCATGTTTGGCCTGCATCGCACTCTATTATTACCACAGTTCTTTAATGTGACATGACAGAGATCCATCGAGCAACAAACTTGAAATCTTCAACTCTAACTAATCTGGGCTAAACTATTGCAGATAATGGTATGTTGGTATGCTTGGTATGCTGCAGGTCTACTGCCAATTGAACTGGTCGACCCATCAAGGACTCCTGCACATTAAGGGAACAATGAAGATAAGAAGGGATTCTTTCCTAATTGAAGAGACGGGATTGTTTCCTAATACAACAGGGACTTTGTTATTAGAATAGAATTATAATTGTAACTGTCAAATAGTATAAATACTGTATGTAATCCTTCACTTGATTAATAAGAAACAGAGGAATTATTTCTTCATAAACTGATCATCAGTATAGCTAGATGCTGACAGAAGAGAGTTGTCGATTGCCGTTTACTCATACGTCGTCGGAGCATGCCTAACATTTGAGTTACGGGTGGGTTTTAATGGAGGGTTTTAAAAATCTGAAACATCACCCTTTAATTTGATTTTTATATTATTATTTTGCATTTCTCTTCTTCTTTTAATTGAGTTTTTTCTATCTATTATATCTAGTCTTTGTTTGTTTTATTACTATTTATTTTATTTAAAGTAGTTTATGAAATTCGTTTTTTTTTAAATTTTATCATTTTTAACTTTCTTATATGTTATATTTGGCTCTCACTTTTTATTATTGGTATAAATGTCTTATTTTTCATGATACTATTCAATATAGAAAATAACTTCCATTTAAGGTTTCCATTTTTTTATCATTTTTAATCAAATAAAGTTTAAAATATTTTAGAGTAAAATATATTTCGAAAAGCAACCACAAGAATCTGTAAAACTGATTGTCTTTATCTGATGCATTAACTGCTGTATTAAAAGCATTAAATTTAAGGGGGGAATTCAAATTTGTTGGCTAAAACTTTTGGTGCATGCAGACATTAGATTTCATAGTCGTCATGTATAAAACATCGAGCGATTCTGACGTTATCCAATTAAGCTGCTCGCTGGTTTGTTTGATTTTTTGTAGTGATACATGTAACCATGTGGGCTGGCAAATTGGAGTTGAAAGTCTTGGAGTGTGACCTCTCAACTAACCCTCTTTTCGTTTCTTAATTCCCAGTCAATTTTTTTTTTTTGTTTTTTCAAAGCTCTTGTGGTCTCGTTATAATAGTTATTCTTTGCTCTTCTTGTACGTATGTATGGTCTCGATTAATGCGTATTTCTCCCAATTAAATAATTATTCTGAAGTAATGTTTCCCCTGCAATTATTATAATAAGCTGTCTTTTTTAATGGACTATGTAGTATTTGACTTTGTCAAAAATATAATGTAATCATAGTAGGTGGGCATGAGATGGAATAAGAATGGTTGAAATTGTTTTTAAAAAATATTTTTATATAGAAATATATTCAAAAATAATATATTTTTTTAATTTTAAAAAATTATTTTTGACATCAACACATGAAAATGATCTAAAAAATACTTGGAAATTTTAATTTAAAATAAAAAAATAATAGTTTTTTAAAAAAAATGCTTTTGAAAACACATATTGTCAAATAATTAAATATTTCCATTAATGACAAGACGATGCAATTGACATTTGACTCAAGAAAACTGAAAACAATTAAATATGCAGCATGTGATGAAATTGGTTTTCGTTGAAATTTCCTTTGTCGAAGTTGATAGGCTAGGCTGCTTTTTCATGTACCTTTTTTTAATTTTAGTGTAAATTAAATAAGGTGGTAATATCTTATACTAGTTGACAAATTATTCTTCCTCTTTTAAGATGCTATGCTTTAACCAAACCCCTTCTCTTAAAATTAAAAAACCATTAAATACTTATATAATCTTGAACTTTAGAGTTTATGAAATTAGTTGAAGATATATGTAATCTAGACTGAACATTACATATGCAATCAATACATTATTATACTATATTAAAAGAAATAAATACTTGCTTAAATTTGTGTAAATTAAGAGCATTGAGTGAGCTTCTTTGACGACTTTATCTCTATCTTGGAGTCGAATCTTAATGATTCAATAAGAGAGGGGTATGTGTTTTTGTACTATTCTAGATCTTAGAGCAAGTCTAATGGCAAGAGCCATTTTGGAGAGCCACCAAATCTTTAAAATGGCTCTTTGAATAGTGTATATATGGGTTTTTTTTTTGTTAATGTGTGCTCCAATGGTAAAAGCTATTTTGGAGAGCTATTTTTAATATTTTATTTAAAATAAAATTTAATTATTTTGTATATAGTTTAATTATGCAATTAATTATATAATTAATAGGAGTAAGTTATATAATTAAATAGTTGCTTTTGAAAAACTCTCCAACAATAAAATTATTATTTTTTAATTATATTTAAATTAAAAAAATGAATTTAAATATAATTAAAAGACCCGCAATATTTGAAATTTTAAAATGTTGAAAAAATCCGTCAAAATTTCATTTGAAGTTATTGTATGTTTTACAAGTAATTTTATGTTTTTTATGGTTGTTGTATTTGAAGTTAATTGATGTTTTGTTTTTTTGGTAAAGATCGGGGCTCACGCCCATCTAAATTAATCGAGGAATAGTAGACCCTATAAGGTCATAGTACAGGAAGGAATAAAGCCATAATAGCGGGTCGGTTATAATATCCGCCCCCTGTCTGATACATCTCTAGTTAACCCATAGTTTGCCAACCAATCGGCCACACAATTGGCCTCCCTGTAAACATGAAATATTTTAACCTCCCAATCCCTACCCACCACCTCTTTGATAAGCCCAACTCTCGCATAATCAAATTATAATTTCTATCTACTCTCACAGTATCCCCATTAATAAGCCCAACTACCACCCTGGAATCTGATTCTAAAACCCCTTTCCCCATTAATAAGTTAATTGATGTTACTTATTGTCTTTGAGTGGTAGAAAAAACTTAAAAAAAAACAAAATGAACACATTAGTAAATTTAAAACAAGTAATTAAACTAATTGATCAAGAAATTTCTAATTTACTAATTTCGTATAATTTTTTTTTAATGATAACTATTAATATTATTATAATTAATAATAATTTTTAGCATAACCACACACACGCCCACACACGTCCGTTTACTCTAAAAACCCTACCTTCTCCCTTTGCTTGCGTCGCCCCCCCTTTAGAAATCAACCTTACATTGCAATCAAATTAACCCAAAAAACAGACCCGAAGTCTTCCCAAATCAATCCATTTTCCAGCCAAAATGCACCCGTAAATCAATACCCAAATCAACCCGGAGTTAGCCCAAAACTCCCTAGAAATAATGGTTGGACATTTTTAAATGTTGGAGTGCAAGCCACTGAGATTCCCACTACTGCGACCATTTGCCCATTTTCTTTGAAGTACAACCAAGCACGATTGTTAAGAAAAGAAAAACCAACAAATCTTTCTAATTGGAGGTTGTTTGGTGCAAAGATTCAAGCTGCGAAAAAGTTCCTCAGTGTGTGAGTGGATTGAACCGACTTGGGTTTTTTCCCTAACACCAACGGTATAATTCTAATTCCAACGGCTATATTTCATTTTTGGCTGTCCATTGAAAATGTGTAGGAATGGCTTTGGATGTAAGGAGAAACCAAAATGGCTGTCCGGTTGGCTCTCCCGTTGGAGACCATGAAAGAACGAAAATAGCCAAAAAAATTCAAAAATTTAGCTTTGGTGCTAAGATGTCTCTGCCGGACTTGCCCTTAGGATATGTTTTTGCGACGAGTTACATTTTCTACTAAAGGGGTGTTTGGGAATATTTTTGGAAAGTGGTTTTGAAAAAAAATTAAAATTTTTATTTTATTTTTTATGTTCTTATATCATTTTAATGTGCTGATGTCAAAAATAATTTTAAAAAAATATCATTTTGATGCATTTCTGAATGAAAAGTACTTTCAAATACAATTTCAAGCATACTCCCAAATAGGAGACTTCTCCTAAAAAAAAACATTATTTTATCTCAAAATAATACTCAATAAATCTCTCTTTCTAGGAAGTATACATAACTTTAATTATGCTGTAACCAACCATGAAAAACAAAATAAAAATCTGAAAATACAAAGAAAATAACAAAAAAAAATCCAAAAAAACACATGAAATAAAAAAAATAACAAGATTATCAAAACTATGAGTCTTCAAAATAGTAAGATCTTATCAAAATAATAAGATTCGACAATAAACAGTGACATAGTGGCCACTACAGGGAAAATGATGTTTGAAAACTCTTAAAAAAAATTGAAGTTTGATGATCCAATAATTAGATAAAAAAAATTATAATAATTTTTATTTTGATTTAATGCGAGTAAATCCTTTTCTTGGTTTCACTAGTTTATAAATATATCTTTATCCAGAGCTAAAAATTATTCAAATCACGACAAACACACACCCAAGTGCAACCCTGAGGATTACATGTTATGTCAAGAGCACCTAATCAATCAACTTGCCTTGTATTTTGAGATATACACATGCATGGTTGATTGCGATGGTCCTCCACTATCTTTGATTTGCCAGGCAAATGATTGTCGGCAAGGCGAATAGAGTAGAGGAATACACGACTGGAGACCAGAGAGTGTTTATCAGCAACAATTGAGTTTGATTTATTAGTTGTTGTTTTTTTAAATGTTTTTTCATTTGAAAATATATTAAAACTAATCTGATATTACCACAGAAAACATAATCAAATTAATTTTAATCATCAAAAAAATTCAAATTTTAATAAAATGTTCGCTTTAGTCTTTAGCATATGCTGTAGAGCATGATTGCATTAACTAGTCTCCGGGGTTCATGTCATCAAATTCATGTATACGAGGTAGGAAGTCTTCAAGAGATTCGTTTCAGAATTTTGTCACTCTGCCATCATGTTTCCAACCAATTTACCACTGACCTGGTAAGCTCAATGGCAATCTTTGCCACGTGAGTTTGGATTTCGTGTTCATTTATCAATCCACCACTCATCCCAGAAAGCAAAAGGAATAAATGAAATGCTCTAGACGATTTCAAAGAACAGGTGAAGGATTCTAGGAAGACATGAAAACGGCACCAGGAGCCTGTTTTTCCTGTGCTTAGATGTTCCTGTCAGCATTCGAACTATTAAAATTTACGATAATGCAAAACTTATTCTATCAGGATTATGAACACGCAATTTCGGACGCTACCTGGATTACAAAGGCTAGTAAGAACTGCTTGTTTACAGAAGCAAGAAAAAAGATATAAGCTCGACTAAAGCTATAAGAATTTTACAGGTAAGGAAACTGGGACGAGTGATAGCAACTCCCCGGTTTAAGCTTCAGCCTAGTTATGGGCAGAACTAACAAATATTCAGAGCTTTGTCCCTCTCACAATTTCTTGTTTATAGTTTCAAGTCTAAACAGATAAATAAGATTCTCCCGCCCATATAATTATTCTTTCCAAGCAGATCTCAAAATTCTAGTAAAATTGTTATAAACTCTAACACAACTCCAAATAAAAAATTCAATCACGCTACAAAACTCTCACAAAGTACAAATATATAGCCAAAGCCATCCTACTTTAATCATGGTTTTGATGACTGCATTTAAAGCCTTTCCTGCTAATTCAAATTACAAGCTGTTCATCGTCATCGTACCCAACACCCAAGTTAAGACACCCCGGAAGCTGAACACCCAAGTTAAGACACCCCGGAAGCTGCAGCTGCTGCGTACATGCCCGGGATCCTGATTTGGTGGCATAGCATATCCATATCCAGCATACCCTTGCCCTCCAAAATATCCCCCCTGCCATTGATTACCATGATCCCCTCTCCACTGTCAAACCCAAAAGTGTGGTTCAAAAGATCAAAATTTAAAGGAAAAAACAGTAGCTGGTGAACTCGGTAAACAACAACAACAACATGTCATCTGTTGAGAGAGGTATTTTTATTACAGCTATTACAAGACAACAAAATAATTGATTCCCAACTCAGAGAAATAATTGAAGTAATAACATAAGAGAAAAGGAAGCTGGAGGTAGGTAACCATCCATAAAAGTGTCCTTTTAAGGAATTTAAATAAGAAATTGGAAAGAGCTGGAGGATGGATGCGTTTCTCCAGGTTTGCATATGCCATGCAGGGAAAGGATGTATCTAATGCTATCCTATCAACAACCTAAACCATCATTCAAGCAGCTCATCACCGCATGCTTAACAGAAATGAAGTTACATATCCTTAAAAAGAAGTAACGGAGAGGAAAGGGAATGCTCATGTCCTAAAAGTAAAAGTAGACAGCCAAGGATGGTAATCCTTTGTACAGCCGATCAAGTCTATTTTATGTTGAAAAAAACTAAACCTGCTTGTTTGCTGGAGTTCGACCCCAGGAAAGGCGAACTGTCTGCTTGCCAATTGTTGTTCCATTCAAACTCTGAAGTGCATCCTCAGCATTCT
The DNA here is from genome assembly GCA_029204005.1 of Salix udensis. Lineage (NCBI taxonomy): Eukaryota > Viridiplantae > Streptophyta > Magnoliopsida > Malpighiales > Salicaceae > Salix > Salix udensis. Next base: position 13,582,726 of record CM055022.1, read on the forward strand.
TTCTGTGATCAGAGATAGGAGAGTGGATCATTGTAGTTACAGAAATCAAAATAATCTGCTATCACAATGACTTGAAATAATCTGCTATCAAAATAAGCTGTTGTCTACCATCACAAAGACTTGAAACATGTGAAGAAAAATTCAGACCAGCATGCAAACTCAGAAAAGGTTACCTATTAGCGAATTGTACAAATGCACACCCTTTTCCAACTGGTATTTTCACAGAAACAACTTCACCGAATTGTGAAAACGGCTGCCTGAGACCCTCATCAGTGACATCAGAATCAATTCCTCCCACAAAAATCTGCCACATTGCATAAATTAGAAATTCACAGGATTGGATAAAATGAGAGCATCACAATAGAACTAAACTCACAGTTGTATTGTTAGAGTCACCATCAGATTGTGATCCATGGACCATCACACCATTTGATGCATGTCCACCAGCCAATACTAATGCTAATAAAGAAAAATATAGATAACTTCAAGTTAAAAACCAATTCCAGAGCACAAAAAGATGGAAGTTATCGCATTCATCGAATAGCCAGCAAGATGCAGGAAACTGGACTAGAAAGTTCATCGTTAAAACAAGATCATAGAAATAAGAGTAATATCTCCAAAGAACAATCACCAACAGCACACACAAAATGGCATGGTCCAACTTAGAAAACCATGTCTATGGCAAAATGATGCATAAAGCATCAAGATGGAAGAACAATTCGAAGAAAGGCGACCCGTCAAAAACCTAATCTTTTCAATAGCCATCATTCTTATATTTTATCACTCTTCCATGCATGGTTCCACCTATTTTCCAATAAAAAAGGAGAAAATATTCACGATATTACATTTCAAAACGATCTGGTATTTTTCATCCTCTCAATGTAAGCACCATGAAACCCAAAATCCATATGAAAACCATAATGTCCAGTCATGTCCAAGAGATACAAATTTCAGGATGGACGTGAGACGCTACTGTTACAAAGTGCCTCAGGAAACAAGCTGTATATAAACTAACAAAAATAAGTGGTATGGAATTGATTCACAAGGGCCATTGCAAAAATGGCTCATGCACAAGGAACAGTTGTTGACAGATTGTTTCAATTGCAAACATTGAACTGTAAGCATGATAATTAGTATAACGAGTAGAGCAGGGAAGCAATAAATCTTAAGATGCAATAAATGTAGAGCCTAAAACATATGAAAGGAAAAGAAAGAAACGAAGAATGAAACATCAAACTGAAAATGGCATGTTAAAAACTACTAGAAGAAGAAACACATCATGAGTGGTAAAACAGAAAGGATCAATGAATACAACCATCAAACTACTAGTGAAAAGAAAAATGATGATAAGGTATAGCGAAATTGTTTAAATCCCCTTTCAGCTCCAAACAGTAATTGAACTAACCCAACCACAACAGCTTCACCCAAAAAACAAATAAAGCACAAAATGACAAGGGAATGGGAGTGAGATGGTATAAAATAAGAGCAAGGACTGTACATATTAGGTTATTACCCCTACACCTAGAAGAATTCTATCATAACCACAAACAACTTGATGGCCCCTGATGACGACCACAAGACACCAAACACTCATGCAGTTACAATTGAAACACAAACAATTTAGTGCATGGTAATTAAACAAAACTAGATAAACATCAACAAAAATAAGTAAACCAAATTGGAGAACTTCATGTGCACATGCATAAGCCCACACCATTTTTTTTGACAGGGGACTGAAAACAAGTGAAAGCTATCAGATTTCAGGTCCCTGAAGCTAGTAGCATCGTTCCATACCTTGTGAAGAAAACTGCTGTTGATATGGAGATGGCTTTTTAGGGGTTGCAGCACCTATCCGCATAGGCCTACTTGAGCAATAAGCACCATTCATCTCCATCAAGGCCCTTGTCTTCTCATTTTCATCACCAAACCTAACAAAACCGTAACCTTTTGAACGGCCAGTATTAGAATCAATGACAACCTTTGCTCCCTTGACAGATGGATATTTTCCAGCAAAGGTTTCCTGCAGCATTGCATCAGTCACATCTGCAGCCAAATCACCAACAAAGATAGATGGATCAGAACCAGAATCTGCTCGCCTTTCACCCGCAAAACTTGCCCAGTTGAGACGAAAAGGTTGTTCTGTATTTGGCATCATAGAACCACTATAGCTCTGCAAGACTTTCTCAGCTGCTGCACGGGAATAAAACTCAACAAATCCATACCCTTCCAGCTGACCAGTTTGCTTATTGCGGATAATCTTTACAGATGAAACCTACAAATTTATTGACATCAGCATCAGAAAGTAGAAAACTTTATTATTCAGACAATATTTTGTTCGGATAAAAAAAAAGGCTGCATAGCAATCTTCTTGTGCAAAAGACAACAGGTTATTAGATGAAGCATCTTCAGAAATTGAAATTGATTTTTCATTTTGAAATTAAAGACACAGACCAATGCACAGAAAAACACAATGACTGCTAGAGATTTTTGGGTCTTAAAATAGCAATGGAAGTATTGAAACGAGTTCTAATCCAATCCCTGCTTTGCATGGGAGAGTAAAGTGCACTGTAACTGAAATCCAGTCACTTGAGCATCAGAGCAAATCCATCTAAGGGAGTGGTTGATGCATATCAGTAATTACAAGAGATCAAGACGCTGAGTGCAAACTGTTGATAACAACATATTTCTTAAAGTTAATTCATCTTTCACCAAAGAAAAGACTCTTTCCTCTGTAATAGCCAATGAGATAAAAATTCCTCTTTCAAGTTTCATGGAAAATCAACACTGCAATAATTGGTGCAACACAAATTTGCAACTAGCATCTCTATATTTGAATTTAAGCAAATTTGAAGCGGATCCCCTCCATTTCTAAAAATAGAAATTAGACGTACTTTAATGCAGCTTAGATTACAATGCATTTTAAAATATATAGCTTTTTTATATAATGTCAGATCACAAAACCAAACCAGATCAACAACCTCCGACATGAATTGATAAATATAGTATATTTCAATTATGCTTTTAATGAAGATGGTCTTTAAATCATGCTAATCAAGCCCGCATCATTAATGAATTTATAATTTCTAAACAAAACAAGCTACTCTTCTACCTAAATCACCAGAAACAAAAAAAGTTCAAACAAAAAAAGGCAATCTTTTTATAACTTAAAATCCTGTAAAGTAACTAGCTTTAAAACCCATAAAAGATCTAAGAACTCATATTCATTAAAAAAAAAAGAGCATAAATCCCATATAAACCCACAAGCCAAATATAAATAAAAAGAAAAATACACAAAACCGCAAAAAGTTTAAATCTTATACCTCTCCGGTATGCGAGAAGCAATTATGCAAGTAAGTCTCGTCCATCCAATGAAGCAAGTCACCAACCCATATAGTTTTAGCCTCCTCGTTAGATCCCTGTTGCTGTTGTTGTTTTTGCTGCTTTTGATGATACTGCTGCTGCTTATTTTGATACTGTTGGTGTTGTTGTTGATAGTAAGCCATGTAATGGGGATGTTGTTGTTGAGGGTACATCATCATCTGCTGCTGCATCATCGCCATGGCAGCTGCTGGATACTGCATAGCTGCCATCCATTGCTGCTGCTGCATGTGTGGGACCCACTGTTGTTGTTGATGATGGTGAGGTTGGTGTTGTGGAGATGGGTTCTGATCAGGACCGTTGCTTTGCTGCATCTTGATGTGAATAAAATTAGTCAATCTCCCCCCCTCTTCTCCTCGTTCTAGCACTACTACTACTCTCAAAGCAAGCAGCTTTGTTTTTGTTTACTTTTAGAGAGAGAGTCTGCGTGTGAAAGGAGAGGAGAGGAGAGACGAGGGAGGCTGAGAGAGGAAGAGAGAGAGAGGGTTGTGAAGTTTAGATTTAAAGGGAGGCGCTCTGTGGATCTATCTGTTTTGTGGTGTAACAGTGCGAGCGTGTGTTGGGTTTTTTTCTCTTCGTGGCAAGCCTCATGTTACAACTTAGCCCCCCAATTATATAGCCGATTTTAATTGAGTCATAATATGCATTGATTTTCCTTACAAAAATATAAAAGATGTTTGCATGTGAATACAAAGAAGAAGAAGATGTGGTAAGATAAATTTATAGATATTCTAAAAATTTAAATATGTTTTCAGACCCTGAGTTTCAAAAATTCTTTTGAAAAAAAAAATACATTTTTTTGGTATTTTATAGATCATTTTCATATGCTAGTATCAAAAATAATTTTTAAATAATAATAAAAAAATATTACTTTGATGTATTTTTAAATAAAAAATATTTTAAAAAACAATCTAATACTTCTAAGAAGATACTTACTCGTTTAGTATTATAAAAAAAAATTTTCAGCATTATTTAATCAGTACGTTTTGTTGGACAAGAGAGGCACTTAATTTGAGACTTTTGGGAGTACATTCAGAATAAAATCTATCGAGGGACTCGATTAAGATTCTGAATTAGTTTAGGGATTAATGACCGCATGTTTGCCTTCTATTCGATGAGTTAGGGGTTTAAGGACTCGGGTACAACGATTGATTGCCGTCCATGGCGTGTGGGACCCGTGAATGGACGGTTAGATGCAGCTTGCTGGCTGGCTGGCTAATGGTGAGATGGTGGGAATTTATTTTATGAGTTTGGTGAGCCGATTTTAGTTTTTAAGTGAGGAAAAAGGGAAGAACTTGTTCTCTTTCATGGGATCTGAAACTCTTATTAGAACATAGCAACATCTTCTGACAATTCGTCACTATTTGGGAAATGTTTTTTTATTTTAAAATAATAATTTTTTATTTTTTAAAAATGATTTTTTAATATCAGTACATAAAAATATCTAAAAAACACAAAAAATCAAAAATATTTTTAAAACACAATATCAAACATGGTTTTTATACAGAAAATTGTGTTGAAGTGTTTTTTCTATAAAAATAAATACTTTTTTATTTACATAAATATTTTTTTATATTATTGTAAAAAATAATTTCTTAAGCCAAAACTATTTTTAATTTGCCAAATACCCTTATTATTGCAACAAAAAAAAAGTCCAAAAAAATATGAAGGTCTATTTGACTATTTCCTTTTTATAAATACGGGAGAGCCTATTTGACTTGGTCCTGCAAACCCCTCAAAATCGAGAAGTACAAGTTCAAAAATTAATTTGTAATTTGTAGTGAAACGTCTTCTTAAATTTTGAGAAATCAAGATGAACAGCTAATAATTGTATGAAATGGTTGGTTGGAAAAAAAAACAGAACAGTTGACGTGTCTCTGAAATGCTTTCCTTCCTGGATAGGAAACCTTTGACTTTCTGATATGGCAGTCCGATCAAAACGGGGCCGTGTGGGCTCTGTCTTTCTTTTTGGTCAAACCTGGACAGGCCGAGGGCGTTGCGTTTTTTAAACTTTGAAGAGTTCTTTGTTTGGAGTCTGTGGACAGAGGCTATTAACAGAATCAAAGCATTGCCAATGTACAGTGTAATCGGTTGTTGATGCTGCGTTTTTGTCTACTAATGTACGAGCCATGTTTTAAAAAATATTAAGAGTATAAATGTTGTTCATAATATTTAATATGGGTAAAATGATAAATTTTTTTAATTTTTTATCCTGAATTTTTGCCAAGCACGAATTTCTAATACAATATATAAATTTTAAATCAATATAAATTTATTTGTTTTAACAGACTTATATAGAAATTGAATGATTTTTTTACAGAAAAAATAATGTTAAGCAATACAAGTCTTAAAAAATAAGACAAAATAAGAGAACATTGAGCCATATTTTTTTTTCAAATCATCAATCTGGAACATTAGATCTAAAATATTATGTATGGAGAAGTTGCAAAACTCAATTCTTAACAAATATAATATTAAATGATGAATTATTATAATTATTATTATTCTCATAATTATTATTATGACTGTTAAATTATCACGATCATTATAGTTATCGCTATTAACATGACTGTAAATAATTAATATCCTAATTATTATTGGTATCACTATCATTGTCACCATCATTACTGCTATTATTGTTGCTATCATTATCGCTATATCTATTATTGTTTAAACTATTGTTATAGTTATTATCATCACATCTATAACTAATATTATCAGTATTTTTATTCTTATTATAATAATAATTTTTATTATTATTAGTGCAATCATTTAATTAGTAATAGTAGTAGTATCACCGTCATCATCATTATTTTCATCATGATTATAGTCACTATTATGATTACTAATACTATTATTGTTATTAAATTATCATTAGTATTATTATCATTATTAATATTATTGCTATAATTGTTTTTCTTATTATCGATATTCTTAATATTATTTTATGAATTATTTTTATTATTATCATTGTCATAATTATTATTATAATAAGCAATTTAATTATTATAATAAATTATTATTGTTATTATCATTATAGTTAGTAATGTTACTATTATTATCATTATTATAATTGCTAAAATAATCATTATCATTGACTAAACAATACAAAATCATAATATTATTTTGAAGAATAAAATAAAAAAACACAAAAAAAATAACATAAGAGCAAACAATAAATAAAAAATGATAAAACTACAATAAATATTATTAGTATTAAAAAAGAACCATTTGATTTGAAGAAGAGATAAAAAATAAGAAGAAGAAAAAAACAAAAGGAAAAATAAGAAATAATAATTTTAAAATGATCATCTACACCAATTAAATTTAAATGACTAAATTGAAAACAAAACCTCAATAAAAAGAGAAAATGATAAAAATTAAAAACTAAAATTAAGAGTATAGGCATATAAATATAAACTAAAAAATAGAGATTACTTCTGAAAAACTGAAAAAATTATAGGAATTAAAATTAAATCTAGAAATTAAAAGAATAAGGGTTGAAATAAATAAAAAAACAAAAATATATGATCAATTTCAATTGAAAGATAAATTTTAAACAAATCAAAATTTGTATAGAAGAAATCAGGATGAAAAAAGGATCAAAAGACTGAAATGTACAAAGCATAGACAAAGCGGACGTAATGCATATTTGGTTCCAGGAGAGAGAGAAAAACAATTGACCACGAGCAACTCATCGACCATCATGCGTCGACATGCGCACCATCATAGGAAAAGGACATGGTGGCACATCCGGTTAGATGACAAATTGACCATTTTTAGTCACCGTATGGATCGTCATGCATCGCCTATATGGCATAGGCGGGACAAAATCGTTGGTGTGTCAGGCAAACAAGACACCAATTTTTTTTAATAAAAAGCACTAAAATACAAAATTATCAAAACACCCCTTGAAGCCCGTCATAATAATGAAAAGACATGAAAATATCAAACTACCCAGGACAATCGCTTTGTTTTTGTTTCTTTCTAGTGTAAATCAATGCTTTTACTGTTCACAAAAATTAAGAACATCAAAGATATACTTGTCAGCTACTCTTATGTTTGATATCATTCAAGGGTAATTTTTTTATTTAATTGTTTATAAAAACTGAAATGTTTAGAATACCATTGTCCAACAAATGATTTTTTTTTAATAAAAATACTAAAAAATATAAATTTCCAAAATACCCTCGAAGCTCGTTCTAATAACAAAAGGACGTGTATGAAAAAATAAAACTATCCTTAAGGCAAACACTATGTTTTGTCTCATCCGAAGTAAATCAATGCTTTTATTGTTCGTAAAAAATAGAAACACCAAAAATACTCTCGCTGACTACCTCTATGTTTTGTCTCGTTCAAAGGTAAATTGTTATAAAATTGTTCATAAAAAATGAAATGTCTAGAATACCCTTGTCCAATAAACATTTTTTTCTTGAATCCAGGGGCAAAAACATATTTTACTATTACAAAAATTAAAAAGACACTAATACTCCCAAATAATTATTTAATGACAAAAGGTGGAAAAGAAAAATACTAAAATATCTTCAAGTCTAAGAATTATTTTTTTGGACTGAAGGGCACAATAGTAATTATATTGTTACAACTCACAATGAACTATGCCTATTTGATGACAAAAGGTGGAAAGAGAGTTACTAAAATACTATCAAATCTAATAATTATTTGTTTATAAATTGAAAGGCACTAGTAATTACACTGTTACAACTCGCAACAGTCTATTATGTATAGAGCTACATTAAATTATGGAAACAATTTATTTTTTTCTTAATTGTAGAATAATTTGGAATTGCTTAAAATGAATCCATGTGACCCACCCTTGAAATTGTCGCCGATATAATTGAATGTGAAAATACTATAACAATTTGAAATTGTTACAAGTATAATTATGTGGAAAAGCACTATAGCAATCTACAATGCTTTTTCCATATGATTTTGCTTTTAGCTTTTAAGTTAATTGCAAAATGATTTTTATTTAAAATTACATAAAAAATCTTTATTTTTTATTTTTAACATTACATCTTTAAAACATTAAAAAATATTAATGTTATATTTTTACAAGTTAAACACAGTTTTGAAAACATACTCAAATTGAAGCTCAACAATAAGGGTACTAATGTCAAATCAAATGCTACGATCCAGACATCTTAAGTGATGACTTGATATAATTTATGCTCATTAACTACAATGTAAAGTGATGATCCAAGTAACATTCGGAAATTGGCCAAGGCCATACAGCAAGTAGGATAAGACTCAAACCCTCATGATTGCCCTGACCTGAGTTGTCTAGTCCCAGTTTTTTTGTCCTTTTCCTTTTTTAATATCATTCTTCACTTGATGATGTCTGTAGTAACTCAAAACAAAGTCAGAGACCAGATTTTTATTCAAAAAAAAAAATAATAATCATAAAACTTATCTAGGCTCTTCAGCCAATACAAAGCAGGAACACATCTGCTTCCTTGAGATCTTGCTTCTGCAGCTTGAAGTGTTCCATCATAAGAGTGGGCAGGAAATAGAACACCCGCCTTGTTCCTTCATCTACTTGAAAATTAAACACCGCTCGATCATCTAACTGTCCAGTATTTACAATCACCTTTAATGTCTCTATAGAGGTGCCTCATGCCCCTTTGAATGAAATCAAATAAAAACTACCTGACTGAACTGATCATACACAAGGAATAAACGGAAAAACATTGAGCAACAAAGGAAAGTTTTGTTAATTTCTTTTATTATACTTTTTGTTGAGAGTTGTATAGAATTACAGAGAAATGTAGAAGTTAGGAAGAGAAGAGAGGATTTTATCATAAGAGGAATTAGAAAGGTAGAAGAGAATTTGAATTGTTCTACTGTATTCTGTTATTTCATACCATCAGTATGTTCAACACTTTGCTTTATATATACATATCCATACCACACGTATGCATACTATACACTAACATCCCCCCTCAATCTATGCCTCGAAAAAACCAAACATGAGATTGTGACAATGAGAATGAAACATAAAATAACTTAAACATTTGGTGAGGATATTAGCAAATTGTCCCTGTGAAGACACAAATTGAACAATGAGTTGATTGCTGGCCACTCTTTCAAGAACAAAATGAACATCAATCTCAACATGTTTGGTCATCTGATGTTGCACTGGATTGAATGACAAAACAATGGCTGAAAAGTTGTCACAAATCAAGTTCAGCAGAGGTGGTGGATAAAGCCTTATACTCACCTTTAGTGGAAGACCTAGAAACAGTTTGTTGTTTCTTAGAAGACCAAAAAAGAGAAATTGGAACCAAGAAAAATAACCAAACCAGTAATGGATCTTCTATCATTAGGGTCTCCTACCCAATCAACATCATTGAAGGTTGTGAGATCCAAGGAACCTTTATGATAACTAATCCCTAAAGTGTGGAGTGCCCTTTTAGATAGCGAAAAATTCTTTTAATTGCTATAAAATGATCCATCATAAGATGTTGCATAAACTGACACACTTAATGGATAGAAAATGCAATGTCTAGTCTTGTGAATATGAGGTACTACAAGGCTCCCACAATGTTTCGATACAAGGTTGGATTTTCATAAGACACACCATCATCCTTCAACAATCTATGATAAGGAAAGACAAGGAGTAGCACAGGCCTTGGTAGCAAGCATGTCTGTCTTAAGCAGAAGATCCTGAATATATTTGGATTGAGACAGAAATAAACCAATAGGGGTATGAGAGATTTGAATGCCCAAGAAATAGTGAAGATCACCCAAATCCTTGATCTGAAACTCAGTTGCAAGAGATTGAATAACCTTGTGAATGACATTAGATTTTTGATGCATAATATCTTTAGCAGTGAGAAAGAGTTGGAGTTGTTTGCTAATATACTTCCCTTCACCATCACTTTGAAGGATTTTAATAGAACAAGAGAATTGAGTTTGAACATATTGATAGAAGGTAACAAAGGCCGAACATAAATCACTTTAATTGGCTAATGGAAACAACCAACAATATCTTGAAAATTCATTAATAAAAATCATATAGTACCTATATTCATCAATAGAAACACATGGAGAAGGACCCCAAAGATCACTATGTATAATATGAAAAGGTATTACAAATTTATCAACACTGGAATGAAAGGGAAGTTTAGAAAACTTACCCTGAAGATAACTAAGACACAATAGTAGCAGGATTGATTGGACATTTAATATTTGCCTTGTGTAACATCAAGATAGCAATTTTATTTAAAGGATGACCTAATCTTTGATGCCAAGTAAAAGAGGACTAACTAACCAAGATAGGACCAAGGTTGATGTTTGAAGATGGATTAACTAGATTGAGGAGGAACAAAAGGTAGGGGATAGAGTCCAATATATGCATTGCCCATTGTATATTATCCTCCCTATGACCTTGTTCTAAATCCAAAAACAAAAGATCAAAGATCAAACAACAATTGTTATCCAAACACAGACAATGCACTGATAATAGAGTTTGAGTCAGTTTTGGAACATATAAAACTGAATTCAACTTAATAGGTTTAGTGCTTATAGGAACAATAAAATTCCCTAACACACCATTAGTTGTTTGTACTGTCATAAGTGGGATAAGATACAGTCAATGACAAATTAGACAAATCAGTAGTCATATGATTTATAGCTCCAGAATCAGTAATCCAAACTTGAGGGAGAATGCTAAGATGGTTACAAGGCAATATTCATAGCTTGTATGACATGTTGAGGATGATGAGCTTGAGATGAAGAATAACTTGCAGGAAAAATAAAGTTTCGGACCATTATCATTATAGAAACAATATCATGTGATGCGATTTGTTCTACCACAGATATTGCACTTGATTCTCTCATTACATTTGAATCCATAAAATGGAGCAGTATGACCTTCAAGGTTACATAATTGACAAATGAAAACACTTGAGGCAAATGAAGATGTATTTGTAGGAGAGGGATATAGACCAAGAACACCTGGAGTTATGGTTGGCAGTTCATGTGTCTTGCATGAAATTGTGGTCTTTGATGAAAGGTTCGCTAACCTTGATTAAATTTTCCCCTTCCGTTACTCCTATTGAATGATTTATAAACACTATTACTATAAGAATTGTATTGATGTGTTCCATAGATTGTTGAAAAAATGGTGTAGATGAGATAATAGGTTTAGAGGTTGCATGCATAGCAGTGAGGTATGAAGAAGCTTCAGTAATAAGATTCTCCACAATTCTTTCCTCAGTTACTAGCAAGTAACTGAGATCAAAACTTTTTCAATGTAATAACACTTTCTCTGCCCCTGGCCACACACTTGAATGTATTATATTTAGGAAGTCCATTCAATGCTAAAATCACAATATCTTCAGCAGCAAAATACACTCCTATAGTAGTCAAATAGTCTCTACCTTCTTTTATTTTAAGAAGATATTGACTTATTGTATCAGCTCCTTTTCTAATATTCTGTAAATTGAATTTCATTTGAAAGATACTTTGTTTTAGACACAGTGGAGAATTGTTTTTTCAAAACGAATCCAAAGATCTCTAGAGCTATTACTACCAATTGCACACAACATAGCTACTAGAGACAAGGTAGCAATGATAAGTTGCATAACTGCCCTATCATGCATTTTCTATATCAATACATCATCACATTCTACAATAGAAGGAAAGTTAGAGACATTTGTACCACATTCATCCAATGAAATAGAAGGACAAAGATGAGATCCATCAACAAATCCAATGATTCCATTGTTCTCTAGTAACAATTGCATTTGAAAACGTCAATTCAAGTAATTTGAGTCATCCAATTTCACATTCATGGATGCTGAGATTTTTAAAATGAGAGTTGTAATTGGAGATTGTAAAATTTGAAGTTGTGCAGCTGTCAACATTGCAATAGTATGAACAGATTCACTAAGACCTTTTTATCAAACACTTTTAGCAACAGTGTTTATACGGTAATTTTGTTCAAAGGAAGAGAAGAGAGGATTCTATTCTGAGAGGATTTAGAAAGGAAGAAGCGTATTTGAATTGTTCTACTGTATTCTGTTATTTCATACCATCGGTATGTTCAACACTGTCATGTATATATATACATATCCATACCACACATATGCATACTCTATTAATTACCATCGTATGCATACTATACACTAACACTCTTACCCGTTTGCCTTCATAGGTGGTACAAATCATACCAACTTCTCAAATCTGAAGATCGGTAGCCTTCTGTATACTCTTGCAAGAGATTCTACATTATGATCTTCCGGTGGTTATGTTGTCTTTCTAGTCCCTATAAACACATTGTTGATGCAGACAAGAAAAGGCAAGGTCAAACTGCTACTTACATTTGCTTGACTTTAATACAAAAGTTCTCCCAAAGATGTGAAAAGTAAAAAAGAATAAATGGAATATTAAACTGGTGAGGAAAATGTCAAAATAAGAAATTGAGAAGTGTAATGCCCATGCTGCTGCCAAAATTTTAACAGATTGGAAGGATGGCAGGCCCTGGTCCTGTGAGAAGTAGAGGAACGAGAAGTTAGATGGTGGAGGCTGTGTACATCATTACAGTGGCTTTACTTTCAGTAGTCTCCACTCAGGAGGCTCTCATAGTGCGTTCCTTTCAGAGACTTTTGGACTTCATCCCAGTTCTCAACATAGTTCGATAGGGATCCTTTATGTATCTTTACTTGACGACTCTTAAGTTCTCTTCTTGGAACCTTTAGAAAATCTTGAACATCTAATAATTTCTACAGAGTAAAAGAGAAACTAGTTACTCTTTTCTGTTTTGAACGTTTTTACCCACATAGTACAAACGAACATGCATTTAAGGGCACTGACCGATAGAAAGGAGTTGTAAACAAAAGGTTCATATAGTTCAGCTTACTGTGTGGTTCTTGACCATGTCTTCATAGTAAAGAATAATATGCCTTGCACTCTTAAAGTACTCCAGGGCTTTGGCAGTTGTGTCTTCTACTTGCTTCAGACTGGGTATCAGCAAAGTTGTATTGATCAAAGCCTTGTATTTTGCTAGAATCTCTGCCTGAAACCATCGGTTGTTGTAAGATAGCACACATGCAGAAACTTTGAAAGGGAGGGGCAGAGAGAGTGAGTAACCTCACGAGGCAGATGAACATGGGACTTATGGGTTCCATTCAGTGGTTTCACATCTCGATCATAAGAATTTGCAAGTATTGAAATCATCCTTCGTAACAAATTTTTCCTGAAGAGAAAAACAGCCGAAACACCTCTGATTTTGAAGTACTCCACTATTTCTTCATGGTGTCTCATCACACCCTACGTCAATTGTTATGATAAAGAACGTGAGAAGTGCAGCATGAGATAAAATAAAACTAAAAGTAGATAATCCATTATGAGCATACCACATGCTCATGTAGCAAATTTGAAGTTACAAGGTGCAAGCTTTTGGTAAATTTACATATACTAATAAATTTGTGAAACCTCGGTAAAGAAACTATTATTTGCTCATCACCTTGAAAGAACCTAGAAAGCAGCATAATAACAGATCAATGCTGTTCATCTTAGCCGCTTCAAAATGTGTTATGAACTTGGTTTTGGAACACAGCATGATAACAGATAACAACAGGCTGAACTGCTCCAAAATGCGTTAGATGATATTGTTGATCCTATGTTTTAATATTGAATCAGTTCACGGATCAATAGATGCTGCTGTTTCCCACACTGGGAAGTTTTTTCAGGCAACACAAGCTGTTTCAATAAATGATCCCATACTGCCTTAGAGAAGAGGCATTACACAAAAAATTATAATAACTGATACTTAAAACAGCCTTCATACAGTAAAATAAAAATAGCATACTTCCAGCAGCTTTATCCTGCATTCAGTAAAGGAGGAAAGAGGGAGACAAGGGAAGCTTAAAGCTGCCTCAACTTTCTGCCATTCAAAACTACGAAGGGAAGTGAAAGTGGAAGGAAACTGCAGCATATGTCCTCTACCAAGTCCATAAAAAAATTCCTTCCAAAATAGGTGATATTTTATGGAAATCTCAAAGCAAGTTAAATGCAAAAATTCAAGCAAAGGGTGCTATGTATTAACAACATTTTATCAAAAAGCTTTAGATTGAAACCAATGAGACACTGGATCGCAATAAAAATGCATTTTCTAGGTCTTAATGCACAAAGAAAATCATTGATGAGAAATTAGGAGGTAGTCACTACCACTTGCAATCCCATATTGTAACTCCAAAATTTGTGGGTGCTCTCATACTTCTCTGCTACGATGATGCTAGATGTTACTGATGTACATAAGTGTCTGCTTTACCCACACATGTACTGAAATGAATGTTTTCCGCACTCATCTGAAACTAACACATACCGGTAATGAAAAAAGCAGGAAACCAACAAACACTTCAAGGATAGCACTTTCACCTGATTAAGCATCCACTTCAAGCCGACAGCTGCAGTACACTCATTCTTGGAAGCACTGCTTAACCAATCCAGATTATAAATTTTATCAAGAGTCTCTGTAATCGTCGAAAAATTACTCCTCCTAACTTTAACAGAGAAAATCTCTCCATTTGAGCTTATGTTCGTATGATTATTTAGCAATGTCTCAAACCATCCACTCCCAGATCTCTGCATTGACAGAATAGCAAAATACCGCACAGGATTGCACTTGCATTCAGCCCTATAACGCACCAAAAATCCCATCACTAACAAAGCCCACACAAAACCCAAATTCAGCTTGTTCAAAAAAAAATAAAAAACCCAAATTCAGCGTCAGCGCATATAAGTCTTACCTGCTATAAGTTTTCGGTCGTGGGTAGTGCACATAAGGGATTTCCCGAGGTTCAATATTAGGTTCCGGACATGGCCTATCAATCACTTCAACATTTAAAAATCCAGGATTTGTTCGTATGCCAATTTGCTTAAGACAAATTGAACATGTATACACACCACAAACCATCGCAAACACGACAACAACCATCCTTAACGCTAATGGCGACTTCTTAGGAGCCTTTATAATAAAAGAATCCTGTCATCCATAGATTAATTCACAAATTACCTCCACATTAAAAATCCACTAAAAAAACCACAGTTTAATGCATCAAAATAATTAATAAACCATCTCTGATTTAGCTCCATAACTGATCCCAACATGGGTAAAGGTGTACATAAAGAGAAGAGAGAGAGAGATGGGTAGTAATGGAAACGTCAAGTAAAAGCTTGAGGGAGATTTTTCTCTTTCTTTTTTTGATCTAGTAAAGCTAGGAAAGTTATAGTTACTATCATAAGAAAGTAACCCTTTTTTTCCCTCCTCACTCTACAACTTAATTAAAAATTAAAGAAAAGCTGGGTGTTGCTTTGCGTCCACGCTAATACAAATAAAAAGAAGCAAAACCCACAAAGACAAGAAGATGATAATGTTACATAAACATAACCCAGATCCAAAAAACATCACAAGAATACGTATTAAACACATTTTATATTACTGATACAATATAATACAGCAAATCAAAAAGAAAAGAAGAAAAATAACCTTGAAGAAGAAGCAGAGATCGCCAGCCATGAGGGTTTTTTTCCGGAGAGATCAAAAAGGAAGAAGAGGAAGTAAAGGCATTTGGCAGCTGCTTAAAGCTTCTTTTCTTCCTTGGTTCTTTTCAAAGTCCAGCTAGAGCATGAAAAGGAAAGGATTATGGGCTTTTTCTCGTGAAGAACATAGTGATTATTATATATTTAACCCTCTTTAAATCTAAAAAAGGAGTTATTATTTATCATTGCTCTGGATGTGGATTCAACAGGGACACTCCAGTAAGTGTAGCGGAAAAGGGTAAAGCAAGACAGAAAAGGCAAAATGGTCACGATGTGAGTTTTGTCAAGGGGAAACGAGTCGTTTTAGCGTTTGTGGTTTTGAGCTGAATGAATGACATGTCATTCTCTTGATAATTGTGACCTATCAACTGTTTACGTTTGTGCTTGAACCCATTACGAGAGATTTTGTGTACGGGGGGCAGTGATCTAATAAAGCCTTGGCGGCAGCGGTACCAAAAACATGATGTTTGACCGTGAGCATATCCACGTAATAAATTAATGAGCTCATGCTTGGTGTCAGCCAATTAATTAAAGTAGATAAAAAGATTATTGTAATCACATGTTAAAACAAGAGTAATAAATAATTCATAAAGTAATATCTAGTTAATTAAACTACATAAAACAAACTACTCAAAAAAATTCAAGAGATGTGCTTGTTGAATTTATGAATGCTTGATTTTTACAAATGTTAGCTTCACCTATTTATAGGTTAATAAGTAATTGTTTTTTTATCACGTGTTTCTAAAATCCATCATGGATGAGAATATCGAGTGTTGGGATAAAAAAATGATCGCATCTTCACTTTCATATATCTCCTTCAAAGTTTTTTAAAAAATTAATAGTTGGTTGTAAGAGTTTTGACATTTGTAAAATAGTTTTTTTTTGCGGAAATTAAAAGACTCTATAATCAGTAATTTTCTATAAATTGTTGCAATAAATAAGAGAATAAACTTTTAATTTAAGAACAAAAGTGTTTGTTCTTATTTATATATGATAAATACTTTGAGAATAAGAGTATGAATGCCTTAAAGAATAGAAAGAAAAAAAGGTGTGAACTCATTATCTGGATGTTTCAAATAATATTTATAGCCCTTGAACTTTTTGTTTCATTGAAAGGGTGAAGAATTATTTCCTTTTAGAAAACATTGATAATAAGAAACACCATTTAGACAAACATTAATACTGATGAATATAACTCTTACATTAACATTACTGTTGATAGGTATACAAAGGGTTCATATGATGTTTTATATATTATTTTGTACACAATATTAATATTGACAAGAAAAACTCTTAATCAATATTAATGATGATTGGAACAAGATAAACTTTTGAAAGACTTTTGTATGCCTAAGAGTGTAGAGAAATTAGTGTCCTAGATTTTTAACATTTTATATTTAAGGACTATAAAGTAGCTTTGTAACTTAGCATGGGGTCTAAAAAAAAATTCAATTCCTAATTTATTGAATCTAAATCAATGCCAAATCTAGGGATATTGGATCTAATGCCTTGCTAGATGCACATGCACTTGGGATTAACTTGTAGTTGAGTCCGAAGATGTTGGGTCTATTATCTTACCATAATTACAACCCTCACATTTCCCCTTCTTCGAAATGAGAGGTCTACACAAAAAAAAATCATACTACTTGCTCTTTTAAGTCTTCACCTACTCCTATTCCCATAATACCTCGTTGCCCCTCACTAATCACACTCTTTAAAGACTAAGTAGCCTTTGATAAAATCTCTTACAATTTGAAAATGCAAGGCAATTAATCTTGTCTTCAAATCATGTGTGTGTCCATAATATAACCTATCTATATGATGTTGCTCGACAAGAAAATAAATAGAAAGCAAAGATTAAAAGGTCCTGAAATTGCCTATCATATGCCAGTACCAGCATTTCACCATGTCTCAACCCCAGAAATTATTGTTCCTTACTCATATGTTGTTGAGAGTAATAATGACTCTCAAACTCTATTTTGAAATCCCCTAAACAAACACTCACCAACACGTCTCTCCCTAACAATATCTTAGAAATCTAGGCTTTATTTGAAGTAGTTGGTGTAGTAGAGTTCACACGCAAACCTGTTGGCACAATTATTTGATTCATTATTATTTCCATCCTTTGCTGACAATGTTAGACTATCTCAACATCTTTTTTTTTTTTTCTGAAAACTGGCTCATAACCTAACTCCATTAAACTTTTCACCCATGCAACCACATTATCTTTACTAATTGTGTTAGATATCTTTAATAATTGTGTTAGATGGCCTTAACATTCATGTCATTATCGTTCAATAAATCCAAGTCCAACATATAGGGTCAATGTTTAGTAGGGGGTACTATTGTAGACACCTCCTAGTGGTGGTCTACCTAATTGTTCCTCATGTTGTGATATCTTGAATTATATTGATTTTACACTTTCTTGAAGTCATGTTGACTCCTACTCAAATTGTAGTGGCACCCTATATCTATAAGAAGTGGTGTCTACTAAAGGGTTCTCATGATTTCCTCTTATAACAATATCTTTATCTCTTTACCCTGCTAAAGACAGATGGTCTCAGTCTCATGTGTAGTGTACATCATCCTATATTCACTCAATGATATTTCTGTGAGTCTAGTAAATCTAATTTCATGCTTTGATACCACCTATAACACCATACCGAAATAACTCCTGAAATCCCTTTCATTTTCACAAACTCCAATAATTAATACAAATCAAATACAATAAATAATTAAACTACAACAATAACATAACCTTAACTTTGTTGGTATGGTGGGAAAACACTCACCAAATGGTTAAAAGGTCATGTTCCACATACGAAGGATCCTATTCCAACTACATCTCCTAAAGTAATAAAATATCATACCATTAAATCACACACACATATATGTGTATCATGTTTTAATTCCAATTATATGCATCTCCTCTTTTTCACTAAATACCTAAAAATCCATATTTGAATCAATTTCATTATCCCTGATATTTCACATATATTAAATACACATTTATACATAAAGTTTCATTATTTTTCTCTTATTTCCTCCTAGATGGATGAAGTCTCCATGACAAGAAAAAATATTTTCTTTTTATTTTCATCTTATTTCACTTTATTAATATCTATTTAACCTAGATACACGTTTTTAATTCAACTTACATACTATTCCTTATCTTGTTTATTTTTATCATTTTTTTTCCCCATTTCTAACCTATCATGGCTAAAATTTAATCCTTCATCTCAACATGCTCTTTTCTTCAAATCTTTGTAATTCCAATATCTTTACTCCTTAATACAATTAATTTATCTCATCCATATTTTTTTAAAAAAACCTCTAATTCTAACATATACCCCTAACTTAGCAAATCCATAAACTCAACCATAATTAATATAATTTCACAAAAACATGTTAAAAGAGGTATAGATCACCTTACCAAGGAATTTAAAGCCTTAAATGCTTCCTATATGGGTTCTCAAATGACTTATCTTTTTTTTTTTTCCTTTATGTTACAACCTCCAAGACTCACCCTTATTTCCTTCTAATTTATTCTAAATCTCGTAAACTCTCCATATTTCCTTTTAATTATACACTTTTCTAATTTTTTCTCCATGTTTTTTCTCAAGTTTTCTAGACTTTCATGATAATTCTCTTTCTCTCTTTCATCATCCAAAAAATAATTCAAAGTTTTAACCTTTCAAATAATCATGCTATAAAAAGTAAAGTAGTGTTTATTATTGGAGTAACAATTACTTTTTAAAGTGTTTTTTCGTGGAAAAAACACATCAAAATGATATATTTTTTATATTTAAAATTTATTTTTAATATTAGTACATCAAAACAATTCAAATACACCAAAACACTAATTTAAAATAAAAAAGAATAATTTTTAAAAAAACTCATGGTCAAATGAGAAAAGAAACAAGTTATAACTCATCACATGGGAACAATACAACAAGAAAATATGTTTATTTTGTTTAAAAAAAAACATTTATGAGGTGTCAATATTCTTCTGAATCAATATTATTAGGCCTCCATCATTTTTTGGAAAAAAGACAAATAAGTGTCACTTGATACTTGCTAACATGTACCCAGCTCGACGAGAAATAGTTTCCTTTTCGATTTGAGAATTCTGAAGTTCGATAAACTCATTAAAGAAGAGAGTTAACTTGATGGACTTTGTTGCGTACATTTGACTACTATTTGTCACTATGTTTTCAAAAGTAATTTTGAAAATAAATATTATTTTGTATTTTATATTAAATGTTTTTTTGGTGTTTTTAGATCAATTTTCATATGGTAATATTGAAAATGATTTAAAAAAAATAAAAAAATAATAATTATTTTGATGCATATCTAAATGTATATAATTCATAGTAATTTAAATTAAAATATAAACTACTTATTTGCCAAATTTTTTATGGTTAAATTAGCTCATTCCATGGCTTTAATTTCTTTTGTGAATTCACTTAAAGGATGTCATATCTCCCTTACTCAGTTGAACCAATAACAATCCTTTAAAATCACAACTCACACTCTTGGGCCAATCATCAATTCATGATTAATATTCTCTGCTCATATAGCTGGTTTATCAATTTCTCATCGGTAGCTCCCATTTATTTTCATGACTTATTTCTTTATGCTTGGTAGCCTAACTATTAGTCCCACAAATCTCTTTTTAATTTATAACCCTTACTTATATGGTTGACTTGTATTTTTTCTTATTAGTAACCCTCACTCATATGGTCAATTGTTTTTTTATCAGTAACCCTTAATAATATTACCGACATATCCTTTTCTTTTGTAGTTGTTTTAAATATCTCATTTCTTTTCTTCTTTTGATATTTATCATTCATTACTTTATTTGTTTATTTTTTTTTAAAAAAAAACATATAAAAGTATTTAAGGACAACATTATTCTAAATAAAAATATAAGGTGGAGAGCTCTAACCTACTCCTTTAGTTGATAAGAAAAGATATACAAATATCAAAATTTAAATTCCTTAGTTTTATTAATCGATATTCATGTTCATTATTCAATTCATACTAACATGTTTCATTTATAAAACCCTTTATTACATTTCTTAATGTCTCAATTTTTATGTTCTCCTTTTTAACTCAACCTCTTATTTTCCTACCATAAATATTTTGTTTCTTTATTTCACAATAATCCTCAACATTCTTGTTACCATAGTTATACCATAAAATTAATCTAACATTTCTCTCTCTTAATATAAATACTATTTATCCCATTCAAACTCTTAAGAAACTCATAGTTTGATCTTGAAAACTCATAAATATTCACCTAGTAAGTCAATATTTTCCATATTGTAAAATTATTTTTCTCTATTTTTTTATATATAATTTGCTTGACTCATTTTTTTATTTTTTTTTATTTTTATTTTCACATACAATATTCATCTCATTTAAATATATAAAATATCAACCCATTTTGATCTTCTTAACGTTTTCAACGTAACACTTAATTTATAAAATAACACTATTACACTTTTGAACTTTCTTAATACACAACCAACACAATGTCATAGCAATGAATATCATATACACTCACCAATTCAATATTGACATAAAATCATTCCATCTTTTTTATTTTTTTTTCGTGTATCCATAAATTTATAAATCACAAAGCCAAACATTTGTGTCTTGTCCATATGTTCTAATCTATTTACTACTTTTCCTTTTACTTTTCTATATCAAGTTAAATAATTTTTAAACTATACCCAACATAATTACTAAAAAAACTTACAAATTAGACAATTATAAAATAACAACTTGCAGGTGAAATGAACATCACGTTTTATTGTTTTGTATTTATGGGAGGTATAATCTACAATGTAGTTTTTCACTTTAATATACTTTAAAATATTAAAGTCCATGGATAAATCTTAACACCTTAAATATAAAATTGATGACATTAAGGACTAAATTGCATAAAATTCAACGTTTGATGAACAATTAAGGACTTAATTGAACAACTCGCGACCAAAGACTAATTTGTAAAATATTTGGCTTCTAATGTCTCCTTCTTCTTCACAATTTCTTTGTCTCTTTTTGATCTCAACTTTTTCTCTCCTAAATTTCTCTTAAACGTTTGGCTAAAATTGTTTTCTTTCTTAAGTCCAAACACCAAATGAACTTATTTGCTTATGAGAAGTAAAGAAAAATGCAATAAAAGATAATTAAAAAGCTCACTTCTTTTTTTTGTGGTTAGTGACGGTACTTTTAAAGGAGAAAATGTTGTTTTAATTTTTTTAAAATTTCCCTAACTTATATCGCCATGTCTTACCTCATACTCGATACCATTTTGATTCCATCAAATGTCTAAATTCATCATTTCCCGCCTTATTTTCTCTTAGAAAATGTCACCTTAGTGTTAACATTTTTGTTTTTTTTTATTATTTCCTTCTATCAAGGTTTACCACTATTTCATAAAATTCATAATCTTCCAAATCTGAATTCTGCAAATACTATATTCAGTTTACATATATTTTATCTCATTTTAATGTTTTTAAAAATTTCTTAATATTTTTATCCATGGACTTACATAATTGGTTAGGTGTTTAGTGTCTTGCTTCAGACTAGGTCTAAATTTAATAGATTGCGTGATTTTAGAGATTAACTTGAGTTTATAAGGCTCAATAGGGTTTGCTTGATTTCCCCCCTTCCCTCTCCCCCCTTTTGGTTTTTAAGTTTTATCCGCTAACATTTTTTTTTATTTGTTTCATGCTTTTTATGAGATTTCTTAGTTGTTTTTAAAACAACACGGGTTGCCTCAATTTTTTTTTGGTTTTTTTCTATATTTATATTTATATTTTTAAGAGAATCAACGATCATTTACCTTAATTACATAATCCTACAACATTCTCCTAGATAAATTATCATACCTAATAAATTTTAGTTCCAAATTCTTTCAAGCTAATCATAAGTGTTCATTATTTCATTTGAATGGCTATATGCTTCTAAGTGCTAATCTCTTTAAAGTAATCTTGTAGTGTAGTAGTAATAAGAAACAAAAAGAAGAGAGAAGGAGATAGAGGGGGACATAAATGTTGAGACACAACTCTGCAAGTCTCTTCAAAATAATCTTGGAGTAATGAGAAATACAAAAGAAAGGAGAAATAGATGAAGTAAAAAAGTAAAAAAAAAGAGTGTTGGTTGGTTTGACAATGAGTTAAGGTTTGTTTGATTTAAATTGGATAATTCCATTAAACTTGTAAAATCAGTAGCAAACTCGTGATTTTGCATATTTTTTTTCACAACTTTACTGATTTTGCATGAGTGGAGTCTGATTTTGCTAGTTTTTAAATTTTTAATTCAATTTTACATGCTAGATATATGTTACAAGCCAACTCATGATTTTAATAACCTTATGAAAACCATATTGTCTAATTATCTTATTAGACAATGAATGTGACTTTCACCGACTATTATAACCTAGTTTTATTAAAAACATTTATTGGCCCATAAACCTAATTTTATTAGGTCACTTGGACCCTTTTAGTTTTATATATAAGCCTTTAACATGTCTTAGGATTTTGTCCTCCTCCTTGGGATAGCGAAATTCTTGTCAATTTTGCTATGGACTCAAACATCAAAGCAAATACTTATGATTTCTCATCCTTGTGTTCTAAGGGCATGACATGGTGACAAAGAGTTTGAGATCTGCATTACAGGTTTCGGGTTTGAGTTAGGACATGACACCATGACAAAGGTTTTGAGATCTACATTGCAGGTCTCGGGTTCGAGTTACGACATGCTCACTTTGTAAGAGTCTATGACAACTAGAATTTTACTGGTTTAACTCATACCTATAAAAGTGTCAAAAGTAGAAGTAGAGTTTGCTCGAATAAAAATTTCCCACCTTTCTTCTCGGCTTACAAAGATGGTAGTATATAGACCATGTTCTCCGTGACCCAGACCCAGAAAGTCGAGTTTGCATCCAAAGATGCTGTGATTTAACCCGAGACTGACGTCAAGTCTCATCTTTTGGTTCAGAAATTGATGGCTCACATTAAATTGTCCTCCATCCTAGCCTATCGTGGCGGAATCATTTGATATTATAAGCAAATAATAATAATTATTTGGATAGGCAGTCTTGCCAATATCATTTTCATTTTTTCAAATCAGCCCAGAACGCCCTTACCAATACTCTTGGGCTGGCCCTCGATGCATTGATAGGGCCAAATATAGCCCACCATGTAGATGTTGAAGGAGGTACGATCGGATTGGAGAGTATGAAATTCCTTCTGCTTATGGGGGCATCCATTACAGTCAAGGTGAAGATAAATCCCAGTGTACAAAATGGGCACAGCCGCACAGGCATTCTTAATTTTCCCCCATCAGTACCATGGTTTTGCTTTAAAAGCTAATCCCAGGAATCATGCTAAGAAGTTAACATCCATTGATGGTAGCAGGCAGCTGGACTGTTTGGGATTCTGAGCATTGGTGCAAGTTGCTAAACCATAAGACATTAATTGATTTCTCAGAGTATTTGTCACTTACATTTGAGCATTGGTCAGTGTATGAAATAAATAAATCAAAAAAATAAACACTTGTAGATGGTGGTCGGTCGACGGTAGCTGTCCTTGGTATTAGGTGTCTATCTTATTTTGCAGAATAATTGATTATTTTTTTTCTCATGACGACGTATCTTCACTCCCATTAATATGAAAATAATATATTATTATTATTATTATTATTATTATTCTCAAGAGCATCCAATCATGGCTGTAGCAGATGGAATGAGCATAGAAAATAGGTGTGAGTTAGCAAATCATGTTAAGGAGAGAATCTTATATTTTAATTCATAGGATAGGATCTTAAATAGACTAATAAATTCATCTCTACTCCTCACCTAATATCGATCGGCTGACATGTTGTCTGCCTGAGTTGTCACCCACCACCGTTATTAGCTTGCTCTTCCTCGCTGGTTTACTTAAAACACTTCTCAAAACATCCTCTCTCGTTTCTCTCTCTCAAATTTGAAATGGATAACAACAATGAAATAACTCATGACTTTTCACCCTTCTTCAAAGTTTACAAAGATGGGAGAGTAGAAAGGCTTATGGTCCTGGATGATCTTCCTGCTGGCCTAGACCCAGAATCTGGGGTTCTATCCAAAGATGTGGTGATCTCACCAGAAAGTGGCGTCAAGGCCAGGATTTTTATCCCAGAAACTGTCGGCTCAGATCAAAAGCTGCCCCTCCTAGTCCACTATCATGGCGGCGGCTTCTGTGCTGGATCAGCATTTCACATTCTAACAAAACACGTTCTCACTTCAACAGTGAGCCAAGGTAACGTGATTGCCATTTCCATCGACTATAGATTGGCCCCTGAACACCTCCTGCCAGTTGCCTACAATGATTCGTGGGATGGGCTAGAGTGGATTGCTGGTCATTCTAATGGCCTTGGCCCCGAGCCATTGCTCAACAACCATGTGGATTTCGGGAAGGTTTTCTTAATGGGTGAGAGTGCTGGGGCAAATATAGCCCATTACTTAGCTGTCCAGGCAGGTGCCATTGGCTGGGTCGGCTTAAAAATTACCGGTGTGATCATTGTTCACCCGTTCTTCGGGGATAAAGAGGTAGACAAAATGTACAAATATTTGAATCCTGCAAGTTCTGGGGGTGACGACGACCCCAAATTGAATCCAGCAGTGGATCCCAACCTGTCAAAAATGGGATGTGAGAAAGTCCTCGTTTGTGTGGCGGAGACAGATTTCTTAAGGGATAGAGGGGAGGCTTATTACAAGACCTTGGCTGGGAGTGGGTGGGCTGGAAAAGTGGAGTTTTATGAGACTAAAGGAGAGGATCATTGCTTTCACGCGTTCAAACACTGTGGAGAGACGGATGCTCTCACCAAGAAGTGCGTTGATTTCATGATTATGGAGTGAGTAATATCTATACACACGGCATCTTATGCAAGCGCTGTGAATAATTCTTGTATGCTACTCAGTTCTTCTCATGTCTTGCTGAAATTATTACGTTCTTTCACTTGAAGCACTTACAGTTGATGCTTTGTTTGGCTTATGCTTTCTTTCTTTCTTTGTTTTTATTTTTTATTAATGTCATTCTAGACCAACTTGCTTTTATCTTGATTCATCCTAATAATTTTAAAGTAAATAATCATATAATTTTTTTAGTAATCATTATATTTGCAATCATATACCCGAACATATTTTTTCTCTCCATTGATACGGTTTTTCCTAGACATTCGCCATTGGTGTTTTTCATCTCATGAATGTTACACCTGAGAGCAATGATTTATTTAGCAAAGAGAGATAATTAAATTGGAAATGGTGGGCTTTTCACTTGGTCAAATACTTTTATCTCTTATAAAAAAAAAAAGTAGGTTTAATATATATAGAAAAAGGAGAAAAAAATATGCCCAAACATGTAGGCGCGAGCTTGGGGAATTGCAAACAGAAACTGAGGTGCTTGACTGGGCCTTAAAGCCTATATTTGCATACCTGGGTTTTATTTTTTTTATTTGCTTTACTAAAAGGTTGAATGATTTTTTTTAAAAGAAAAAATAAAGGTGACATTACAAATAACCTCAAGTAGCTCGGTCAGCCACTGTTAACGCACACTCATGTATACTGTGGACTGGCCATTTCCTTCCCTGCTTTGCGCGTGTATGTGTTTTTTTTTTTAAATAACCTAAAGTAGTTCGGTCAACCACTATTCATGCATACTCATGTGCATTGTGGACCGACCATTTCCTCCCCTGCTTCGAGCGTGTATGTGCTTTTTTTTTTTTTAACAGGGATGCTTTTTGTAATTTTTATGGTGGAAATGACAAAGGAGTGGTTGTGGCCGAGCGGTGGTCTGCGCGCTGCCAGCATCGCCGCGCGCGAGTTCAAACCGCTCACACAACAAACTGATTTGTTTTTTTTTCATACAAAAAACAAGATTTTTTTTTAATAACTGAGGTGTCCGGGCCAACTTACGCGCACCACGACTAATCTCCGGATCCACTTTTTTTTTTGACATTTTTTCCCTATTTTGTTTTGCCACTTATACTTTTGTTTTTCTTAACCGATGTGTCCGGGTTAGCTTACGCGCACCACGATGTTTTCTTCCCAAGTATTTTTTTTCCTGGCCAACTGAGCACGCCGCGAATAATCACTGGGCTCATTTTTTTCCTTGTTTGTTTTTCCTACTTATACATTTTTTTTTATATAATCAGGGTGTCTGGATCACCTTACACGCACTATGACTATTATTATTTTATAATACATAAAGGAGATCGCAATTCCAAAAAGTTATGAGTATATATATTTTAAGGCGCTAATATGAAATAAATAGCAAAATATATAATTAGTCTAACATATTTATCAGAGAAAAAACTACAAATAATTATTATCATTATTTTTAAGGCGCTAATATGAAATAAATAGCAAAATATATAATTAGTCTAACATATTTATAATAAAAAAAATTTACGAATAATTATTATTATTATTATGAATGCCTTAACTACAATAATTAGAAATTCCAACACCTAATAATATTTTTTTAAAAAAAGAAATTAAAAAATAAAATAAATGACAAAACAAAAAAAATATTATTAGATCTTAAAAAATTATTTGACTTGAAGAATAAATAAAAAGAAAAAAGAGAATAATAAGCCAAACAATTACGACACACCCAACCACCATCGAATGCACAATTAACTACAAAAAAAAAAGTCATTCATCTCTAATTGATTTGTCGATTGCATTTCTTTAATCAACCGATTATATAATTATCAAAACAATTAAGACACACCAAACAATCAATCAATTGCAGTTTTGCAATCTATTAATTTAATAAATCAACACACAATAGCAATCAACCAGAAATAATCCATATTTGATAGATTTTAGCAGTTGTAATTTTGCTATTTGCCAGTTAAATAGTTTGTTGCCGTTAAAATAAACCCAACCATCAACATGTTTGATACAATAATTTTACTGATTAAATATTAAAATCACCAATTATAACACACATAAAATCAATCAGTTTTCTACATAAACAGAACCTAGCACAACACGCGGGCAAGTTCGCTCGTTAAAAAGCTAAAGGAGATCGGTTGTTCACTATTTGCTATCGTGGACTGGACAATTGGTCTGCTGCTTCGCGCCTACATGAGCTTGGTTTTTTTTTTTAGTTAGGGCTTCTTATTTTTTTATTTGTATAGTAGAAATGACAAAGGAGTAGCTGTGGTCGAGTTGTTGTCTGTGCGTTGGCAGATTCGACATGCAAGAGTTCGAGCCGCTCAAACAATAAAACTGATTTTGGTTTTCTTTTTTTTTCCTTTAAAAAAAAAACAGATTTTTTTTAATAACTAATGTGTTCGGGCTAGGTTACGCCCGCCAGACTAATCTCTGGATCCACTTTTTTTATACATATTTTTCCTTGTTTTGTTTTGCCACTTATACAATTTTTTCTGTTTTTTTCTCCAACAGAGGTGTTTAGGTCAGCTTATGCGCACCACAATTTTTTCTTCCCAGGTTTATATTTTTTTTGTTCCTGGTCAACTGAGCGCGCCACAAATAATCTATGGACTCATTTTTTCTTTACATTTTTTCCTATTTTTTCTCCCACTTATATATTTTTTATATAATCAGGGTGTCCGGATCAGCTTACACGCACCACGACTATTATTTTGATGATTATATATATTTTAAGGCGCTGGTATGAAATAAATAGCAAAATATATAATTAGTCTAACATATTTATCAAAAAAAAATTCAAAAATAGTTATTATCATTATTTTTAAGGCGCTAATATGAAACAAATAGCAAAATCTATAATTAGTCTAATATATTTATAAAGAAAAAAAATATGAATAATTATTGTCATTATTTGGAATGCCTAATCTACAATAATTAGAAATTTCAACAACTAATAATATTTTTAAAAAATTAAAAAATAAAATAAATGAAAAAACAAAAATAAATATTATTAGATTTTAAAAAATTATTTGGCTTGAAGAATAAATAAAAAAGAAAAAAAAAGAATAATAAGCAGAACCATTACGAAACACCCAACCACCAATGAATGCCCCATTGACTACAAAAAATAAAGTAATTCATCTCTAATTGATTTCATCGATTGCATTTTTTTCATCAACCAATTATATAATTGTCAAAACAATTAAGACACACCAAACAATCAATCAATTGCAGTTTTGCAATCTATGAATTAAATAAATCGACACAAAATAGCAATCAACCAGAAATAATCCATCTCTGATAGATTTTAGCAGTTGCAATTTTGCTATCTACTGGTTAAATCGTTCGTTGCTGTTAAAATAAACCCAATCATAAACAAGTTCGATACAAGAAAAAAATAATTCATCTTTTATTCATTTTATTAATTACAAATTTACGTCTGCCAATTAAATAACTTTCAGAACAATTAAAACAAGCCTAACAATTAATCAGTTATAGTTTTTCAATATGGAAATTACATAAATCGATAAAATATTTAAGAAAGTTAACCCAATAATGGATTGGCTATAAAATACAATCTACTCATCTTTAATAGATTTTATCGATTATAATTTTGAGAGTTGTCAACTAAATTATTATCCGAGCACTTAAACTGATAACAACAACTAACTAATTCGATACAGACAAAAAAAATAAAACAGAATTTAACGATTACAATTTGCTATCTATCAACTAAATAATTCTTTGCAGGCCGAATAATTAATCAGTTTGTTGCATCAAAAAATCCTAGCACAACGCGTGGGCTAGCCAACTCGTATCACCTATAAGTTGAGTGTTTGACCACCATTGTGGTGGTTGAAAAGTTAAGGCAACATTTGTTTTTGATTAAAAAAACTGATTTTAAAATCATTTTAACCCAAAAACATCTCCCTAACACCCTTGGAATACTCACAAACTAACGTGTCAACTTTAAACACCCAAAAAGGTTCTAAGAACTTGAAACCAAACCCAATTTATATTTATCTTCCTCAATTATAGACTGTAAAATAATACAAATAAAATTTTGTACCAAAATTGATTTTTTTAAAATCTAAAGGGACCTAAAGTGTGTAATTTGCATTACTTAAAAGTTTCAGGATCTAAATGTATTTTTCTTGAAATCTCTGACATGTCACCCATGTTCGGTGTCTTTTTTATTTTGGTCTCTTTATTCTTAATTCTACCATTGACAAGAAAAAACCTAAAGGGCTTTCAAATAGATTTTAATTTCCTAAAATTAAACTTGAAGTCTAAATTAAATTACTAAAAAACATATAAGAGGTCCATAATATTTTACGAGTGTGTGAACAATGTTAACTCTAATAGAAAACCCATGTGTTTTGCTTTTATACTTAATTATAAACACTAATAATTACTCCATTACTAATTGTTATTAGAATTCATTTCTTATGTTGCACGCTTGTGCGAGGCGTCAAAGTTAAAGAGTGACCACATAGTTATTTGGTTTAAGGTTATTAGAAAAGTTGAATATGCTAGTCTTATTAGAGTTTCAAAAAGTAAGAGACTCATTGCGGTTATGAAAGGTTGTTGTTAACCCCTAATGCATCTTTCCCAAGGCAAACAACTTTATGAAGTTTTAATGTGGTTTAAAAAATTGATGGGGTTCTTACTTGATATTTTGGTTGTGGTTTATAATTTATTCATATAAATAAATTTGACCTTTGGAATTTGTTATGGGCTTGTAAATTCAAATAAATTCTTATTTGGGAAAAGTCATGTTGCTACTCTAACACGGTTCACTTATCTTGGATGATGAGTATTTTTTGTCTATGATACCAAGATACTTCTAATTAAAATTGGTAAATATTCAAGATAACTTTAAGAATTTATGGATCAATTACTAATATTTTAAATACCTGTTTACTTGTTGATTTGATATTTATATAAGAATATTTACTATTGATTCTCATAAATAAAAAAAGATTGTCTATTTTTTTGATGTATCAGTCAAATCATCATGGATTTAATAAACTTGTTATTAAAATCCAAACCTGTATACAAAAGACATTTTTTGAAAAACAATATAATTGTTTTTTGCTAGAATATGAATTTATTGTTTAAGATATTTGGCTGTATGCAACATAAAAAATATTTTGCAA
This sequence comes from Salix udensis, assembly GCA_029204005.1. Taxonomy (NCBI): domain Eukaryota; kingdom Viridiplantae; phylum Streptophyta; class Magnoliopsida; order Malpighiales; family Salicaceae; genus Salix; species Salix udensis. The sequence goes on from CM055022.1 coordinate 13,613,785, forward strand.
CTATATTTATTTATTTTTGATAACTTTATAAGACAATGTTTGACAAAAACACATTTAATTTTAAAACACACCTTAAGACAAAAATAAGCTTAGAAAAAACAAAGAGGAATGCCAAGCACGCCTTCAAGGCTAAGCCAACTCGACCGAGTTGACTCGACTAAATTGATCATGTTAACCTTATTTGGTTGACTCGATGAAGCTCAATAAAAACGAAAGCCAAAAAATCAAAATGGATTAACATAAAAAAAACAAAAACTTTAAAACAAATTAACCAAAACAGATCAAACACCTGAAAAAATAAAGAGCACGCATAATATTCAACATGAAACCCAATAACATGAATACCAATCTAGAAAAGTTTTTCAGTAAATAAAAACATGGTCATGTTCTCATTCAAACATATATGAAGAATCACAAGTCCATTGGTTTTGATTTTCACCCAAACTTCATAATTTGACAGAAATGAGTTTCGATTATAAACAAACCTCTAGGATTAAAACTCTCAGAAACATGTTATTAAGCATATAGACCCTAGACTACTTATTAAGAGTGATACATGAACATGAAGAAACAAGATTTGAATCAAAATAAAGCCTAAAACTAAAACCTTAGATAATATTCTTCTCATGAACACCAAGAACACTGTCTAGAAAACCTAGAAATGCAGTAATTGAATTAAAAACCCAAAATGACCACTTTATGCCTCAAACCTATGCATTTCAGCTCTTACAAATAGCACTACTACTTACTAACATGATTGAAACAATATAAACAAATAGAAAAAAGATCAAAAATATGCTTTAACTACATTATTAATTCATAACATTAAACATGCTTAAACAAATCAAGCTACAAATAACATATTTTACCAATTCTGAATGTAACATAATTCAATTACTAACATGATTGAAACGATATAAACAAACAGAAAAAAGATCAAAACCGTGCTTTAAATATATTATTAATTCATAACATTAAACATGCTTATTTTAACTCTATCTTGATTGTTTCTTTCTATTTTGACAAATCATTTCAGTGTCTATATTTTTTAATGGATTTGGGATCAAGATCCTTGTTTTAATTAATGTTTTCAAGTGCTACATTATATAAAAAATTGTTGGCAACTACTATATTATTTTGATTCCATTGTTTCTTCATATAGACATAATTTATTGAGATCTCCTTATTTTTATTGCTTTCAAGTACTTACCGTTCTGGGGTTTTATGATCAATTATATCTATATTTTTATAAATGTTTTCAGCTTGATTATTTGCTCATTTTCTTTTTCAATGGTTTTGTTTTAACTAATTGGTCTATCATGTTTCTAGTGTGTCTTAAACTCATTTACCACAATTTAGAGGATTGTCCTATTAGAACTTCAATCATGTCTGGAGCATTTATAGTTGGTATATGAGATTCAATTATTTCTTTTGAATTAATGAATGCATTTTGTAGTTGATTTGTTATGTCTTGCAAATGAAGTATATGCTAAATTTCTTGTTCATGTTGTTTTGTACGAGGATCAAAATTTGATGATGACAATGCATTCAATGTAATATCTTTATTCACTTGTTTAATTTCTCCTTTTAATACTAGAAACATAGTCTCATAAAAATTATAGTTGGCAAAATATGTCATAAGTCTTATCAAAATGAGTCTTCAATGAATCACTTGTCAAGGGTTAAGGGAATTTGACTATTGATGGGGATTCAAAATCAATATATATTCTCAACCTCCTATAAGGATCTATCTTTATATGTTGTAGTGAATAAATTGTAGAATATACCGCACAATGAAATATTCTTCGATGGAAGTTTTTTTTTCATATCCAAAAACCAATTGTAAAGGGAGAAATTTATGATAAGATGTTGGTATAATATTTGTGAGTTGTTTCATTAAATTAATAAGCCCCCAAATAGAGATAAAAAGCTTAGTTTTCATGAGTCATAGTCTTGCAATTAATTGAAGACATTTAATAAATGATTTAACTTGACCATTCTCAATATAAATTGGAGCAACAAGATGTTTAATGTTATACCAAGTGACATGTAATGATAATTAAATTTTTAGGATGTAAATTCACCAACATTGTCAAGATGAATGGTCTAAATTGTATGATCGAGAAATTATGCTTGTAATCTAATAATATGACCAAGTAATCTTACAAATATTATATTGCGAGTTGATAATAAACACACATATGACCATTTTATAAATATACCTACTAAAACCATAAAATATCTAAATGGTTAGCATGGTGGGTGAATGAGCCTACAAATATCACCTGTATGTATTCAAAAATTTTGGATATTCAATCCTAACTTTAGCTACTGATGGTCTAATGATCATTTTTTTTCTTGAGGATAAACAATACATGAGAATTTCATAAATTAAAGAATCGTCTAGTTCTTAAATGGATGATCATGTGAATTATCAATAATTCTTCATGTCATTATTGATCCAGGATGACCTAATCAGTCATGCCAAATAATAAAATTATATGGTTCATTGAACTTCTGGTTTATTATTCAATTGCATTTATACTTGTGTAGTGCAATCCTGAAGATAAAATGAATAATTTTTCAAATATTTGTTTTCTTGTAGAGTCATTTGAAATGATATAAGGATATTTTATACCATTGTAATTGACAGTCTCAATATAGTACTCGTTAAGCTGTATATAATACAAGAATAAAAAGCACACTTAAAGTATTAAAAAAAATTATAAACTAATTATTATCCTTATAATAAATATCAACTTGTTTCATTAATTTCCTCAAAATAATCTACAACATCACAGGTGCGTCACATCTAAAGAGTTAAAATAAGTATCATTATGATCTTTATGTGGTTAAGAAAAACTTATTTCTATGCTTTCCTCCTTTTCCTTAAATGAGATTGATATAAATCAACAAAATATTTGGTTGAATGAAGGTACAAGATCAATATCTTTTCATTCCACATCAATAATATATATTTATATCTTTTTGGTATCTCCTCTATATATACTCTTCCCCTTTTCTTATTTCTCCTTATTCTATAAAAATGTATTGGAATTTGATGAATTATGACCATTATAGCTACTCTAATAAAATCATTCGTCCATAACCTCTACTATGACCATGACCATAACTATAATTATTATCATATCTCATAACATTCACTTCTAGAAGGGAGTTGAACCATAATCTAGAATAGAATAAGGCCATATAATCTTTTCCTTGTAAGCAGTTGACCTTGACTACCTATTCAATAGTTAGTGTACTATCTTTTTTTTTTTTTTTTTTTTTTATCTTTAAGAGCCCTAGGTAACCTAAAGTTTCCTAGTGGGTGAACGTCAGCCTCTCTGGTCATTAGCCTAATCTTTATGGATCCTTGTCCCCCATTAGAACCCGTAGTCTCTAGTTGACCTTATTTGAATATGAAGTCATTAATAGAGGCTGGATGTTTCCATCTTCTAATAGTCATTTGAAATGGAAAACACTAAGGAGTAGGTTACCTTGAGATCATATCTTCTACTTTATTATGAAATTTATCATTTCTCACACAAAAAGCTTAATACTTGCACATAGTTACTCTCATTCACACAATGATATAAAGATAAATTTTAGAGAGAGACTTCAAATGAATTTAAATGTAGTAAAAAGAGTCTTTATACATGGGTCTCTTTTATCCTTAGACCAATAGATGACATGTTTCACCATAATCATAAATCCCCCCAAAGACAAGTAACATTGTCATAAAGTGTTCTACCATAAATTTATCTAATCAAGACAAACATTATTTTAACTAAAATGTCATTTCACATTCATATACTTTGGTGTATCATCTCAGGATGTCCCTGTTTTTCTTATATGGAGCAATGTTGGAAACCCCATTAAAAAAGGTAAATATGTTTATCAAGTCTATTCAATAAAAAAAACTGCACAAAATTGGAGGCGCTACAATGAACCGAGATTTATCAATATTTTTTAATATTTAATAGAAAAATATTCACTTTTAGCGTAAACCGATAATCGTTATGAGCAACACGTTAAAGTTCTGTGTTTGGGATGTGCCCTGTCTTGTGGGCCATAACCTCATTTTTTAGCCCGAGAACATGATATATTTCCTCTTTAGCATCTGTAAATGATATATTTCCTCATTAGCACATATAATAGTCCAACAAGTGTCTTAAGCCCAATCACGTTCTCCTCTTTAGCATGTGTAAATGATATATTTTCTCATTAATGCTTGTTTAAAGGATATCTTCTTTTATTAATACATGCATAATGAATATTTATCCCTCATGAATATTATATGATAAAATAACTCTACAATCCCTTTATTCAAGAAAAAAAGGTTTATGAATTATAAATACGTTCAAGATTTAACATTAAAAAGTAGTTTCCTATCATTATTTTTTTTACATAATGGGTAAAATAACTCTACATTTTTTTTATTGGATATTCCTATAGTATTTGGAGTTATTTTTTTTGACATATGATCATATTGGAAGGTATTAAACCCGACTTTCAAGACCGAATAATTTTTTATAATCGTTTTAAAAAATAATATAAAAATATTATTTGAATTTTATCTAGTAATTTAAAATTTTGTATTAAAATTAGTTTTTAGCATAACAATATAATCTTAACAATATAATATTATGAGTTTAATTTTACAATTATTTTTTTAATTTTTAAAATTAAATATGAAATAACTCTTTTCAAGTTTCAAGTTTCAAGTTTCAAGTTTAGTAAAATTTTGTTTAAAGAGATTAATAAAATAAAACAGTCGTTTCGTGTTTCCTCGTGGACAGATAATGATCACTGATTTCGTTTCCCATCACTATTTTTCTTTTCTGCATCGGACTGTAAATTGCTGTCCTTGCGTCTCTTGTTTTCCTATTATATGGTCAAAGTACGAATGGGCCCTCCTTCATGATCAATAATTATATCGGCACTACTTTCTACTCGCTTGACGTTTCTTCTTGTTTGAAGTGCATAGGAGTGAATTTTGAAAGTTTTTTTTTTTTTAAATAATATTTATTTTATTTTAAAAATATTATTTTTTATATTAAATAATTTTAAAATATTATTTTTTATATTTAAAATAAAAAAATAAAAAGTTTTCAAAATAAGTAGCAAACATGGCGGGACCGTGGTAGAGTTGAGCAGCGGGTTGCCAAATACCGCCGATCCTTACGGAATCATCCTGAGCTTCCAAATTTTGTCAGGAATCACAATGGAAGCTGGGAATATCTCCATTTATTGAAACCCTTTTTACATAAACCATACAGCAGGGTCTGTCCCACCAGTAAATGGAGTGCGACGTGATTCTAGTATCCCAGTAGTATTTGGAGGGTGTCTCTCTTTATGACATTTTGGTTCGATCCCTGCCCGGTATACCTATCACCCCGCGATGTATTATTTGTTCATTAGACTTGCAGGATGCTCAGTGAATCAAGAAAATAGTCGAGGTGCACGCAAACTAATCCGGACACACTAATTATATAAAAAAAACACAATGACCAAAATTTAATCTAGTGAATACTGCATTGATAAAATAATTGATTCAGTCAAATCATCCAATGGATGAAACCCCTTTTTTTATTCTATTAGATTAATCATAAGATATTAAAAAGCTCAAAATAATATAATTTTAACGCATTATTAAAAATCTGACAAACATATCTTCGGAATAATAATACTCCACCCTGAAGTACAAATTATTGAACAGCATCACGAGTGACTTCCAGAAAGGATGCAACTCTTGCCGACGGAAAAAGCGTAAGCCCTAAGACACAGCCCGGAAAGCGTGAAAGAATGGGAGAGAGCCTAATGGCCGTGATTAATGAAGGAAACAACCTTCTCCATCATGACCCTGGCATTGGCAGAATTGGGGTTGAGCAAATGGAAAACATGATCTTCTCCCTCACTCTCCACAATTTCCACCATACCACCCCATCCACTCCTCCTCAGTGCCTCATGGTAACGGACCCCCCTTTCTCTTAACACATCCTTGCCGGCAACAAAAATTAGCACCCTTGCGCACCCCAAGCTTGCGAGCTCCGCCGCACCTGCGCCTGCCGGATTGATCCTAGGATCATCATAGATTCTAACAGAAGGAAAGATAAACTCTATCACCGGACTAAGAGAATCAGGCTCATTGGAAACGAAAAATGGGTGCGCCAAAACCACACCAACAATTTTAACCCCAACTAGGCCGTTCATAGTTCCAGCTCTAACAGCCATGTTATGTGCAATATTAGCACCAGCACTATCACCGGCCAAAAACGTTCTATCAAAATCTGCGTGCTCATTCAGCCAGGACTCAGGCCCTTCACCATTCACATGCGAAGCTACCCATTGGATTGCAGCCCATGAATCATCGTATGCTGCAGGGAGAGGGTGCTCTGGGGCTCTTCTATATTGTACGGACACAGCTATAACATTAGCTTTGTGGACTAAATCGGCGAGGTAGTTATGGTATAGAGGAGAGAAAGGAGACTCAATGCAAAATGCACCGCCATGGATGTATATCAGGAGAGGAAGCTTCTGGGCTGGATCTGTGATTTTGGGGATAAAAAGACGGACAGATAGGCTGTTTTCTTGTGAGACTACAGTGTCCCTGCTTGTGACTCCTGTTAGAGGGTCATTGGATGGCGGGACAGGTTCTGTGTCAGCTGTGATCCTCTCCACCTTGCCATTTTTGTAAATGCGAAAAAAGGGGGAGAAGTCATGAACAACTTCGTTGGAGTTTGAGGAATCCATTATTTCAGAGTGATACGGGTAATGGTAGAAAGAGAAGGGAAACACAAGTGAACAGTCAAAGGTAACACAACTCACCACCTCAATGGAGATCCACTAAAAGAATACAGAGTAAAAACAAGAAGAAATCCCTCCTCTCAAAAGCCAAAGGCTAAACTTCATTTAAATTCTGAAAGTTCTCTGCCGAATGCCTTGGTTACATATGTATTTATAGTACTCAAATTTAGACTTTCTAGACTAGACATTAACAACCCACATATTCATCCAATGTGTCTTATGGTACAATAAACATATTAAATACTCTAGATACATGAATGTTCCTTCACATACATACATGAATAGGAGCATATCTAGACTACTCTAGAATGGGTTCATTGACTTCTATTCTTGAGATGCTCCTGTATCACAGAGAAGAAACAAAAGGCAATAATTTTCCATCGAAGCTCGTAAGTTAAGTGATGTGTTCTTATAATATTGTTGAAATACTGTGCGGGACCGGGGGTTGAAATGCTAGTTTTACAACTTATTTCTCGTAGGTTTGGGAGTGTATGTATTGAGTTATTGTTTAATCAATATATATAATAATTTTAAATAAATTTACTCTCCCTCTTAAAATCTTAATTATAAAAAATTTTCATTTTTAATTTTTTTTTAAACCATTACGCAAAAGTTAAAACAATATTATGTTAAGGAACCATCTCATCTAAAATCTTAAGCTATTAGATGAGGCACCAAAATATAATTTATATTACTCTCTAACATGCCCTTCAAGTGAAAGCCTTTTGGGCTTGAAACTTGCACAGACTCACACAACCTTGTGCTTGATTTTTATCATATAGAATGAGGATGATGAGATTCGAACTTATGACCGCTGAGTCAATAAATCTCTGATATCATATCAAGGAACCATCTCACCTAAAAGCTTAAGCTATTAGGTGAGGTCCCACAATATGATTTATATTACTCTCTACCATACTAAACATTCCCTAATTTTAAAATATCTTTTATCAGCATCAATTTAATTTCTACACAATCTTAATTTAGGCGATCAAGTTTCTTGGAGGGCAGCATAACGAGGGTCTTTTACTGTATTTTTTTAAATTTTAATTTTAATTTTATACCATTAGTAAACTAATGGAGATTGAGTTTTATTTATTTATTCTTACAAGGGTATATCAAATTTATAATTTGTATCATGAGTTTAGTTTGTTAACTAGTTAGTTATTTTTAAATTCATTAAAAAAACCAAGTCACAACAATTCAATTCTCACGTCATTTAGATTTTTACAAGCAATTATGAAAAGGGATTTAACAAGTCTATAGTATCACATACCTTGCAGGAAGAAGAATATCTCTGGCAGATTTACTAGAAAGAAAATCAAAAACATCACGCTTACTTATCAAGAAGCATTAAGCAATAATAAGAATTTCCAAAGTGATCCCACACTTGATTATACTTACATGCTATCAGCATCCTTCATCTTTTCGTTTTCTGAATAGACTTTAATGTTGGTCCCCGAACTTTGTATTTTATTTGAACTGAATCACTCCACTTTCTCATTCACACTCAAGTCCTTATATACTAGTTACAATTCAGTGCATCAATTAAATGGAATTTCAATCTAACCACTTCTAACAACTTTTAACAGAATTGTCTAATTGGAAATTGCAACTGACTAACTAACTAGTAACAAATTATTTATCTCAACAAACCCTCCCTTAAACTGGACCAGTTTACAACCTTCAGAATTTCACATACTCCTAGTTGCTCTCACAGTTTTACAAACCCTTCAAGTTTCAACGGCTTGGTCATAATGTCAGCTATCTGTTCTTGTGAGCTGTAGTATTTCAACTCTATAACCCCATCATTGGACAGATCATGAAGAAAGTGATACCTGACTGCTATGTTCTTGCTTCGTCCATGCATGACTGGATTCTTGGATAACTTGATCGTAGAACAGTTATCACAAAATACCACACATTTATTTTGATTCCAATTAAGATGACGAAGTACCCTTAGCATCCAGATAGCTTGGCATGCACACAATGCTGCTGCGATGAACTCCGCTTTTGTGGTTGAAAGAGTAACTATTGCCTGCTTCTTTGAACTCCATGTGACTGCTCCAAAACACATTGTAAACACATATCATGACGTGCTTCTTCTATCATCCAGATCTCCTGCGTAATCGCTATCTGAATAGGCGATCAATCCATCAGTTCCTTCTCCTTTCTTAAAGCAGATTCCCAAATCAGTGGTGCCTTTCAGATATCTTAAAATTCTTTTAATTGCCATCATATGCAGCTCTGTGGGCCTCTCCATGTATCTGCTCACCAAACTCATCACATACATAAGATCAGGTCTGGACACAGTCAGATACATCAAACTTCCAATTATCTGCTTGTACTGTGTTGAGTCCACCTTGATTCCCCCTTCATCCTCTGTCAATTTGCAACCGGGAACCATTGGATTTTTAGTGGGATTACTATTTTCCATTCCAAACTTCATTAAAATTTCTTGTGCATACTTTCTCTGACTCATGTAAATGCCTTCACTGCTTTGAATCACTTCTACCCCCAGAAAGAATTTCATCTTTCCCAAGTCTGTCATATCAAATTCATTTTCCATAGACACCTTGAACTTAGTGATCAATGCTTCATCATTGCCCGTGAAAATCAAATCATCTACATATATGCTAACAATCAACACCTTCCCTTTACCAGACTTAGTAAATAGTGTGGGTTCACTAGGGCATTTTTCAAACCCTTGTTTGGCAAAGTATGCTTCTATTCTACTATACCACGCTCTTGAGGCTTGCTTTAACCCATATAAAGCCTTCTTGAGTTTAAACACCTTTTTTTATTCCCCTTTCTTAATAAATCCCTTCAGTTGCTCAATGTACACATTTTCTTCCAATTCTCCATGCAAGAAAGAACTTTTGACATCTAATTGATAGATGTTCCAGTCCATGTGTGCTGCCAATGCTAGAATTAACCGAATGGTATCCCAACAGGCAACTGGTGCAAAAATCTCCGTGTAATCAACACCGTATTTATGAGCATATCCCAATACTACCAGGTGAGCCTTGTGTTTATCTACTTCCCCTCTTTCATTCAATTTTGTTTTGTAGATCTACTTTACTCCTATAGCTCTGGTTCTGACTGGCAACTCAGTTAAGACCAGGTCTCATTCTTTTCTATTGCTTGTATCTCACTTTCCATTGCTTTCTGCCAAGTAGGACTCACTGTAGCTTCTTCATAACAGTTTGGATCTCCTGTTTCTGTGTACATTACTAGGTCCAGCTTATCTTCATTCTCGGAAAGTCCCTCTCCTATCACGTGATCTTTCATCCATCCAGGTACTTTGCTTATCCTTCCTTGCACCCTGTTATTACTTCTTGCATTCCCCTCATCCATTTCTTCACTCTCAAAGACTCTATAAGAGTCAGCATTCTGCTCTTCAACTGCCGTGACAGCTGTTATTACTCCTTCATTGCTGACAATTGTTATGACACCTTCATCCCTTCTTGTGACAGCTGTTGTAACCTCTGATTCACTGCCTTCAACTCTCTCTTCTTCATCATCTCATGATTCCCCCCATTCTAATACATTGTTTCTGGAATCTGATTCATCCTTATCCCATGTCCAGCCCTCATTCTCAACAAAAACAACATCTTTGTTGATGATGATTTTTTTGTAGCTGGGTTGTACCGATATGCCTTTTGATTCCTTGCTGAGCTCCAAATGCGCACACTTTGTGCTCTTGTCATCCAACTTCTTTCTCGTCTGATCCGCATTATGCACATAACCTATACACTTGAACACCTTGAAGTGTTCCACTGAGGGGGTTAGGTTTCTCCATGCTTCTTCAGTTGTTTTGTTCTTCATAGCCATGGTTGGACTTCGGTTCAACAGGTGGACTGCTCAATTAACTGCCTCAGGCCAGAATTCTCTAGGAACTTCTCTCTCAATCAACATACTTCTGGCCTTATTCATAATGTCTCTATTCTTTCGCTCTACAACCCCATTTTGCTAGGGGTATAGGCCACTGTTAGTTGCCTGCTTATGCCATGTAATTTGCAGAATTTTTCAAATTCCGCAAAGTTAAACTCTCTCCCTCTATCAGTCCTTAGGCAACAGATACTTTCACTCGATTCTTTCTCTGTCAACACTTTAAAGTTCTTGAAAGTGTTGAAAGCCTCTGATTTTTCCATGAGGAAATACACCCATATCTTCCTACTATGATCATCTGTAAAGGTGATCAAATATGGCGCAGGGGTTACCGGCCCACATATATCAGCATGTATCAGCTGGAGCTTTTTAGAGGCTCTCCACTGACTTTGCTTGGGAAAAGGATCCCTGTGCTGTTTTCCCAGCAAACAACCCTCACACAGTTGAGTTGGTGCTTTGATCAATGGCATCCCTTTCACCATTTTATTATAATAAAGGTTTCTCAACCCTTTATAGTTCAAGTGGCCATATCGGCAGTGCCACAATTGGGCTTCTTCCTCGGTAACAGTCTTAAAACATGCATCCTCATGCTCTCTAGGTGTAACAGATGCTAATATTACAAACATTCTATTAGCATACATTGTACTTTTCATGATTAACCCTCTAGATGAGTGAAAGTAATTTGCACAAATTATTTCTTATGAGTATTGCTAACCCCTTCTCCTGTAATTGACCAATACTCAACAAATTATTCTTCAATTCTGGAATATAGTAAACTTGGGTAATAATCTAAGTTACCCCTTCTACATCAATCTTAATATTGCCTCTACCCATCACTAACATCCTAGAGTTATTCTCTAATTTTACCGATTGTCTAAATCCTTCTTCAAAACTTATAAACCACACTTTGTTGCCTGTCATGTGATTACTACAACCAGAGTCCAGAAACCATACCTCATCTCTAGTTGCTTGATTTAATTCGACATGAGCCATAAGAAGCATTTCTTCCTCTTCCTCTAGCTCTGCATAATGAGCACCTCGCTCCCAGTCTGGACACTCGTACTGGAAGTGTCCCAGTCTGTGACACTTGTAGCACTCAACCAATTCCTTCCTGAATTGTTGCCTCCCCCTTGCTCTTCCTCTGCCTCTGACTCCTCTGTTCATGCCAAATGCACCCCTGTCTCTTCCTCGGGTTGTTCTATCATCACAGACAACCTTTAGAGCTTCTTCTTCTTCTCTATACTCGGACATCTTTTGCTCATGAACTAAGAGACTCATAGTGTCTAAGTCGTTTGACTGTTCGATTGAGCACACTACATAATTGAAATTCATAGTCATGGTTCTCAGAATCTTACTCACCACCATATTTTCCTTCATTTGTTCTCCGTGAATCTTCATTTTGTTCACCATCGAGAGAGTGCGAGAGAAGTATTTGTCTACCTTCTCTCCTTCCTTCATCACCAATACTTCAAACTCCCGTCTCAGAGCTTGTAGTTGAGCTCTTCTCACCTTAGTTGATCCTTGGTACTTCTGCTGCATAGAGTTCCAAATGGCCTTCGATGAGCTCTTATCAAGTATCGTCTCCATGATACCACGATCGATTGCTTGAAATAAAACATTCTTGATTTTCATAGCCTTTAGCTTGGCTTCTTCCACAATTTTTTGCTGAGCCTCGCTCATTGTGGATCCCCGTGCTTCTGTTGGAACTCTTTCTTCCACCAATTTCCACATCTCCTTGCTCCTTAGGAAATTCTCCATCATCATCATCGACTAGTGATCATAGTACCCATCAAATTTGGGAATAGCGGCTTGCACAAACTGTTGTTCTGAGGTGGTCATCTTCTCGGTGAAAATTTCTTCGATCTCTCGGTTTTTCTCTCTCTTTGATCTTTCAGTGTTTCTCTCTGTGTTTCTCTCTTTCTCACAATTGATTTTCTCTCTGTGTTTCTCTCTCTTAAGGATCCACAATCTATGGTGGATCTTCTTCAATCAAACAGAAGAAATAAGAAGAAAAATACCTCACTTCTTCTTTGTACCTCAAGAAGTTCTTCTTCCTTGAATCACTAATTAGAACTCTGAATCTTGTTCAATCGTTTGGAATCTGTGACGATTTGTGCAAAGCTTCGTCCACAAATTATGAAGATTACAAATCTTTTTTCATAGATAGCAGATCGTCTGATCTCTCACTCTCGATCACAGATCGTTTGATCTCTCACTCTACCTTTTACTCTCCTCTCGAAGCTTCTTATTCTCTCTCTCTCTCTCTCTCTCTCTCTCTCTCTCTCTCTCAATCAGTCCTTTTCCAAAGCTCTTATACCACTTGTTGGTCCCCGAATTTTGTATTTTATTTGAACTGAATCACTCCACTTTCTCATTCACATTTAAGTCCTTTAATACTAGTTACAATACAGTGCATCAATTAAATGGAATTTCAATCTAACCACTTCTAACAACTTTTAACAGAAATGTAACTAATTGGAGAAAACAAAGAAACTAGTAAAAAAATTATTTTATTATCTTTAGTTTTTAACAAAAGATAATCAATCAAAAAAATGGCAATGGAAAACCAACAAATTATGATTTATTGGTTCTATACAAAGTTCAGGGACTTTATCACCTAAAATTACTAGTAACATCTATCAATTATCATTGCCATTTTTCATTTGATTATCTTTTGTTTTTATTAAAAAGATAATTAAATTATGATTTATCATTTAAAAAAGCAGAAGAAATTTTTTGTAGGAAAAAAATAATTGCATTCATCCTTCTTTTTTCTCCTTCTGTCCACCTTTTACTTTTTTTTAGTGGTAATATAGTTAAATTAATTAAAAACAAATTATTGATCCATCTAATTTTATTTTTGTACATTGATATGTGATTAAACGAACCTGCTATAGGAATTAGATTTACTAGATAATATACTTCACTTTTAATGAACAACTAATTAGCCAGTGATAAAATATTTATTACAATCATATAATAAAAAAAAGATGAAATGAATTGAGGAAAATAAAAAAAATAAAAACAGGAGAAATAGAGATGTTTAAAAAAAAAAAAAACCCGTAGCCTTGGACAAAGCGAGCTCAGGCATGACTATATGCATTAACGACTAGTTTGGTTAGAAGTAACAAGCTGATTTGCCCGCGTGTTGTGCTGGGCTTTTATCTATATACAAAACTAATTAATTTTTTTATGTGCTGTAATTAATTATTTTAATATTTAATTAGTAAAAATTATAGTAGATAAAATATGTTAGAAATGAGTTTTTTTCTGCCTAAAAGGAATAGTAGATAACCTAAGTAAATTTGTCTATCTATTTTTTTTATGAGTTGCCTTTTTTTCCTAGTAATATTAGATCTGAAATATTATAAATAAAAATATTATAATTTTTTTTAAGAAATAAACTTAATTTTTTTGCGTGCTTGTTAATTAATATTATAAAAATATTGTAATTAATTATTTTAATATTCAATTAGTAAAATTGTAATAGATAAAATATGTTAGAAATGAGTTCAATTCGCCTTTTACCTTCCACCTCCACCACATGTCGAGCTTGTTTGGGAGTGTGATTGATGTTTCTTTTTAAAATGCTTTTCGTTTGAAAATGCATCAAAATAATATTTTTTTTTAATTTTTTAAATATTATTTTTGACATGAGCACATCAAAATCATCTAGAAACACCAATTTTTTTTATTTAAAATAAAAATAAAATAAAAAAATTCAAATGTTTTCAAAAGCAATTTCCAAACGCATTCTCAAACACTTCTACCATCTTCCCCCAGAACCACAGTTCATTTCACATTTTCAAATAGTAATGAACAATGAAAACCAAAGTTCAAATCACTGTTTATTACTGTTGAAAATTGCGATCTCCTTTGGCTATCTATAAAATAATAGTTATGGTGCACATAAGTTAGCCCGGGCACCCAAGTTATAAAAAGAAATTTATAAGTGGGAAAAAATAGAAAAAAAAATGGGTCCGAGCATTATTCATGACTCGTGTAAGCTACTCCGGTTATAAAAAAAATATATACGTGAGAAACAAATCGTTGTGCACGTAAACTGACCTGGATACCACGATTATCAGAAAAAAGAGGAAGCACGATAAAAAAAGGGAAATCATATTATCAAACAGTGAACAATGAAAATTGTAAAAAAAAAGTAAATTTTGAGATTTATTGTAATACGTGTAAGCTGACCCGGACACTCTGGTTCTAAATAAAAACCTAAAAAAAATATCTTTTCAAACAATAATTGATTTACTCAAAAATCATTTTTGTTGCGAAGATTCAAACTCCCGCACCCCGCCCCACTTGGACGCCGTTGTAACCACTTGGCCAAGCGACCTCTTTGTTTAGTTCTAGGATACAAATAAAAATAATATGATTATATAATTTAACTGTCCCAAAAATTCATTGCTAGAGAGATTCGAACTCCCGCCCCCCGCCCCGCTTGGACTTGCTCTAACCACTCGGCCAAGCGACTTCTTTGTTCTGTTCTAGGATACAAATAATAATAATATAATTTTATAATTTAACTGTCTGAAAAATTTATTGCTAGAGAGATTTGATCTCCCGCGCCCTGCCCTGCTAAGACTCGCTCTAACCACTTGGCCAAACGACTTCTTTGTTCAGTTCTAGGATACAAATAATAATATTATTATTTATAATTTAACTGTCTCAAAAATTCATTGCTAGAGAGATTCAAACTCCCGCGCCCAGCCACGACGTGCTCTAACCACTCGGCCAAGTGATTTTTTTGTTCAATTATAGTATACAAATAATAAGAATATGATTTTATAATTTTACTATTTCGTTCCACAGTATGCTAAGTTTTGATGAATAGTGCCAAATACTGTTAAAAACCGTGAGCTCTTTTAGCTTTTAGATAATGTACATGTCCACCCAGTATAAAATTTTAAAATATAAAAAATTACAGGTCTCATCTTCAACTGAAAATATACAGACGTTATTGGGATCGAATTAGAAGAAAGAAGAATAAATTTGAGTGTTAATTTGCACCCCCGGGATAATTATAATTTTAAGAAAATAGTATATTTTATAAAATAGCATAAAAAATGAATTAAATTCATGATTAATTATGTGTTTTCATTTACTCGAATAAGGAAAAGACGGGGGATGCAAATTATTTTATAAAATTGAGTGCGCTGAGTGTATAAAATTTTGTGATTAATGACTTCCTATTATCCAGACCCATTTTGGACTAAACATTCCCCTTCTTTCACCCCACAACCTTTACCTACTACACCTCAATTATTTGGAAACCCAGATTCTGAAAACCTTTTCTGAAAAACTCTCTCCAAACGAGATAAAGGGAAAACCCAAGTACCATTTATCTCCAAAAAACCCAGATCACCGGTCCCTATCATCTCTTCATCTTCTGATTCCTTTGAATCCAAAAAACATGAACCAGATGACCCTTTCCAAGACTCCCAAGACCCTTATCAACTTATGATTCAGTCTCATGAACATTCCAACCCTATCCAGTCTTTACTCACTTCTTATTCCCATCAAACTATCCCTAAAATTCTTACTCATGAACCTCTTGCCAATACATCTGAAGAAGACACTCCTACTGAAGAAAGTACTCTTGTGACTTCTGATGATGATTCTTCTGACACTTGTTCCATGCCACCATTACTAATGGCTGATCCTCCTCAAGCACACTCATCAGATCCTCAATCTTCCAGGACTAGGCAAGAACCTCCACCAACCTCTACCACTAGAGTGGACGAACCAGTCAGCAGTGATGATTAGGTAAATCTTAACCCTCGCCGTCATCAACTTCATATCCACTCTTCAAATACTGGAGGATATTTAGTTAATTGATTTCCTGGCCCAAAACACAAAGTTCAATCCCGATGATGATGAAGTTGAATCCCTATTCTCCCTCACGGATGAGCTCACTCCTGACACAGAAATAGCAAACTCTGACAGAGTTTGCTATTTCTGTTGGTATCAGAGCTCTTCTGGTTTTGGGATGACTTCTTCATCTTCATCCTCACCTCCTTCCTCTTCTCTTCAGACCTCTTCTTCCTCTTTCCATCTTCCTCCTTCCCCTTCTTTCCGTAAGTCTACTTCAACTAAGCTTGCTTATCTGTATGAAGTTAATCTTTTAGATGATACACAAAAAATCTCTGAAACAGATCTTCCTCTAGTAAATCCTTATCATGCCTTTGTTAAAAAATCTCCTTCGGTCATTCGTAGTATTAAAACTCTCATCAAAAATCCTCCTAAAATGACAAAAGAATATGTTCAAGCTTCCTCTTTTGACCAACATAAGATTCCTGCTACTTCTAGAGAACAGTTTGTTACTCTTGAAATCCCATCTGAATTTCCAGAACAATGGATCACTCAAGGATATACACATATCCACTTTGGTGCTATTCGTCTCGCTTTATCTTATCATGGCCGTAAAGGCTTACCTGTTGCAGCACGATTAGCTCTTTTGGATACCAGATATTTGGAGTATCAACATGCTTGCATTGGATCGCTTGAAACCACTCTTAATTGTGGCACAGTGGTTGTTACTTTCTATCCCAATTTCAACATGGCGTTGGATGATCCTCAACTCCATCATTTCTTGAAAGTCCAACTACAAATTACTGGTGCTGATCAAGTCTTGGACACCTATCAAGCCACTCTTCACTATCAGATGGCTTATCGAGTCCAAAATCATGCTTTTGATTTAGTACTCCCCGTCACCAATGATGCTTTACTCATCACTGTTGATACTAATCAAAAAGCCACCTGCACCCATGTCCCCAGACAGATCCCAAAAGACGAATTGCAAAAATTACTTCCCTCTTCTTGGATCACCAATTACGAAAAACTGCACCAAAACTCTGTTCCTATACAGTCCATGGAACCTGAGTTCACCAAAAAGGCAGATGGTACTGTAGAAATAATTTTTCAGAAAGGAGCATCTTCCACAAATCCTCCTACAATTTTCTCTTCCATCTCAATGGTGCAGCCTATCCATGAACCTCTTCCAGTACCTATTGAGTCCTTCTCAAACACTGGTTTACCCGTCTACTCTTTTGCAAAGGATAACCATAATTTTTGGGACACCTGTCATTGTGACAGTTGTTCTAATGAAGCCATGACAGATAAAGATGATACTCCCAGGCACAAAAGAAAATCTTCTGGCAAGAAGCTGAAATCCAGATACATAAATGGAGACCGCACAGTTGACACTTTGGGACAACCTTCAGGAAAATTTGACTACCTTGTCAAATATACTCCTCCTTCTTGGGCATCCCCCGAGCAAGTCCCTACAGTCTCTATGTATCAACCCACAAAACCTTATGATGATGATTTTCCTGCCTTACAGGAACAAGTTAAGGACAAGGTTCGTACTCTTCCTCAAGTCCAAAACCCTCAGGGTGTTGATGCTGAAGGTCGCCCTAAACAAGTTACTCAAGCTGAAGCTGTTCTCAATTGGCAAAGCCAAAATGCCATTGCTCAAAATTCTGTTCTTCATCGCATTGAATCCAAGGTTGACCTAGTACAGACTAATCTGAAAAAGATGACGGTTTCTGTTGATTCTCGAATTCTACAACTTGAAGAATTGTGTGCTGAAATCCAACAAAGGATCTCCACCATTCATGAGTATCTATGTTTTCAAGCTTCTACTGGCAGCCGCATAGATCCTCAGAAAGAACAAGAAATACAGTCTCTCAAAATACAACTTAAGTCTCTTCAGAACGAGTTGGCCAAATCCAAATCAAAGCCCTCACCATTCCCTGAACCTTCACAGAATAAAATGACTTCCTATTATCCAGACCCATTTTGGACTAAACATTCCCCTTCTTTCACCCCACAACCTTTACCTACTACACCTCAATTATTTGGAAACCCAGATTCTGAAAACCTTTTCCGAAAAACTCTCTCCAAACGAGATAAAGGGAAAACCCAAGTACCATTTATCTCCAAAAAACCCAGATCACCGGTCCCTATCATCTCTTCATCTTCTGATTCCTTTGAATCCAAAAAACATGAACCAGATGACCCTTTCCAAGACTCCCAAGACCCTTATCAACTTATGATCCAGTCTCATGAACATTCAAACCCTATCCAGTCTTTACTCACTTCTTATTCCCATCAAACTATCCCTAAAATTCTTACTCATGAACCTCTTGCCAATACATCTGAAGAAGAGACTCCTACTGAAGAAAGTACTCTTGTGACTTCTGATGATGATTCTTCTGACACTTGTTCCATGCCACCATTACTAATGGCTGATCCTCCTCAAGCACACTCATCAGATCCTCAATCTTCCAGGACTAGGCAAGAACCTCCACCAACCTCTACCACTAGAGTGGACGAACCAGTCAGCAGTGATGATGAGGTAAATCTTAACCCTCGCCGTCATCAACTTCATATCCACTCTTCAAATACTGGAGGATATTTTACTTTGGATGACATTCCAAGAGTAAAATGGCGTGATAGAATGCTCGAATTCTATTCATGGCTGACTAGTTACATGCTCAAAGATGGAGTAACCCTTCGAGATGCATTACAACAATTCTCTGCAAAGTTCTCTGGCACCTTATGGGATTGGTTCCATGCCTTAGGAGATTATCGGCAAATACAATTTGTGAACAATGCGTCTCTTTCTGAAGCTTTAGGCTAGCTCCACTATGAATTTCTTGGAGAAGCGTTAAATGACAAAGAAAGTGCAAGGTACGAGTACTTCAAAATGAAATGTTGTTCCTATTTGAGATCTGATCTGGAAAGACATTTTAAAGAGATGTGTCGACGATACCATATTCTCTCTGGTCCTGATGATCCAAGCCTCAAACATGCCTTTTTGGCTTCCATTCCTAGAGATCTGGCTGATGAAACGTTCAGACTATTCAAAATCCAAAAGGAAGTTATTGACAACCAATCTCTTGGCACGATCTTTCATCAGGTGTTGGAAGCACTCAACAAAATGTGTGATCAACACAAGTATTTCACCAAGATATTACAGCCTGATAAAACTATGCTCCGTGCCTGTAAACGACCAGATCTGATGATTAAATGCTCAAACAATGTTGATTGCAATTGTTCCATGAAAAAGAAAAGGCATTTCAAGAAAATCCACATATCTTCTTTTAATGGTCGCCAGAAGAAATGGAAGTTCCTCAGAAAACGCCACACCAGGTGCCCCAAAAACTTCCCTTCAAGCTCCAATCGATGCTTCATCTGTAAGCGCAAAGGTCACTTTGCAAAAGCCGGTCCAAAGAAGCAAGCCCAGTCACTGAAGTTAATTGATTTCCTGGCCCAAAACACAAAGTTCAATCCCGATGATGATGAAGTTGAATCCCTATTCTCCCTCACGGATGAGCTCACTCCTGACACCATAGTTGCTGTTGCCAATGAAAGTTCTGATGATGAGATCTATGAACTCTACCAAGCCCAAACCACCAGCCCCCCTTCACATCCAATACCTCTAGCCCCTGTTACTATTCTCACATCCACATATGCCAAGCCCATCAAAGCCATAGCCTTATTTGATACAGGAGCCCACAGAACCATCCTTAACCCTAAAGTCCTTCCTCCTCATTATTGGGTCGCCCATAAAGAATATTTCGAGCAGCTGACAATCAAATTTTCTGCACCCAACTCAAAACCAAAAGACCCATAACCATACAAATCCTTCCACAATGTTCAGTCAAAACCCATGTTCTTGGATCTCCTTTACCTGGAAAGGATTTAGTTATTGGATTTGATGTCTATTTCAAATCTAAGTTCAGAATCCTTCCCCATGGTATTCAGTATAAAACCCATTTTCTTCCATATACAGCTACCCCTTCACTCTATGAACTACAACCTTCACTCCCAGACCATATTGACCTCATCAAAGCTCAAATCATTCAACACTCGTGTTCAAACTCTCATCAGGAGTTTCTTGCCAAATGTTCTCATCCCTTATGGCAAAATCCACAGTTTTTTATTAGGCTTCCCTTCAAGCTTAATGAAGACATCAATCCCAAAAAAGCTAGTCACACTGGAATGAATCCTGAGCACAAGATGCTAGCTCAAGAAGAATGTGCTCAATTACAGGCCCAAGGATTAATTGAGCCCACAGACTCCTCATGGTCTTGCGAAGCCTTTTATGTTAATAAAAGGTCTGAACAAAAACGAGGCAAGCTCAGGTTGGTAATTAATTATCAGCCCTTGAATCATTTCTTACAAGATGATAAGTTCCCCTTGCCAAATACCATGACATTATTTGCCAACCTCCACAATGCCAAAGTATTCTCCAAATTTGATCTTAAAGCTGGTTTTTGGCAACTTGGCATTCATCCTGAAGACAGATACAAAACAGGTTTCTGCATACCAGATCATCATTATCAATGGCGAGTCATGCCCTTTGGTCTCAAAGTAGCACCTTCCTTATTTCAAAAGGCCATTGATGACGTGTTACTTTTCTCAAAAGACGAGGAGTCACATGCTATGCTATTAAAGCAATTTGCAGAGCTTGTTCGCCATCATGGTATCATGCTCTCTGAAACCAAGATGCATATCTGCCAAAAGAAAATTGAGTTTCTTGGCATGATTTTCACAGATGGTGCTTATACACCTGGCACTCATATAGCTGAAGAACTCCAAAAATTTCCTGATGCCCCCCTCACTAGACGACAAGTCCAACAGTTTTTGGGCATTGTCCAATATCTCAGAAATTTTATTCCCCGAGTTGCACAGATGACAAGGCCACTCCAGCTCATGTTGAAGAAAGATGCAGACCCTTGGACTGAAAAGCAGACACAAGCAGTCAAACAACTAAAGATGGCTACACAACACCTACCTGCTTTAGTCATTCCATCAACAGGGCAACGAATACTCCAAACTGATGCTAGTGACAGATATTGGAGTGCTGTGCTACTAGAAGATAAAGAAGGCCACCGACACATATGTGGCTACAAAAGCGGGTCTTTCAAGGAGTCAGAAACCCACTATCACTCTACTTTCAAAGAGATCCTAGCTATAAAGTATGGCATCCAAAAGTTCGAGTTCCACCTAGCAGCCTACCATTTCAAAGTAATCATGGATTGTTCCTCTTTTCCCAAAATGCTACAGTTCAAGCGAAAGATGCTTCCTCATCCACAACTCCTGAGACTAGCAGAATGGTTTTCAAAGTACACCTTCACCGTTGAGCATATAAAGGGAAACAAGAATCTAATTCCAGACATGCTCACCAGACCACCTAAATCACAAACACTGCTCCTTCCCTTGATCCTTATGGCTTCCGCTTCCAATCCACCTCCACCTAAACGAGATTTCCCCACAGAAGATTTACCACCTCTTGCTCAAGAAATGATCCTTAACCACACTCTCAACCAACAGGCTAAAGACAAACTATTTAGCCTCCAAGATCACCTCCTTCTCAACTATGATGCATCCTCCCTTTGTTTCCAAAGCTTAGGGATCCATCCCAAATATCCTTTCATCCACCTATTCACCTTCAAACCATCTGGCCTATTCCCCAAAGAACTTTACTTTTTCTTATGGTACCTCTGTCACTTGTACCATGTTGCTATAAGATTTCCTATTGATTACTTTCTTGCTAGTTTTCACAGGACTTCTTGGCCAGCGGACTCTTGGTACTATACCTTCAAGTTCCTCACTTGGTTTCATAACCCCACACAATGGATCTCCCTTCTCCAACATGAAAAATCCAAATGGCCTCATTCACACCCTTGTTGGATTGAAGTATATCAAAACACGGCCCGACCCAAGTTTGTTAAACAAGCCTTTTGCTCATTTGTTCTCTATTTTCATATTTCACAGACCTTTCAAGGCTTCGGCGGATAATTTGGTTATAAGTTTTCCCACGAGGCTACCCTCTACGCAACGCATCCATACTCCTGTATGAACAACCCCTTTCAAACCTTCCCGGAGCTCGAGGACCATGCAAAAGACAATGTGCCTCAAGAACAATATTATTCCTGAAGAATTATGGCCTAAAGGCACGAGATCCCGATGAAGAACACGGATATGATTTTTATGACCCTCACTATTCGACCATCTTCATAATCCGAGAATGCAGTACAAAAAATAAAAAAAATTAAGCGAGATAATTACGGGAATCCCAGACACTCCACGAAACCACATGAGATGGAAATGATTGATGAGGACGACTATGATTTGGCCCTACAAGTCCAGGACAGCTTATCAGACCAGAACCTTTCTCCAGATCATGAATCTATTGTCAGTTGATAATTATCATTTGTCTTATATAGGGTGTATTATAAGTAAGTGCTCAATTATGTAACAAGTGATGTCTTGTCATGTAGTGCTCCATTATTAGGCAAGTGCCCCATTATTAGGTAAGTGCTCCATTATGTAATAAGTGATGTCTTGTCATGTAATGGTGTATTATTAGGTGAGTGCTTTTCTATGTGTTTTCTTAGGTAATCAATGATGTAAGCAAAAGCCTCCAAACTTGTATAAATAGAGGCTGGGTGTAATGTTTCAAGGCAGAGCCGAAGAGAGCCTCTCAAAGGCAAAGCCGCTTCAATAAAAACCTTGTTTTGTCTAAATTCTCTATTCTTCAAGTTCATTCTCTGTTCTTCAAAGTTCTTCCTTATAACTAGAAAAGCCTTGTTTATCATCCAATAGACACGACTCCAGTGAGTGGCCCCCCGCCCCCCGCCCCGTGCTAATGCCGTTGTAATCACTCTGCCAAGCAACTTTTTTATTCAGTTCTCGGATACAATTAATAATAATATAATTATATAATTTAACTGTCGCAAAAATTTGTTGATAGAGAGACTCGAACTCCCCACCCCCGCCCTGTTTGGACAGGCTTGAGCTACTCGGCCGAGCGACTTCTTTGTTCAATTCTAGTATACAAAATGATAATAATATGATTGTATAATTTAACTTCCCATCCACAATGATTTGAGTGTAAATGAATAGTGAAAATCACTAATAAAAACCGAGATCTCTTTTAGCTTTTAGAATAATATTCTCTACTAAAAAAGAGATACCTAAAAGTTTTTATATTAAAAAAATTGATCTGAAGCGCAACTTTGTACATATAATAATGTAGTCTTGATTTGTAATTAACTAAAAATACAAGAGTAAGTTTGTTTTTATATTTAAAAAATATCTTTTAAAAAATATATAAATTTTTTTCTTTTTATATAATTATTATTTTTTTATTTTCAAATCATGAAATAATTTTTAATAAAAATATTATTTGACTATCTAAATAAAAAAACAATCTTAAAAAACAGCTATTATAATCACTATACCTTAAGCATTCGTAAAAAACAGCTATTATTTTTAAGTAACGCATAAAGGCAAGCATCTAGAACCACCGCTTGACTGATAGGATAAAAACGCAAGCTAAGTGGGGCTAAGGCTAGCTGGAAAGCTGACACATTTAGGATGAACATAAATTAGTTAATTTCACACAATTAGTTAATTTCACACTATAAAAGATTTATTTATATATTAACTTAAATATACACGTCGTCCCTCTTTTACTGTGCTTTTTTCTACTATTCCCCTAGATACAATTTATTATGGATTGCTATAATGAAATGATCATTCTGCATCTAGGATTGGAAACTTTTAGCCCCCGGGACCAGGAATATTTTAGAATTTTCCAAGGGACGTAGATAGTATTTCCAGATTTGTTGTACAGTAAAATGACACAAATAGCCTCCGAAAATGACAAAATATTAACTCGGGGGTGTTCTTGGTTTTTTCATAGTAAATCTACTGAAATAACTCCGGAAAAAGACAAAATAGAACACTGTAGCAGGGTGTACATGGTATTTTCCGCGCTAGTTGTTTTGTAATTCTGGCTGGGTGCAGGGGTGTAAATATAATTAACCAATATTTTATTATTTGTTCCTCAAACACTGCAGGGCGCGTCGTTCGGAAGCGCCCAAAGTATTCCACGCGGACGTGCCTGTAAAGCAGTGCGTGCGAGATATTTAGGCGGTCAAAAATGAACAATTTTAGATTTTTCCCTGTTTTCTCTCTCCTACCGCCAAAACATACAACTTAGTCCTTAATGTGTGTAGTTTGTTTATTTTAGTCCATGAGGTTTTGATTTTGTTTTTATTCTTGATTTTTTTAATTGAAAGTTTGATTGTTTTAATTGGGCCCTTCAATTAAAATTGATTATAAATGTTGATTTTGCAATTTAGTCCTTATTCTTTTGAATATTTATTTCTTTTTGGTACCTTTATTTTTTTGGTACGCAGATTTTAATTTCTTTTAATTTTTTCCACCAATTGAAAATGATCATATATGCTGCTTTTCATTTCAGTCCTCATTCTTTAATTGTTTTTAACAAGATTAAACAACACTTACCTTTAAAAATGACATTATTTGTTTCGGCCCCAAAGTGTTTATTTGTTTCAATTTTATCTTTAAATTAATATTATATATATTATTTTAATTTATTTTAATTGTGTCCTCCAATTCAAATTGGTCATATATGTTACTCTTCATTTTAGTCCTTATTCTTTTAATTTTTTAACAAAATTACACTACATGTTTTTTAAAAACTACCTTTATTTGTTTCGGTCCCAAGGTTTTTATTTGTTCTAATATCTTTCGATTGGAATTAATTATATATTTTATTATTTATTTGTTCCTTATTCTTTAAATTTTTTATTTGATATTAATTCCTTGGGTTTCTTTTTGTCATTCTTTTAGTTTTTGTTTTTCATTTTTGTCCTTTTTATTGGGGTTTTATTTTTAATCGGTTCAATTCTAAAATTTTAATTTATTTTGGTGATCATTATAGAATTAATATTGCTCATTTTTTTTTTATGTTTTCTGTGATTTTTATTTGTTCTTTGGATCAAATGATTTTTAATGATTTTATTATTTGCGCAATAATAATTATAATTTTAAAGATTATTTTTAATTGTTTCTTTTTTGTAATTTTTTTTGCTTTTTCAGTTTTTTGGGATAATTTAATGATTTTAATTGTTTGGGCAGTAATGTTGATAATAATTTTATCTATTATCACAATGATAATGACGGTAACGTTGATATGAATTTTCAATTTATGTTTTCGTCTTTTTGTGGATAGAAAATTAACTACTTATTTTTGTTATTTGATTATTGCAAGTATTTTCACAATTTATATTGTTTTTTTGTTTGATTTAGATTGAATTATAAAATTAACTAATCTTAATACAGTGAATTCAATAATTCATATATCCAAAACTTTTTGCTATTTTAATGATGATGATAATTTTATGGTGGTTATTTTGTTGAAACCTACTAAACAGATAAATTTATATTGATTTAAAATTCATATATTTTATAGAAAACTTGCACTTGATAGGAATTCTGCACAAATTTATTATTTTGACTAAATTTATATTATAATAAAAAAATTCTCATACAATTAATATTTTTATGTGTTGAAAAAAATATGGTGCTTCCCACGATGAGACGCGGGGGCATTGGCTAGTACACACACACACACACACACATATACTAGCCTATTACCTACACCTCGTCACGGTTAGAACCATATTTTTTTTCAATGTAAAAAATATTAATTGTGTAAGATTTTCTTATTGTAATATAAATTTGGGCGAAAGTATGGGCAAAATTCCTGTGAAGTGCAAGTTTCCTATAAAATATATGAATTTTAAATCAATATAAATTTATCTGTTTAGTAGGTTTCAACGAAATAACCAGCATAAAATTATCATTATCATTAAAAAAGCAAGAAGATTTGAATATTTGAATTATAGTATTTATTGTGTTAGGATTAGTTCATTTTATAATCCAGTTTTAATTAATTATAACAAATAGAGTATAAATTGTGAAAACACCTACAATAATCAAATAAAAAAAATAAAAGTCACATTTGAACTAATTCAAACTTGCATACCCAAATTATTCAACGAACAACAAAAAACCAAAAATCAAAAGTTGAAGGACCGAAATGAAACTTACCGTATATAATCAATTTCAATTGAAGGGCATAATTGAAAATAATCAAAATTTCTATTGAAAAATAAGTAATAAAAATGAAATCAAAAGCTTAGGGATTGAAATTAAATTTATACAAATATGAGGGATTGTACCGTACTTTCCGACAACCGGAGAGAGAAAAGAGGGGGGAGGGGGAAAGAAAAGTCATCCATTGGAAAATACGCGTCCGGATGAGGCGTTTGCAGTGTTCCAGAAAAAAAAAGGTTAATTACCCATACACTCCTGGAGCCAATGATATTTACGAAAAAACCGAGGGTGAAAGTACTTCACTATCCCCAGCTTCAGGCGACGGTTTTTGTCATTTAAGAGGGTTATTCTAGTTATTTTACTGTGTAATAAATTTGGATATACCATCCATGTCCCTTGGAAAATTCACAAATACCCCTGGTTGAGTGTGCCTTATTTTGTCGTTTTTGGAGGCTATTTTCATAGTCTTACTACTACAAATCCATAAATATTATCCGTGTCCCCTGAAAAATTCAGAAATACTTTCGGTCCCGGGGGCTAAAAATTTTCTTTCTTGGGGCAAAATGGTAATTTACAATAGCAATCAACACTGAACTGAGTTTATGTGAACAATAAAAAACTACAGGAAATGGCCGACGCCTTTCATATTTTAGTTTATATATATATATAATAAAATTAAATTAAAAGCACATAAACTATCAGAAAAAATACTAAAATGTTTATATATACATAGATGACACATCAGTACGTTGATGTGTTAATTTAATGGCCATATCAATATAAATTTAATAGAATATAAGAAAACCACATTAGAAAGAAAAAAATCTTAAATAGAAAAATTCACATGCGACAAATGTCATTAACTATAGCGGTTAGGTGTGATGCCCCTTTCATTCATCCAACTCTTGTCAGGTTTGAAAATTATTGTATTAGAATTAGTTTTTTTTATAATTTAATTTAAATTAAATATGATAAATAAAATATAAATTTGGAAAACATCTGCAATAATTAAATAACAAAAATAAGTACTTAATTTTCTATCTATAAAAAGAAAAAAAACATTGAAAATTCATCCTTACATTACCATATTTATCATGACTATAACAATTACAATTATTATTAATATTATTTCCCAAACAATTAAAATCATGAAATTGCCCAAAAAAAAAAATTAAAAATAATAATCACTAAAATTATCATTATTATTGCGCTAATAATGAAATCATAAAATCATCTGACCAGAAGATCATATAAAAAGAACAGAAAACACAAAAAAGGGGAAAAAAAGGGTAAATATTAATTTTACTATGATCACTAATAAAAATTGAAAAAAATAAAAAATCTTGGGACCGAAAAAATAAAGGTATTTTTAAAAACAATTCCAGTGTAATTTTGTTAGAAAATTAAAAGAACAAAGACCGAAATGAAAAGTAATATATTTGACTAGTTTCAATTGGAGGATAAAATTTAAACAAATTAATACTTGCATACCAAAACAATTAAAAGAACAAAAAACAAACCAAAAATAAAAAGAATAAGGACTCAAATGAAAACCTACAAATATAATTAGTTTCAATTGAAGGGCATAATTGAAAAAAATCAATTTTTTTATTGAAAAAATCAGGAATAAAATCAAAATCAAAAGAATAAGGACTAAAATAAAAAAAATCACAAACATTAAGGACTTACATGTATTTTCCGACAATAGAAGAGAGAAAAGGGAGAAAAAACTAAAAATCATCCACCGATTCACCGACCACCATAACGCGAGAAGCGTCACACCGGGAGGTAGAGGACATGGTGACTCTCCAGGTGACATGGTTGACCAGAAGTTTCCACCGATAAATGACGTTGCACGTGCCACCTAAAAGGCGCATGCGCGAGAAACGGTGCTAGGGCGTCCATACGACGCGCATGCAGTGTTTCTGGAAAGAAATAATAAAAAATACCAAATTACCTACACACATCTCAACGAAAAAACTAGGGAGAAAAGTACCAAAATGCCCTCAACTCCAGGTCTTTGTTTGTCTTTTTCGGGGGTATTTGTGTAATTTCATTGTGGACGAATGTCTGAAAAACTAAAAACACCCTCACTGTTCCGCGTCTTTTTATCAGCTCCCATGGATAAAATGGTAGTTTCAATGTGCCAATAATTTGAAAATACCATACATGTCTCCTGGGAATGTTCAAAATGCCCCTAGTTCTGAGGGTTACTTTTTTCGGCTCTAGAGGTAAAATGATAATTTTACTGTTAGAATCCACAATAATCTATTTCTATGTACACAGTGCAACCTACATAGTAAAATGATAACGACTTTTATATTTTAGTTAATATATATATATATATATATATAATATCAAATTTATTTTTTATTTATTTATTTTTAATATGAATATATTGAAAGCTAAAAAGCTCCTTCTCTTCATCAACGATCATGGAGGTGGCTTTTGCATGGGCTCCCCTTTTGCTTCTGCCTTCTAGCCACCCAATCTTATATCTCTATTTCAATTTGATGTATTCTATTTTTCTATTATCTTCCAATACTCCTTACCTAAGGGAAAAAACAATATATATCGGCGGTAAAGAAAATATGGAAACAAATATTATTAGGATAAAAAACTATATGTAATGATTAAGAGGAAAACAATAATGGGAATGTATTGCAAGAATTAAATCGACGGAAAATCAATATTGATAAAATGTGTAAAACAAATCTATATAAATTTGGCAAAAGATAAGCATCGAGTATGGTTCCTTGAATTATTAGAGTGCATTTTTTGTTTTGTTGTTGTGGTTTTCACTATGCCTATGAGTATTTTTTTTAAAATCTTGTCTTTTAAAGACTTGATTGAAGGTTAATTTGACTAAAATTATTAATGAAGAACAAAATTAAAAGATAAATGACTAAAATAAAATATGAGGGATGATGGGTAGTGTTTCAAAAACCTTTTGTGAAATGTTCACCTCAGTCTTCATTCTTTACTAATTATTAGAATTTAGACCCTCTAACTTTTGAAATTTTAGAAAAAAAAATTATTTTGATAAATTTTTTTATTTTTGTAGTTTTAGTTTGAGAGAATACAGAGAAAACCCATTGGATTCTGGTGGTAAAGAAAAATAGTATTGGAATTGCTTCTAGTAATCTAAACAATGTAATTTTATATCAAATAGTTTCATACGAACGAGAGAAGTTCCACTCATGTGTTGATTAACATTGAAAGTGCTTAAAAAGAATTAAGTTTCAGAAAGATTTTTTTGTTGCTTGTTGATGTCGGGTTTTTGAGAATTGTTTTAGGGATATTTGAGGCTATAAATTGATTTAATAAGGTTTATGAGTTTTTTGTAGGTGGATTGGGTAAAAATGAGTTGAAAATAAGCTAGTAGCTAGAATCTAGACATAGTTAAATGATGCATCATTTAAGTCTTTTTTCTTTCAAAACAATTGGGGCATACGAAATCTGCTAACAAAGATATATAGGAGACCAAGTATGCGGGTGAGCCCATACTAATTGAGCTACTAGCAAACAATTGTCTTGATTGTTGGTATCCTGCAATTCGGATCGAAATAGCAATCACCAGTCAATTGAATGAACAACTTTAAGATAAGATGACTTATAAATGATTGAACTGAGGGATAAATTGAATGTTGCAAGTAACTATTCGCAACTCTAATCACTTACTATGTTACACCTCGTCACCCTTCTAGTTATGGTGAATACACCTCTATCTCCTTCTCCAACTTCTATTAATTGTATTTAATAATATTTTATATTTAAAAAAAAAAAAAATTCCTTTCTATTTTAATTGATTTTTTTTTATTTTTTTTTACTTTAACTTAATTATGTTTAAAGCTTTTGAATTGTATTGTTAGGTTTAGTTTTCCCAAAAAATAACATTACATAAAATGCTAGTGGAATTATCATTAGTTATTTTATTGGTAGCATACATATAAATATAATTCTTTGATTGATTAATTATGTTTGTAATATGCATATAATGAATGATGAGTTTTCCATTGTCAACATACAAATAAATATAACTCTCAAGTAGATGAAATTTCCATTGGTAATATGCAATAATCACTAATGGATTTATTGACGGTAAGTTTTTCGTTTGATGTAATAATTCTATCAATAAATCCATCGATGATTATATTCCTAATAAAATGACCAATAAAATAGAAATCACATAAGATATATTTTTTGATATAATTTTTTTTATTTGTTATTATGTCGGTAATTGTACTTATAATAGAATCAAGCTTTAAATATTGTTTGTATGCTCGTATTTTCATTATGTACAAATATGTGAAAAATAAAAAACACCCCCATTGTTCCTCGTTCTTTTGTCAGTTACTAGTGATAAAATAGTAGTTTTGTTGTGCAAAGAATTTAAAAATACCTTACATGTCCCTCCTAGAAATGTCTAAAATACCCCCAGTGATAATTTTTTTTTACTTTAACAAGAAATTAAAATATCTATACGAAATCCTAATCTGATCAAGAAATATAATTTTGTCGACTTAACAAGTTGACTATTTTCTTAACTAGTAGGTCGGTTCCCCTAATTCAATTGGTAGGTCGGTTCCTTTATTATTCAAAGAATCCATAAATCTAGTTTATTTTCAATATATCCTCTTAAACTTGATTTCTTATAACTTCGATCATATCTCTCATCTTGGCAAAAACATTATGTTTGAGTGGTTTTGTGAAAACATCTATGACTTGATCTTGAGTCTTTACATAATTGACTTCAACCTCATTATTTGTAATGCAATCTTGTAGGTAATGAAATCTTGTGTCAATGTGCTTACTTTTATCATCTAATACTAGATTTTGCACTAAGATTATGACTGATAAGTTGTCTATATTTTTTTATAGGCTTCTCTTATGCCATTTGTATTTTTTTCAATAATCTTCATAGGCATATGGAATAACAAACACATGTTGTAGTAGCTACATATTTAGCTCCATCAGTTGATAATATGACTTTGAATTACTTCTTCCAACCCCATATGAATGTTGTGTCTCGTACGTAAAAGAAAAAATCTATAGTGTTTTTTGTTTATTCATATCTTCAACCCAATCACCATCATTATAACCCACAAGATTAAATTTGTTAGAGTGACCTACCTAGAATTTCTGGTCTTTTTAATATATCAAAGAACTTGTTCCAATGCTTCGAGATGTGTCATAGTTGATGTCTCTATAAACTTACTCACAAGCTTTACTCCAAAAAAAAATTTTGAATAAGTGCATGTCAAATATCTCAAACTCCCAACTAGGCTCTTAAATGTTGTAGAGTTTATCTTCTCTCATTCATTGTTCTTTGATAACTTCACTCTATACTCAATTGGAGCATTCACTTTTCTCAATCCTCCATCTAAAGTTCTTGAGAATCTTCATTGCAATTTTTTTTTACTCGTAAGAAGTTCATTATATCCTTATTTGATAACAATCTCTAGGTAATATGTCATTACACTAATATTCATCATATTAAACTCCTTGATCATTGGTTTGCTCAAAGTCTCCATATATTTTATGCTTATTTCTTGTAAAGATCAAGTCTTCAACATACAAGCACACAATAAAAGTATAATCTTTTTGTTCATAACCTATATTTTTTTTTCATCTCATTTGATCATTTACATGCACATATTCAATCCTTCTAAGAACCTTAAAATGAGTAGCATTTGCATATCTTTCATTCCATTCCTTTTGTGTAGACATGTCATTCAAACCTTTCGTAACAAATCTATTTGACAAGTAAACAACGCACGCTACAACTTCAACCTAAAAATCCTTTGCCTAGAGATTTGTGTGAATGAATAGGTCGGTCACCCGAGAAAATAGACTACTTTTTTAAATTGGTTGGTTGCCCAAGAAAATAGATCATTTTTTTTTAAATTGGTTGATCACCAAAGAAAATATATCAGTTTTTAAAATAGACAAGTTGCCCAAGAAAATAGACTAGTTGTTTTAGACAAGAAAATAGACTAGTTGTTTTATATATCACTTGAGTGAATATATTAGTTTTTGGAATGCTAAGTCGCCAAAGAATAGAAACCAGTTTTATTTAAAATGGGTAGGTTAGTTGAGAAAATAGACCAGTATGTTTTAAACAAATCAATCACCCAAGAAAATATATTGGTTTTGAAAAAGGGTTGGTCGCTCGAGAAAATATACCAGTGTTTTAAAGGGGCAGGACACCCAAGAAAACATTATCTTCTTTACAAAGCTCACTTCACAAAATGTTGACGAGATTCTATGTCGTAAGCATTGAAAATAGAAGGCATACGTTCCACTCAAAATAATAATAATAATAATAATAATAATAATAATAATAATAATAATAATAATAATAATAATAATAAGAAGAAGAAGAAGAAGAATGTTTTTGTTCTTGAAATGCTCTTATTTGTGTTGCATATAACCAAATATTTCAAAAAATAAAATCATATTTTAAATATAAAAAAGTATTTACATTGTTTTTTTATTTTCCATAGAACAATACATGTTTGCATGCATTTTAAGATTTTAATAACAAGTTTATTAAATCTATATGTATTTGTCCAATATTTCATAAAAATCATTTGTTTTTAATTCATGAGAATTAACGGTAAATATTTTTATATAATTATTGGACCTATAAGTAGACTAATACTTAAAATATTAGTAATTCAATTAAAAATTATCAGAATTATCCAAAATATTCACTAATTTTAATTGGAAGTATTTTATAATGATATGCAAAAAAAAATCTTTTATCCAAGATAGGTAAATCATGTCAAGGCACCTACATGGATTTTCTGAGATAAGAATTTATTTGGATATTAGAACTTATAACAAATTAAAAAAAATGTATTTATTCATACAAATAAATTCTAAACTAAAATATCCTCTAGGAAACTATCAAATCTTTAGAACACATTAAAAACACATAAATTAGCTTACCACAAGTATGGTGTGTTAGGAGTGCTAAAATCTTTCCTATTCACAACCGCTCATTTATCTTTTGAATATTTGGTAAGACCAATATATTCAAGTGTTTGAGCAACTCTAAATCAAATAATTAGATGACAACTCTAAACTTCAACACCTCGACCACATATTGGATTGTTCGAGTCAACCATGATTATTGTGTAGCTAGCAAAGTAGTAAATTGGCTAGCAAATTTTTGTTTATATTGGATTAATACTAATCCTCTAAAATGTTGATACCTAATTTTGTATTATGATCTTATTAGTTCTGCTTTATTTTATTTAGTTTAGTTTGGACGCGAGCCTGAATTTCATAAATAATAAAAAAACAATTATATTATAGTGACCAATAGAAGTTCTCTCTTTTTTATATGGTCATGTTGAGGTTTTTTAAGCTGTTGATTGCCGAAGCAAACCAACTGATTTCCATTTCGTGTTATTTGTTGATATTTTAATTGAAAAATTTATTTAAATTAAAAAATGGAATAAAACTCACAATAAAATAAATAAAAAACAGTACAATCACCGAGAAATAGACAGCCAATCCTAGATCATGATGCTAAGAAGGATTAGGAATTAGGATTGGAAGAGGATTATTCATGCTCCCAATATATATATATATATATATATATATATATATGAAAAAAGGGACTATATCACCGGGGAACTAGTCTTGTTTGAGAAAGGAAACAAATATATATATGAAAAAAAGGACTATATCACCGGGGAACTAGTCTTGTTTGAGGAAAGGAAACAAACCTATGTATCAATTCAGCAGCCTTCTCAGAATTCAGATTATGCAGATAGAAGCAGTGCACTTGATTTTCATTCTCAACAATTTCAACGCTTCCTTTCCATCCACTCTTCTTCAACTTCTCGTAATAGTTCTTGCCTACAACACGCAAGTCGTCTTTCTCAGCCACAAAGATCAGCACCTTTTCACACCCAAGCCTAGCGAGATCTTCCAAACCTGGATTTAGCCTAGGATCATCCAGACCACTATTACTTGGGCACATGTATAACCACATTTTGTCATCCTCGGTGCCGCCAAAAAATGGATGCACCAAAATCATTCCAACTACCTTCACTCCGGGTAACCCTATTGACCCGACCCGGAATGCTAGAGTGTGTGATATGTTACCCCCACCACTGTCTCCGCCCAAAAACACTTTACCAAAATCAGCATGATTGCTCAGCCACGGCTCAGATCCACTCCCATCAGCATGAGAAGCCACCCACTGGAGCGCTTTCCCACGAGTCCTCGTAGCATGCCGGTATCGGTCTGGCAGGGAAGAGACCATACTCCACGGAGACAACAATAACGCCAGCGTCAGCTGCTACTTTGCTGCATAAAACGTGGTAGGGAATAGATGAGGATGAAAACATTACAAAGCCACCCCCATGCACGAAAAGTAAGAGAGGGAGTTTTTGGTTAGGGGTTTTGAGTTCTGGCAAGAAAATACGGACAGACACTTGGGGTTCATTTGAGATGATCACATCTTTGGACTGAACCCCAGTAACCAGGTCGGTGGACGGTGGGGTTTTGGGGCATTCCGGCCAGACTAATTCCACCCGGCTGTCTTTGTAGACTTTGAAGAACAGAAACTCATGGACAACTTCATTAACAGCTGATGGTGCCATTGATGAAAGAAGGAAGTTTGACTTATTGTAGCTAGTTCTTTCAATGTTCTCCTTCCATTGAGATCTGATAATAAAAGAAGGAAGCTTGACTTATTGTAGCTAGTTCTTTCAATGTTCTCCTTCCATTGAGATCTGATATAGAAGAATACCGTGCCCATCAAGACTTTGAAGGAGCACATGTCATTGTTTTTACGTAATAATCAATGAAGTGGTTGGCCAGCAAGTGGACTTGCAATTACTTTAATGTTGGCGGATCGTAGGGTTGGAATCGATCGGTAACAGTCAATCAATGGCGAACACGTATTTAAATATGATGAATGAGTGTATCGGAGATCGATAAATAAGATCACATACTTAAGATTTTCGGATATAGATGTATTCGTTAAATAAAAAATAATAATTGGTGTAGTAGAACTTGTTTTGAAAAAAAAATGAGATAGTGATTATAATTATATAGATAACATAAAAAATTCGAGAAATTAATTATTAATTAGAAAGAACTAGTTTAAGTGTCTATGCTGCATAAAACAAATTGTGAAAAAAAGGCTTTTTACGCATAAACTTATTTTATATAAAAAGATCCTCACAATAAAAATCAAATTAATATTTAGATAGAAAACATAATATCAACCTATCTAGCCTTTAAAAAAGCCCTAAAGCATTTGGGTTTTGTAACCAAGACTCGTATACAAGGTTTGAGTTTCTGGATCTCAAAAACTTATTTTCCAATGTATCCTTAAAACGACAATAGCCTCATTTTTCAGTCAAAGATCACAATTTAATTAGTTTAAAATATAAAATCAAATCAAATCAAACTTTCTAAAATTTGATACATAGTTTTTGGCACAATTACATATCCAAACAATCTTCATTGAATTTCACATGTCATAACCTAATTTATTTTTTCCTTAAAATCATCTCTCTCTTTTAAAATATAAAAAAAGAAAACAAAATTAAATATAAAAAAACTGGTAGCTTGGTTATAGTAGGTTGAGAAGAGTTTTATTTGCAAATTCAAGATTAAATCAAATAATTATTGGCTGAATTTGCATTGAAAATTTAACTTTAGGGGCTTAACTAGATTTTTAATAGGCCAAATTGATTTAATCATAGACCCAATAAAAGGTTTAGTTAAGTCTAATAGTTTAATTGGGTAAAATTAAAAGAATTAATGAAGAGCAAGGTCTTAATTATGCTTTTAAGAGATCATTTTAATTTTATTAAGGACTTAACTGGAAAAAAAGCCAAATTAAGGACTTAACTAGAAAAAAAATTGAAAGCCAAAATTAGGCCTAGTTGAGAAAAATAGATTTTAAAAAGACTAGATTTAATTTTTATGAACTTGATTGATTAAAATAAAGGACATAATTGCAAGAAAATCAAAGTTTGAAGGCCACGCAGTGTTGTTTTGGCCAATGACATCTTTGCAAAATACTCATGAATTCAATGATTTAGTTTAGTTGAAAATAGGGATGAAATTAGAAATATTAGAAGTGTCAAGATCATTTAAGGAAAAAATTGAAAATATCCAAAATTATGGACCAAAATCAAAGGGTTAGTTTAAAAATTTTTAAGGGACAAATTGAACTAATTGAGTAAGAGTTAATTCAAAATTTAAGTAAGGATCTAATTGAATAATTTAATATATTAGGGGATGAAACACCAAAAAACACTGTTTTATTTAATTTAAACAATGTGTTTTAGTCATGTTTTGACCATGACAACTGTTTTGGTTCAAAATGCTGTCTTTTTGGTTAATGCACTGTAAAAATAAACTAAGAATTTGAACATGTCGTCTAATACTTGGACCTATAAAAGCTTATTGGGAAGCCTGTTTTCAAGGTCATTTAATGCCCACCCACACTCTAAATAAGACAAAAAAACAAAACCTCTGATAGACCTAAAATTGTACTACACCATTAGTCATACAATGTTCAACATAATAAAGAACTAAAAAGCCAAACCAAAAAGGTTGACTCGATAAACATTGAAACTTGGTATTGGTAGTATCAAGTTGTTGTTTTTTCCAACCAATGGTTAAGATCTTTTTCAAGTGAATCAAAGGCCAATATTCATGTCTGAAGAAGACCTTATGCTCGTATTTCATTCCCCATGAATAAGGGCAAAATTTATGGGGGGAAAAAGAGAGAAAATGTTGAAAAATAAGGCAAAAAAACAAATTAAAATAGAGAGAAAGGAGAGGGAAATAATTGAAAACCAAACTCTTTTTAGCACAAAGTCACTTCCATTAATCCAACTAAGAGCCAATAAACACCATTTATTTGTTATTGCCTAGAAAAGAGAGGGAAATAACTGAACATGTTTTTTTTTCGCGCTTTGCGTCCTACCATCTTTAGAGGGGGGACGACGCGCAATAAAAGGGGTGTTTATAATCGTAAAGTTATGACTATAATTCTTAGAAGTCGCCACCTAGTATTAAGTTCACTAGGAAACCTAATGATCTGCGAGAGGCTCGGTAACAGGACTTGTTGTGCAAAAAGATGTATCACCCCCTAGTGTACCCTACCTAAGGTAAGTTGCATTATTGTTTGATTGTTTTTTGTAAGCTAGTTTTTTATTCATTGGTCTTTCTAAGGCTCGAAGTAGATCTCTCTTCATAAGAGAGTTTCTACCCCGTTGGAAGTCAAAAACTTGATCGTTCTAAAGTTTGAAAATTTTTCACACTGCATTTAAAATCTCTTTTTTCACAATCTGTGGGTGTACTTTACAATGTAATTTTACACTGTGATAACTAAAACAAAATAATTATTAATTTGTTTTATATTTTTTCCAAATTCCAACGAATAATCATAAATTGGTTACGATATCCAATTTTTATTCCAAACATGTGAAAGATGCAAAAATATAATTGTTTTACAAAAAATATGCTTGGAAAAAAAAACTTTGAATTTGGCTGTATGCACGAAAACAAAAAATATTTTGTTTGTTTTTTTAAAGCATGATTTTTATATATTATATTTTCTTAAGAAAAGTTGGATTGGGTCTAGCCCAACTAAATGGGTTAGTTTAACCAAGTTGGTCCAAAAGGCCTAACTCAGCCAACTAGACTAAGTTGAGATCAGTCCGTCCCAAGACAAAAAAAAAGTGTGCACAGTGAATCAATTCACTCTGCACTGTTCTCGTATTACATGAATAGTAGAAGTGTCAGTTGAGAGAGACGAGAGGCTCATCTGCCACTGCCACCGAGTAAAGGAGGCCGAGATGGTTATGCTGGTGGTGGCGGCATCGTAAATGGTGGCTTGTGGTGGGCGGGAGAGCTACCAAAAGAGGTTCGCTCTTGTGTAGGGGTTGATGTTGCTCGTCACCAGAGCTATAGAAGGAGAGCTAGACTAGCTGGTGGAGCTTCTAGTGAGAAGGAGAGGTGATGGTGTCGAAGTATCTGTTAGTGCTTGTTGGGAACTGCTACTACTAGAGGAGAGAGGGGGTTGCCACTAACTGTAGAGAGAGAAGTTGACGGCTGAATATAGGAGAGAGAGGGAGTTGTCGCTGCATCGCAAAAGGCTTGCTACCGTTGTTGGAGGACACTGTGGAGCTAATACGAGTGCCAAAGGGAACACCGCTAGTACTTGTCGGACTAAGCTGCTAGAACGACGTGGTGAAAGTGAAGAAGAGAAGCAAGATGATATTTTTTTCCTTCAACTCTCATTCCTTTTGTGTTATTTTATGCTCGTGTGTATCGTCCCACTTGTTTATGTGTTCCATTTGCGATCATCCCCCTGTAACTGTTAAGAATCCTCTCCCTGCCTCTATAAAACTTTCTCCATTTATAGGCGTAGGAGGTAACCATGATGTGCAGCGGTGGGTTACCTTCTGTGGTAGCGTGCGTGTAGGGTGGGTCTGCAGTTTTGGAGAAGATGCAAGTGCATTTTGATCCCTCTATTTGTAAGTTCTTGTAATCACACCCACAATCGACTCTAAAATTTTTAAATTTGTGCAATTGTATCCTCGTAAAAATTTCAATAGCAACCTTAAGTTTGCGTGCCTTTATTTTTGGTCATTGGTTTTGGATTTATGCAATTGGACCATTTATTGACCATTAAACTCTCAATTTTCTCCAATTTTGCCTCTGACTTCACACAATTGGCTTGGAAAAAAATTCAATTCAGTCTCCAAAAATTCTACTCTTCTCAATTGAACCTGACTTAAGCTTAGGAACTTGATTTTTCATAGATTAAGCCCTTAATAAAAAGGGGAGGTTGAATCTAAAAATGATAGATTTGAAAGTGAAGAGATATCACCTTTAGAGGATAATACTGATGAGGAGATTACATATCCTGTTGAAAGAGATGCCTTGGTTATAAGGTGTATGCTAAATATAAATCAAGGAAGATGATGAAAAGCAATAACGAGAAAAAAATATTATGTAGTTGTCAAATATAGTTTTGCTATTAGGAAGTATTTTGATGAGGTTATGTGTGATGTAATCTTAATGCATACCAGTCACTTACTTTTGGGCGCCCATGACAATTCGATCGGAAGACAATTCATGATGGGTTTAAAAATAGGTTCACTAATGTAAAAAAATGTAAAATTATCATTTTTGTACCTCTATGTCCAAAACTAGTATATGATGATCAGATGAAATTAAAAGAGAATATAATGATGGAAAGAGCGAAAATTCACATGAGGACAATGGTGAGACAAGACCATTAGATTTGACTGAATCTAAATCATTAATTAAACCAGTTAAGAGTGGAGGCAAAACCTGAGGAGTGGAAAAAGTAAACTTGTGTGATGATAATAGTGTGGGAAAAGTAACGAAACAACCTAATTTTATGTAAAAAGAGCTCAAATCATATATGTTTTTTCATTAACAAGTTGATTATTTTACTTGTGTATGAGGAGGCTTAGTTAAACACTAATGATCTTGACTCTACTATTCCTAGTATGGGTTTTTCTTTATTGCAAGAGTTTAATGATGTATTCCCTCAAGATGTCCCTGGTGGATTATAGCAATTAAGGGAAATTGAATATCATATTGACTTTGTACTAGAAGCATTAATTCCTAATCATCCGACCTATAAAAGCAATCCCAAGGAGACAAAAAGCTTTAACGATAAGTAGATGAGCTGATGATGAAAGGTTACATTCATGAGAGAATGAGCCATTATTCTATGATAGTGTTACTTGTGTCTAAAAATGATGGAACTTTGAGGATGTGTGTTGATTGTCGCGCCATTAATAACATAACAATAAAGTATATACATCTTATCCTTAGACTTGATGATATGTAAGATGAGTTATATAGAGCATTCATTCCTATAAAATTTATTTAAAAATAGGTACCATCATATTAGGATGAAAAAAAATGATGAATGGAAAACAAAATTTATGTCTAACATAATTTGTATGAGTGGTTAGGCATGTTGTTTGGGCTTTCAAATACACCTAACACGTTTATGTGATTGGTGAATCATGTTTTGCGTGTATTCATCGGTAAATTCGTGGTTATGTACTTTGATGACATCCTAATTTATAGGAAAAACTTGAATGAGCATCTTGATCATTTGTGTAATGTCTTAGTATGTTGGAGAAAGTTGTATATGCTAATTTCAATAAGTGTACCTTTTGCATGGAGAAAGTTGTGCGTCTTAAATATATAGTAGTTGTATAAGGTATTGAGATGGATGAAGAGAAGGTCAAGGTTATCCGGGATTAGCCTACACCTAAGTCTGTAACTAAGATAAGGAGTTTTCACGAACTTTAGTACTATTAGAGAACCTTTAACTAAAAATGGGAAAAAGTCTGTTGGATTTATATGGAATGATGAATAAAATAAATATTTAATTTGTTGAAAGATAAACTTTGTTTAATGTATGTTTCAGTTTTACCAGACCTTACAAAAAAAATTGAGGTTGAATGTGATGCCTCAGGTATATGTATAACAATTGTGTTAATGCAGCTAAGAACAATAGAGACGTGCCAACATTACTTGTGGTCGAAGGAGTTTGTGATACATTTAGATCATTAATCATTAAAGCACTTGAAAGGGCAAGGTAAATTGAATAAGATACATGTCAAATAGGTTGAATTTCTCAAAACCTTTTTGTATATGATCAAGGATAAGCAAGGAAAAGAAAACATTATGGCTAATGCACTTTCACGCATGTATATTCTTTTATCCATATTAGATGTTAGAAATAAAATAATTGTATAAAGATGATAGTGATTTTGCTAATGTTTAAAATAATATGTTTTAGCTTGACTTTTTGCTCAAGTGGTTGAAACTCCTAATATTTTTTATCATCTTCATGCATCTATGTAATGCGAATGTAATCTTAACAAGATATGAAGCAAGTTCTAGAGATACATATCATTAAAAGAAAGTACAATTTAAGAATATAATGTTGAAGGCTCAAAAGCTTGCAATGGTATAACACTATAAAGTCAACATGACTTGCACACACACTCATTCATTCAATTTATATATTCATCTATCTCACTTAATTCTCATACATAATACTCATATTCTCATAAACCAATGGGAGTTCAAAAAGATCAATCATAGATTTTTCTTTTCTTTTTCCTTTTTTTTTGGGAAAAATAAATAAAATTAAAATAAGAAAACTAACATTTTCCCAATACCCCCACACTTAAAACACAACATTGCCCTCAATGTTGAAAATAAAAGAAAAGGAATGTATGAGAATGACAAAAAAGAAATAAAACGCGAAAAACTAAAAGATAAGGGAAAAGGAAAGCAAATCTGATTTTTTTTTTGTGTTGGGTTGCCTCCTCGTAAGCGCTTGTGTTTTGTGTCATTGGCTCGACATGTGGCATTACATGCTCATTCTTCAAAGAAGCGGTGATTTTTACGGTCCAACTTTCAGAAAAATGTTTCAATTGATGCCCATTGACCTTGAGTACTTTATTGGTTTCTAAGCCTATAATTTCAACATGGAGAATAGTTTGTAAAGCTTGCAAAGCCAATGTTGCTTCGTGCACATTTTGGAGAACACATGTGTTCCTCTCCATATCCTCCAATTGGGTAAAATCATAGTAATATCTCAAAGCTACGCTCAATCCATCCACACAATTAAAATCACAAACTTGTTGCACACACTTATCAATACTATCATAACATGTGATAGAATAAACTTTGTTATAAGGATATTTCATTGCATCATGAAAATTAAATTCAATATTTTCATCTCCTACCTCCATAGACAAAGTATCCTTACCACAATCAATTTTTGTATTGACAGTTTTCAAGAATAGTCTCCCAAACAATAACCCAAACAATATAGGAGTGTTGGAATCACAAGAATCATATTCCATATCAAAAATATAAAAGTCACATGGAATTAGTAAACTATCAATCTTGACTACGACATCTTCTATCATATCAATTGGGTAAACAAAACTACAATCCGCAAGTAGTATTACAATGTTGGTTTTATTCAAAGGCTCCAAACTAAGAGAATCATAAACATGTTTAGGCATAACACTAATGGATGCACGTAAATCACATAAAGCCCTTTTAAAACTAGTATTTCTAATAACACATGGCATAGTAAACGCACCTGAGTCTTTCTGCTTTAAAGTCATATTCTTTTGAACAATAGCAGATACGACTTCACCCATACTTACCATTTTTTGACCTTTCAGTTTGAAATCTCTTTTGGTACTACACAACTCCTTCAAAAATTTAACGTACTTGGAAATTTGCTTGATAATATTGATCAAAGGAATGTTAAGTTCCACTTTCTTGAAAACCTCTAGAATTTGTTTTTCTTTGTCTTCTTTCTTAGACTTTGAGGACTCACAAGAAAGGGTGAAATTGTTTTAAAATTGGAATTTAATGAGTGAGGAATTACCTTTGGAGTGGTTGTCTTTTTCTCCGTTTGTGAAGGAGTAGCAGGTTTCTTCTTGCTACTCAAGTCGGTTTCTATCTCTTCTTCTTCCTCCATCTCAACTGTAAACACCCGAGAGAAATATATATATATATATATATATATATATATATATATTAAAGGTTAACTTAGTTTTCGTTGTCGATTTGGTGACGCAGCGGAAAATCGTAAAGAAATACGACCAACGT
The DNA here is from genome assembly GCA_029204005.1 of Salix udensis. NCBI lineage: Eukaryota > Viridiplantae > Streptophyta > Magnoliopsida > Malpighiales > Salicaceae > Salix > Salix udensis. The sequence continues at coordinate 13,657,126 of CM055022.1, forward strand.
CAATATTCTGTAATTAGATTGCAACAAGATGAACTCACAAAAATGCAAGAAATTTTACTGAGTAATTGATAGATGATTCGACCAGAGGCTTTACAATGGTGTTTAAAGCAAAAACCCGAACCTAACCCATGATGGATAGGAAAAAACGATAATAAACCATAAATTACCATAAATGGAAAAATTTGAGATAAATTTAGAATATGATAGGTCTATAAGCCCTGAATAAACATTAATTGATGAAATTCGATGCGGACCTTTAAAATCAAGAGTTATGGTTGAAACGAGACTTTCCTACCATGGTTAAAATGACAATTTCAGGGCCGAAACGATGGAATTTGGCCATTCTTCCGCAAATGAAAAATCTCATCAACTGAGTGAGTTTTGCGCCATTCCGACTTCGTTTAGTGATCGGCAGCGAATCAGTTTTCATGAATCAGTTTTTGCGAAACAGTTTTCGCGAATCAGTTTTCGCTGCCGATTCTTTAAGGAGCTGAGAGGGAGGGATTAGATAAAACAGGTTTTAGATAGGGCCTAACAAGAAGAAGAACACAACTAAACCAATCCCAAACAACCCCCCACCTTACATGAGAACTATAAATACAAAGAGGAGAGAGAGAGGATGACTCATCCTCTTCCAAAAACAACATGGGACCCGTTTTTCCCTTCCTCTATAAACTTCAGACCAACCAGAAATCAACCAGAAATTTCTGTTTGTGAGCGAGTGAGGAAAGAAAAAAAAAGTCTGTGAGAGAAGATTTGGACGGTTGCTTGAAGGATAACCAACATATGCTTTGAAAGATCAAAACCATAACAAATCATAAGCAAACCAAAACGTCAAGCAACTTACCTTAGGTAGGGCGTATTAAGGGTGCTAATACGCCCTACCCTTTACGCAACCAGTCCCTTGCCTTAGAATCTCTGAAAGACAAGTCTAGGTTTCCTAGTAACCATAATACTAGGTGGCGACTCCCTTTTCCAAAGAAATAAAGATAAGACCCCGACATTGAATTCCCCTGCAGACGGGGAGGGACGCCGCGACGCCGCGCGCTCTCGCGATGGGGTGCGACAGTAACAAACGAATCAATGGTGGTGGTGTTACTCTTTTGAAGTATCACCTTGCTGGTATTAAAGGTCAAGTTGAACCTTGTAAAAGGGTCCCTCCAGATGTTAAATGGCAAATCAAACAACTGATAGAGGACATGACAACGGAGAAAGAGAAAAGAAAAAGACTTAGAACTGATATTGGAAATTCTCAATCAGTTTCCAATGATGAAGAAGTTGAAGAGGGTGATGATGCAAATCTTCATTTGGGTGATATGAGTTCACAAACAAATAGAAGATTGACAAGGCAAGGAATAAGTACAACTAGAAAAAGGATACCTTTATTTGCTCCACGAACTACCCCAGGTTCACAACCTCGTAATAGAAGTGCAATGGCTTCTAAAGAGATGGAACACGATGCAAGAAAAGCCATAGCAACATGGTGGTTAGATGCTACTATACCGTTTAATGGTGCTAAGTCATATTATTATCAGCCAATGATAGATGCCATAACATCAATGGGACCTGGTTTTAAAGGACCATCATATCATGATTTAAGAGGATCACTTTTGAAAGATGTAGTTCATGATGTCCATGAATATATTTTAGGAATCAAGGCTGATTGGAAAATTTATGGATGTTCTATTATGGCAGACGGGTGGTCAAATAGGAGGAATGTACCAATTGTGAATTTCCTTGCTTATTCTCCGAGAGGCACCGTATTCTTGAAGTCTGTTGACACTTCAGGACTTCAAAAAGATAAAGAGACATTGCTTGAGATGTTTGATGAAGTTGTCAAAGAAGTTGGACAAGAAAATATTGTCCAATTGTTAGTGATAATGAGGCTTCATTTAAAGCTACTGGGAAAGCTTTGCAGCAAAGGTATGACACCTTTTTTTGGTCTCCTTGTGCTGCTCATTGCATTGATTTTGTCACGACCCGATTCCCGGATCCGTGACCGGCACATAGGCATGGTCCCCCTCCAAGGTTCCACACCTATGCGAACCCAAACTTACACACACAAACATATCATTCAACTTTCAGAGTTCAACGCAGCGGAAATATCAAAGTACTTTATAGCATAATTCGATTGTTTTTATACAAGAGTTGATTACATACTGTTCTAATTGTGGAGCACTAGCTAGACATATGAACAAAAGTATCAAGTACAACCAAAATAGCAGGTTCCGAGAGTAGGACAAAAATGACCTGCTAGCAAGCTACGACCCTGAAAATGATAAATAATGAGGGAGTGAGTTCAACAACTCAGTGAGTAGATAATATCCAATATACACATACGAGATAATATAGCAATGAGAAATATATTATCAAATAGGCTCGAAGTTCTTACAACAAGTCTCTCAAATAGGTCATAACAAACATGTGATGGTTTCTCAAATAGGTCATAACAAGAATTCAATAGGTAAAGCTCGTCAGAAAATCAGAATGCAGTGAGCATGAGGCTCCGTACTGTGGGATGATCAGTCCACACAGGTTGGTGACTCCCCCGACCAACTAGGGTTTCAGATACGATGTTCACAAAGGCTAACACTACCCTGTTAGCATGGGTATTCTGACTGGCATACCATAGGTATATCTAATATCAAACAAATATGTTCATATCTCAAGGCTCAACTCATGGTATCAATCAAATGAGGAGCTAACAATTCACAAACAGATATAGGCTCATATCAAGAACGGATATTCAACAAATGATTATGCTTTATCGTATCAAGAATATAATCAAGGTATATATTATCAAAAAGCATAATCCAATTCATACTAGCAAATTCAAATATTTATACTATTTCTCATGCATATTAAATATTATCCACTCACCGGACTCAAAAGCAGACAAGTTCCAAAAGCAGAATGTTGATGAAACTTTACTGATGTCCCGCGGGTAAAAGATCGGGATTATCTGAATATATAAAAGAAGATATACTCAAAATGACTCAAAAGAAGTAAAATAAGTTTAATAACATATCTAAGAGTTCAAATCATAATCCTATGTGTTTTTGAATCAACTATCCATTTCTTCGTAAAACCTAGATCAAAGGTTTCTTCCAAAATCTAATTCCAAATACCTAACTCATAAAATTGATAATAATCCATCAAATGAACTTCAATTATCCATCAAACCAATCTTAAATGCTATTATTTCACCTAGGGACCATTCTGAATTTTTCTCATATTTTTAGGGCCAAATCGTAATTTTACCAAATTGAAGGACTAAATTGAACACTTCATAAATTCATAGCTATCCTAAAATCTTGTCCATAATTCATCCTCAATTCTGTCCAGAATCTCCAATTTCACTCCAGGGACCAAACTGTAATTTTTCCAAGTTCGGGGACTAAACTGAAATTTACACCAAAAGGACCAAAATGAATTTTTGTCATCTTCAACCTCAACCCAGAATTTCCAGCAAAGGATTTTCGAATTTATCAACATTATTTCACCATTTTTCTGAATATTTTCTCAAACCAAACATCTCAAAACTTCAAAATCATCTACAATCAAACTAATTAAACTATTACCCAACACATTCAACCCTTAACATCTCTCTTAATTCATCAATCAAACCCAATTAAAATTCTCAAACCCTAACAACCCATACAAGCAAAAATCATAACTAATAATCACATTTATACATAATCAAACACACACATTACCTTAACAACTTATTTCTCCTTCTTCCTTTCTCTTCCTCTTCTCTTTCCCTCTTTTCTCTTCTTCTTCTTTTTTCCTCTCTTCCCAATTCTCTCTCTCAATTTCAGACCTAATCTTCTTTTTTTTTCCTTTTTCTCTTCTCTTCTTTTCTATTTATATTTATAAGCTTGTGCAATTACTACCCTACCCTTAACCTAATTCTAAGCCACTAAGGGCATACATGTATTTTCCTTTTTAAAAATTTCAGAATATTACAGATTTAATGCTAGAAAATATTTGTGATCCAAGATATTTTCTGATCATTGATGAAACCATTAAAAATGCAAGAAATATAACCAAGTTTATATATAATCATGCATGGGTTTTAGCTTTGATGAGGAAAGAATTCACAAATGGAAATGATTTATATCGTCCTGGCATAACAAGGTTTGCTACCCATTTTTTAAGCATTCAATGTTTACTGAAGTTTAAGAATGAGCTTCGACAGATGTTTACTTGCACAAAATAGGTTGAATCAAGTCATGGAAAAAGTCGGGTTGGAAAGGAAATTGCTGCTATAGTTTTACAAGATAAAGACTTTTGGCCAAGATGTGCACATATAGTCAAAGTTAGCGAGCCTTTAGTACGAGCTCTAAGGTTAGTGTTAGAGAATGATATAAATCATATTATGGGGCCTCACCTACAAGCTTGATCTTTTAGGTGAGATGGTTCCTTAACATGGTATCAGAGCCTTGTTGACCCAGCGGTCACGAGTTCGAATCTCACCACCCCCATTCTATTTGATAAAAACCAAGCACAAGGTGATATAATCATATTATGGGGCATCACCTACAAGCTTGAGCTTTTAAGTGAGATGGTTCCTTAACAGTTAGCAGACAGTGAAGAGAAACCATCAATGAGATATTTATATTAGGCCATGGATAAAGCAAAAGAAGCCATCAAAACAAGGTTGAAAAATAGAGTATCTCAATATTGGACCATATATTCGGGTAATTGATGCTAGATGGGATAAACAACTTCATAGTCCATTACATGCAGCAAGTTGTTTTCTTAATCCTGAAATATTTTCTAGGCCTTGTTTTTCAAAATAAAAGGAGGTAACTCGAGGTTTGCTTAGCACAATTTCTAGATTGGTTCCTGATTGTGATATTCAAGATATCATTAGTATCCAAATTGAGGAGTATAAGAAAGCAACTGGTGATTTTGGCATGTCCCTAGCTATTCGTCAAAGAGAAAGTTAATTCCAGGTAATAACTTTTATTTTTTAAAATATAATGTCTTTTTTATTTATAATATTTGATTTATTCAAATTTTCTTATCTAGTTACATGGTGGGAGCAATTCGGTAATGATACTGAAGAATTTCAAAAGTTTGCAATTCGAGTTCTTAGTCAAAGTTGTAGTGCAACTGGATGCGAAAGAAATTGGAGTGTATTTGAATTCATCCATTCCAAAAGATGAAATAGGCTTGAGCACAAGAGATTAAATGATTTAGTATTTGTTCGTTATAATCTAAGGATTCAACAGAGGTAAAATATCAATACTATTATATTAATAATTATTTTCTATTACATTGATATTAATTTTTTAATTTCTTTCGTGTTTATTCTTTGTAGGAATTTGAGCAGAACAAGAGATGCTTTAGATCCCATTAGCCTTGTTAGCATTGATCTATTAAATGAATGGATTTGTGAAGAACTCAATCTTCTTGATGGAGAGGATATAAGTTGGGAGAGTATCGAAGCACATAATTTTTTTTATGTTAAAATTTTTTTTGATTATCTAAATCACAATTAAATATAGGAAACTGGTATTTTAATTAGAAAAAATGCAAAAAACAAATAGGCCGGGCAATGCGTCGAGGCCTTAAGAAAGTCTGGTAGCACGCGCCTGGGGCAAGCTCTCACGGATAGGTCAACTTGATTTGTTTTTTAAAAAAACATCCACAATCCATCCTTATGTTTAGAAAAAAAGAAGAAGAAAAAAGATAGATGAAACGTTTTTTGCTTGAACATAATACAACAACCTAGAGCGAGAGTTTTTAGTGGGAAAACCCATTTTTACCTATTTTAGCCCAAAAACATTAATAAACATCCGAGAACCTTACAAAAAATAATTTACCAAGCCAAAAATAGCCAAAACACAAATTCAATCTAAGAAGTTTTCTCTCTCGACCCCAATCGATTTTTTGAACAGAATATGTTAACACATAGATTGAGCTTTTCATGGTTGGAATTGATATCAATCAAGACTTTTTTTCTATTCAACAAGAATCTGACAAAACAATTTCTCTTCTCTCTCAAATCAAAAATAGAAAAAAGCAATTGGACAAAAACTGAATCTTGAAAAAATAAATAAACTAAAATTTATAGCTTAGAAAGTAGAAGGATCTAAATTAAAATTTTGCTTCAATTTTGAAACTGCAGCCATTTTTTTCCTTTTCACTTTACTCCTAATTCCTTTAGTTTTTTTCCTTTCTTAATGAATTTACTTATATTGATGATTAATTTGGTCCTAAAGAGCAAAGAAAAAAAAGTTTTTGGATTTTACCCCAACAAGAAATAATATGAGACAACTTGACTGACTGAGCTTGTTTGCTTAGCTATATGCCAAGTTTCCTTCCTTGTGGTCAAGTGCAAGAAAATAGATCTGATCTCTCTGTTCATCGCAACGAGTAACTAGTATTTAATCATGGCTCTCAAATTTCCTGTTTCCTCGGACCATTTTTCAAAATAAAAATCATAGCCTTCCCAATGCTTTTGAACAAATCCCAATGCACCAACGGTGGTTGGTTCAAGTGGCAAGCAGCTTGTTCTGCTTAAGCGAGGTCTCGGTTTCGAGTCCCTGTGTACGCAGCAACACCCATTGGTAGCCTCACTTGCCACTGCCAGGCATGCGACCCGGGGCGACCACTAGATTAGTTGGGGCAACCAGGATACTAGAGGTTGGCAACCAAAAAAACAAATCCCAATGCTTCTGACCCCAAAATTTATTTTGTGCATTCAAAGAACAGTCCACATAATTGGACAAATAATTCACCTTCCTGACAAATACTCGACTAGACAAGTCTTCAAACCAAATAAGAAGTTCTGTGCGACCAAGTCAATTGCTTTTTTTCTTTCGCAGCCAATGCGGTTATATTTTCCACAAGTTTTTGCAGAATTATTTGAATACTTGATTTTCCTGGAAAGTAAGGGACCGATAATCTTTTCCAATGACAGCTGTCACTCAAAATTGGTCCGAGGAAAGCAGGGGACCAATAATTTTTCCAAGCATATTAAAAAGAGGACAAACAGGAAAGTCACCAATTGTTTTTTTTTTTTTAGAAATATATTAAAATAATATTTTTATTTTTTAAAAATTATTTTTGTTATCATCGCATAAAAATATTTTTAAAACAACAAAAAATTAATTTAAATAAAAAATAAAAGTAAAAAATTTTAATTTTTTTAATTTTTTTTTAAAACACAATAACAAACAAGACCGAATCATATTACAATAATTTCTCCCACGCCGCTTGTGTAATGGCAATGCCACCGTCAAAATTACTTTTCCTCTTTTGCAAATCAAACCTCTGTAACCCTCTCTCCTTTTCCTCTTCCAATACCAAAATCGATCACTAGCTTTACAATGCTAAATGTCTTTTGGATGTTCAGCACGAATAATGTTGCCGAGGAATATGAATTCCATGAGATGCTAAATGTCTTGCTAGATAACCTACCAGGCGTAGCAGCATTGGGTGATGCCAACATGATACGAGCGAGTTAATAAGATTATGATACCATGTTATGAAATCATCTTACCTAAAAGTTTAACCTTGTAGGTGAGGCCCTAGAATATGATTTATATTATTTTCTAACACACCCCCTCAAGTGAAAGCCCTTTGGGCTTGAAACTTGCACAGACCTATACTACCTTGTGCTGATTCTTATCAAATAGAATGGGGGTGGTGAGATTCGAACTCGTGATCGCTGGGTCAACAAGTCTCTGATACCATGTTAAGGAACCATCTTACCTAAAAGCTTAAGCTGTTAGGTGAGACCCCAAAATATGATTTATATTATTCTCTGATAGAGGGTAGGCAAGGAGGAATATTTCTCTTTCGATGTTGAGTTTCTTGATTAAAAAAAAAAACAAAGAGCGACATGGACATGTTCATGAGTAATCATTCAATTTTATAATTATAATAATCATATTATATATAAAAAATTTCAAAATATTTTATTTTAATTAATTTAATAAAGAAAAAATATTAATGAGTGCACCCTACTATATAGTACCCGAAAATATATAATTGAAGTAAAAATTTCTTGAATGCTAGAGGCTTTCTATTTGGATTATTTACAGCCTGGATTCTTTGGTCGGCATATATTAATTTGATGGTAACAAAAAATTATAGTTGCTGGATCGTTTTGGGTCACGTGGTAAAGGTGTCGCTCAATACTAAAAGCCAAACTTATGACTTCAGCTAGGAAATCAGCAATGCCTTTGCCAAGCTGTAAGATCCTTAACTTAGGGTGCCTCGTTAAAATTTGAAATTTCAGGGATTTCTACAATTTGTATTTTCACTTTCGGTGACAAATTCGGTCTTTCCATTAACGACACCGAGCTCAAACTTCAAATTTCTTTCCATCATTTATTAGCTTGGTTTCGTCCAAATTGGGATTTAGACTTTGAAATAATATTCATCTATCTATTTTATAGAATTCGAAGCAAAGGAGACAAAGTCTTTAATGATGTAATAAAGTCTTTAAGATATCTTTTTCCTACTTTTTAAAGAAAGTTGCATATGATAAAAGTCCCTTCACACTATGTTCAATTTATTCTACGCGGGAATGACGAACGGCAAAATTTCCTCAAACCAAGTTACTCTTCCAAGAAAATATTGTTTATATAACTCGGAGGTTCTTAGCATGTTACACGAATTTGCAAAGGAAGAGTGAGAGCATCATTATGCTTATGGCTTTTTTGCAGATTCTTTTCCTCCTTTGTCCCATTTTCATGCATTTTATCGTTCCAAACACTGCTCAGCCTGAAATCAACTTTCACCTTTGTGTAGATAAGAACGGTACCTACACAGCAAATAGCACCTACCAGGCTAATCTCAATTACCTACTCAACTCTGTTTACAGTAACACAGAAATCGATTACGGGTTTTACAATTTCTCCTACGGAGAAAGTTCTGACAAGGTTTATGCAATTGGACTTTGTCGAGGCGATGTCAAGCCTGATACTTGCCGCTACTGCCTCAATTATTCTAGCCAGGCACTAACTTTTCGCTGTCCAAATCAAAAGGAGGCTATTATAGGTTTGGACAATTGTATATTACGATATGCAAACCGTTACATATTTGGGCACAATGAAGTTGCCCCATACTTTTTCGTTTACAGCTTAACAAATGTCTCAGACGAAAATGGATTCAAATGGTCTGTGAATAGCTTGTTGGATAGCCTACACGTTAAAGCTGCAGCTGGTGATTCTCGTCGTAAGTATGCAACTGGAAATATCAGTGCACCAAATTTTCAGACTATATATGCACTATCGCAGTGCACTCCTGATTTGTCACAGACAGACTGCAGTTACTGCCTCCGAAATGCTTCCGCACGTATTGGACAATGTTGTCAGGAAAGGCAAGGAGGAAGAGTCATTTATCCGAGCTGTAGTTTTAGGTACGAGATTAATAAGTTCTATGAAATCCCAATTGGTGAAGGCCTACCTCCACCTCCACCGAAAGGTATATATCCTAAAAAATTTCAGCAGCATTGTCTGCCATAATTTTTTAAATGCTGTGAAAATGTCTAGCTAATTATACTGTTTCCAGTTACCAGACTAATTCCAGTGAAGTGACAATAGACATGATATAATTGGAGAATTTCATGGATTTTGCAGGGAAAAATAATACAGTCATCATCATCATCATTCTTTCAGCTGTTATTTCTGTCATTGCTATCCTTATCATCAGCTTCTACACGTTTTCAAGAAAGAGGAAATCAAGAGAGGAAGTTAAAAGTAAGACAAGTTTTCTTCTTTTTTTTTTTCATCTGGAAGCCCATAGGTCTTGGACTATATATTCAATATTTTATTTGGCATTTCAAAGCAACTTATTCCCTGGGCTGTTAAAATTTAATTTCTGAATATCCAATTCCTTTGTTCAATTCAATAACTTCTTAAGCTTACGCCACATAATAATCTGGTTAAATTCATTAGTTCCCCCCCTACTTGTTGGTTCAGGTGGATCAGTGGATGATGAAATTACCAGAACGGAATCCTTGCAATATAGCTTAGAGATCATTGACCTTGCAACAGATAATTTTTCTGAAGTTAATAAGCTTGGACAGGGTGGTTTTGGTTCTGTGTACAAGGTACAAAGTATCAAAATGTTATTTATATATATATATATATATATATTAATGATTGAACAATATTTATTTTTCTAACCAATGAGAATCGAATTCTTCAAACGTTACTTTCAAGCAATCCTGCATGGATGTGGTCATAACTCGTAATGCCCTTGCTGCTCTCAGGGTACCCTTCCAAATGGACAATACATAGCCGTAAAGAGATTATCAAGGGATTCCACACAGGGAGAACAGGAATTCAAGAATGAAGTCCTGCTGGTAGCTAAACTTCAGCACAAGAATCTGGTTAGGCTCCTAGGTTTTTGCTTAGAACAAGAGGAAAGGATTCTTATCTACGAGCTTATGCCTAACTCAAGCCTCGACAACTTCATTTTCGGTACGGCCATGCCTCCTCGTTCTAATCATTTTGATGGGGATTATTTTTCTAGAAAAAGAAAAAAGAGAAAGAACTGATTCTTGAAGGCAAAGCATAAACCAGAATTTTCTTGATTAAAGCATAGTATTTTATGATTCATTTAACTGTCATCGCTTACTGAATTTTTAGATCAAACCAAGCGTTCGGAATTGGATTGGGAACGACGTTACAAGATCATAGAAGGCATTTCTCGAGGACTTCTTTATCTTCATGAAGATTCTCGTCTCCGGATCATTCATCGTGACCTGAAACCTAGTAACATTTTGTTAGATGCAGAGATGAATGCAAAGATATCAGACTTTGGCATGACAAGGTTGTTTGCAGGCGATCAAACCCAAGAATGTACAAGCAGAGTTGTTGGAACCTTGTAAGTATATATTGTTGGAATTTGAGGAACAATTCTGAGAAAAACATAAAAAACAAGTACTGTAGAGATTCGTACGGACAAAACTCGATCTACAGCCCAAAAACAGGTATTGTAGCGATCAAGAACTGGGAATGGATTTTTCCAGAAACTAAGAACTTTACGAATTTGATTGTTTTGAGCAGAGAGAACAAACACACATTGGCAGAATAGTTTCGTATGGTTACTGCCACCCCATAAAATTTATTTATATGAATCAAACAATTACAACGGCTATAATTCTGATAATTCTGAAATAACCAAGTCAACAAAAGTCAAAGTCAATCTTAACTGAATTAACTAACAAAGTTTGACTAATTGACTAACACAATATGAATTAGAAACAGAACAATATAAACATGATTACAATGTCTTCAATTCTTCAATTCTTCATCTCCTTCAGCTTGTAAGTCTTCGCAGACCTGGAATCATAATTTCCAGATTTCAACACTCCCCCTTGATTCCTGAGCTGCGCATTCCCACCATACTCCTGAGTTCCTCGAACCTTTCCTTTGCTAGAGACTTGGTGAACAAATCAACTAATTGTTCATTAGTGCCGCAATACTTCATCACCAGTTCTCCTTCTTGTTGAAATTGCCGAAGAGCATGAAACTTAATTTTCATGTGCTTTGTTCTATCATGGAACACTGAATTTTTTGAGATAGCTATTGCTGACATGTTATCACAAAATAGATCAGTGGGTTCCTTTTGTTCACAGTCTAAATCTTTTAGAACCTTTCGTAGCCAAACCAACTGGTTTGCAGCTACATATGCAGAGATATACTCTGCCTCTGCCGTTGAGTGTGCAACAACTTGTTGCTTCTTAGAATTCCAGCAGAATATACACTCACCTATTGTAAAGCAGTACCCTGAAGTACTTACCATTTCTTCATCACTCCCAGCCCAATCACTATCACAAAAGCCTTTTAAATTCAGAGAATTCACGTTGCTAAAATACACACCTAGGTCCATTGTTCCTTTCAAATATCTCAACACTCTTTTTGCTGCAGTGTAGTGTATTTGAGTGGGGTTTTGCATGAATCTTGAGAGGTAATTTATCGTAAATACTATGTCTGGTCGTGTTGAAGACAAGTATAACAGACTCCCAATTAAACTTCTAAAGATCCTACCATCTGCATTTGGTGATCCATCTATTTTCATCAACTTCATTCCCAGCACCATTGGTGTGCTGACAGGTTTGCAATTCTCCATTGCAAACCTGTTAAGCAATTTACTTATGAATTGCTTTTGACAAACAAAACACCCTTTCTTAGTTTGTGAAATTTCCATTCCTAAGAAATGTGCTAACAAACCTAGATCATTCATTTCAAACTTGTTTTTCATATTTTTCTTAAATTCATCAATGAACTGCTCATTGTTACCCGTGATCAACAAGTCATCAACATAAACTGAAATTATCATGATTTGATCTCCAACTTTCTTGACATATAGAGTGGCTTCATTTAAGCTTTTCTCAAATCCTAGACTTGTTAGATATTCATCCTACTTGCTATACCAAGCTCTAGGAGCTTGTTTTAATCCATACAAAGCCTTCTTTAATAAGTAGAATTTGTTCAGGTTTGTTTCATCCTCAAAACCTTGTGGTTGTTCCACATATATTTCCTCAGCTAATGTTCCATTTAGGAAGGCAGATTTGACATCCATTTGCCAAACCAACCATCCCTTTTGAGAAGCTAACATGAGCAGCAATTTAATGGTGTCCATTCTAGAGACAGGTGCAAATGTATCTTGGTAGTCAATGCCTTGCTCTTGTGCATAGCCTTTGACTACCAATCTAGCTTTATTTTTGTTCAAACTCCCATAAGGATTCAGTTTGGTTTTGAATATCCACCTAACACCTATCACTTTTCTATGGTTAGGTCTGTCCACTAGGGTCCAAGTGTCATTTTTCTCTATCATGTTTAATTATTCCATCATTGCTGCCACCCACAGTTTATACCCCATTGCTTCTTCTACATTAGCAGGTTCAGTAGTGACTAGGTTGCATCTATTGTAAATGTCACTTAGTGACCTAGTCCCTCTCACAGAGTGGTCTTCTTCTTCTTCTTCTTGACTTTCTTCTATATTATCTATATCTGCAACTAATTGTTCCTGTTCTTCTAGTTCAGTTATAGATTCTAATTCGTCTGACAGATTCAGCCTTTCCTCTATTAATTTTTCAGTTTCCCAATTCCAGGTTTGTTCTTCAGCAACTTTTATATTTCTTGCTATTACAGCTAAGTTTGTTTTCAAATCATACACTTTGTATCCATTTGAGTTTGAGCTATATCCTATGAGAATTCCTATCTCAGCCTTCTGTTCTAACTTCTTTCTTTTCAAGTCTGGTTTCAGAACATAGCATGGGCTCCCAAATACTTTTAAATGATCTATCTTAGGTTTGAATCCATTCCATTCTTCAAAAGGAGTAGTGTCTCCTATTGACCTTGAGCTTAGCCTATTCAGAATATAAGAGGCTGTGTTCACAACCTCTGCCCAAAACTTCAAAGGCAGTTTCTTTTCATAGAGAAGGCACCTTGCCATCTCCATGAGTGTCCTATTTCTCCTCTCACACACCCCATTTTGTTGTGGGGTGTAGGGGACCGTGAGTTGATGTTTTATACCCTCTTTAGCAAGGTATTCCTTGAATGTATGGGAGGTATATTCCCCCCCATTGTCTGTTCTCAGGATTTTTAAGGAGCAGTTTGACTCCTTCTCAACTGCTGCCTTAAATCTCAGAAAAGTCTCAAATACATCACTTTTGTTTTTAAGAAAATAGACCCAACTATACCTGCTAAAGTCATCTATAAAAAGCACAAAATACCTAGCACCATTGAGGGATTCATTGTGCATGGGACCACATACATCCGAGTGCAAAATTTGTAGTTTACTAACAGACCTAGTTGATGATTTATTGAACTTAATACTGGCCTGTTTTCCCAGTTGGCAAGCTTCACAGACCCCATTGAGTTCATGTATGTTAGGTAGTCCCTCTACTAGTTTTAATTCTGCCATTTTCTTTAGGGACACATAATTAACATGCCCCATGCGTTTATGCCATAAAACAGAATTTCCAGTTGTGCTTGTATTCATGTTTAGGTGTTCTAGTTGTTTTTCTATACTAAAGCACCTATTAGACATTTTTGCAGTAAATAAAATGACACCTTGATCATCTTTGATCGTGCAAATGCCATTTAAGAACAGTAATGAGTATTTATCCTCAAGTAGTTGGCCTACACTAATGAGGTTATGATCAATTTCAGGAACATATAAGATGTTCTCAAACCTTTTTAACCCAGCTAGAGTGTCAATTTTAACTTCACCTTTACCCTCAACACCTACATACTGTCCATTAGCAACCTTGACTCTAGATTTATAGTTTATATCAAGATTTTCAAACAAGCTCAAATCAGCAGACATGTGGTTTGAACATCCACTGTCAATTAACCAGGTTTGATTACTTACCTCTGATTTGCTGCATTTGTGTGTTTCAGTGGCTGTGAATAGAAGTTCATCCTTAGGCTCCTCCACTTCAGCAGCTTGAGCTTGGTTTCCATTGTCTTCATTGCAAAAATTTTCTATGTGACCAAACTTCTTACATTTTCGGCATTGTGCATTCTTGAGCCAACAAGATGACTCAAGATGATTGTTTTTTCCGACGAGTACTTGCGGGTTGGGAAGTGGCTCTCTTCTTTCCTTCCACCTTGCATTGAAGTTGTTGCCTTGTGTTTGATTATTTGGCCAATTTCTCCTCTGCCATGAGTTTCCAGAAAACTGGACCCGTTTTCGGATTTCGAAGAACACTTGTGAATTCTGGGAATTCTGGAACTTTGCTCTACCTTTGAATCCAACAGTAAAGGCTTCCTCACTTGTATTTTCTTGTCTAAGTGCCTGCCTTTGCTCCACAGTTTGCAGGGCATTTATGAGTTCTTGAAGACTCATAGTAGTGAAATCCTTGGATTCTTCTAATGAGCAAATCTTGTTTTCAAATTTTTCTAGCAAACTGACCAGAACCTTCTCCACAACTCTCGATTCTTGCATTTCTTCTCCAAGCAGTCTCATTTGATTTACCATCTTTGACACATTTGATGAAAACTCCTTGACAGTTTCTGATTCTTTCATCTTTATGCCTTCGAATTGTCTTCTTAAATTCATAATCTGCATCCTCTTGGATTTCTCATCACCTTGGAACTCAGCCTTCAATTTGTCCCAAGCTTCCTTGGCTGTTTCACATGTCATGATTCTTGAGAAGATGTCCTCACTTACTGCATTGTGAATGCAAGTAAGGGCTTTGAATTTCTTTGCTCTTTGTTCATGGAAGTACCTTATTTGGTTCATTGTTGGATCATCATTCAAGGGAATTAGTTCCCTTTCACCCTCAACATCCTCCCACAAATCGTAGGCTTTCAGGTATATCTTCATCTTCACTGCCCATACTCCATAATTCACACCTGTGAAGATTGGCGATTTTGAGGAGAATGTAGAATCCATGACTGTCAGCTTTTCTTGCTATTTTTCGTTCAAGGCTTCAACGAATGGAGAACAAGGATATCAATTGATGAATCTTTATCAATTGTTTATCCTTTTTTAAAGAACAAATCAAGACTGACTTCTTGATTTTAAAGTCTGCTAATTCAGGAAAAATTCCTTTCTTTCCCTTTCAAGATTTGATTAACCTTGAAAAAACTCACTTTTTCTAATCTCTCGTATTTCACTTGTTAATCCCTTTTCTAAGACCTATTCTGCTCTGATACCATGTTGGAATTTGAGGAACAATTCTGAGAAAAACGTAAAAAACAAGTACTGTAGAGATTCGTACGGACAAAACTCGATCTACAACCCAAAAACAGGTACTGTAGCGATCAAGAACTGGGAATGGATTTTTCCAGAAACTAAGAACTTTACGAATTTGATTGTTTTGAGCAGAGAGAACAAACACACATTGGCATTATAGTTTCGTATGGTTACTGCCATCCCATAAATTTTATTTATATGAATCAAACAATTACAACGGCTATAATTATGATAATTCTGAAATAACCAAGTCAACAAAAGTCAAAGTCAATCTTAACTGAATTAACTAACAAAGTTTGACTAATTGACTAACACAATATGAATTAGAAACATAACAATATAAACATGATTACAATGTCTTCAATTCTTCATCTCCTTCAGCTTGTAAGTCTTCGCAGACCTGGAATCATAATTTCCAGATTTCAACATATATAAGAAATCAGGGAATATCAAAGTTCCTTGAGTTAATTTTCTTTCCATTTGACTTGAACTAAAAGGATGCAATAACAAATTATTATTTGCAGTGGATACATGCCTCCAGAGTATGTATTGCACGGAAACTTCTCAGTCAAATCGGATATCTTTAGCTTTGGTGTGCTTGTTTTGCAAATTGTAAGTGGTAGAAAAAGAAGTTTTGTCAATGAGGAGGAGGAGGAAGACCTTCTAACCTATGTGAGTATGAATGATACTGTCTGAATTGCATTTTTCCTGATCTAGATTGTCATGAAAGACATCGAGCAAAGCATTCTCCTTCTAACACTCTGCTGTTCTTTTCTTAAAAAATTGCAGACGTGGGAGAACTGGAATAGCGGACCAAATTTACATAAGCTGATAGATCCGACATTAAGGGCTGGCTCAAGAAATGAAATGTTGAGATGTATCCACGTTGGTTTACTATGTGTGCAGGAAAATGCCCTTGCTAGACCAAACATGGCTTCAGTTGCTGTCATGCTAAGTACTTACTCCATCAATCTTCCAGTACCTCAGAAACCTGCATTTTTTAGTCACACTACGGTACTACCTGAGACAACATCAACTTTAACTGAGTCTGATCAATCCCGAAGATCATCTGTTCCATTTTCAAACAATGAGGCTTCAGTCTCTGAACTACATCCTCGGTAAAGTTTGCGGATGGAAGGCACGCCGTTAAGCATGCAATAATTTGTCTTGTATTTCAGGGCTTTTCTCTTAATTACAATGTTCGAAGTGTTTCCAGTTTCCTTTAATGACTTTCTTTTGTTTTGTTTTTGATTACTGATGTAAAAGCATATTATAATCTGTCCTGTATTTATTCTGTTTTTATGAATAAAAATAGTGTTATGTTTAACTTGTTGATTGACTAAAGGGCATATACACTACACTAATAATCTTTCACTTGCATTAAAGTCAATTGATTATATATCTAATATTATATTATTTCATGTAGCGACGGGATAGTGCCTTAGTGAAACGCTCTGCAGGATTCATTTTAGTGGTTAATCACTTCATTTTTACATCATCTTGTCTTTTGATGATTTCTCTAGTCAAATGGGATAGCTATGGCGGGACATTGGTTTATTTATTTGTGCAATGGTTTTGTTGGACTTCTTGATCCAAACAAACTTCTTTACTGATTAGATGCAGGGATATATTCAACTTTAATTTTAAAATCTGCTATGGTTTCTTGTTTGTAAGGAAGGGAGCAGTCATCTTTTCCAAGGAAATTAGACACTCAAAATTGGCCCGAGGAAAGTAGATAATTTCTTCCAAGGAAATTTAGCACTCAAAAAGAGGACAAGCAGGAAAGCCACCACCATTTCTCACACACCACTTGTGCCAAGAAACTGTAAGCCAGTCAACCTTTACCCAATAAAAATCAGTTCTTTCTCCTCTCCTCACAGAGACAGCGAGGTTGTGCACTGGCAATGCCACCATCAAAATCACTTCTCCTCCTCTCCTTTAAATGTCATTTTCATTCACCCTGCATGCCTCGTCTACATGAATAATATAAAAAATAAATAAATGGACAAAATTCTGGGTATGTCCCGACAAGATTAATTATAATATATCCATGGCAGCTTGGTTTGACCACTTCCAACTCGTTCACAATTATTTTCTAGTTAAGTATTTTAAAAATACTGCCGTACGTTAAATCATAGTTTTTTGTAACAATACGCATCTCTACGGAGAGACAGAAGGAACGACTTGTTATAAAAGTAACATCATTGATCCGTGTTGCTTCACTACCTGCCTCCCACCTTTTATAATGCTCATCTGGTCTACGTTTTGAAAGAGCTTGCATGGATACTGTGCCGTCTCATGGCCGAATGCCGATATTATAATGCTAATTTTTATTTTTTTATGAAACTATATATATTTTTTATCTTTTAAAAATTTATTATATCAAAAATATTTTTTTATGAAATAACGCGCAAGAACAAGCGCGCCGGTAGTTAAAAACGACAATAAAAGCCTCGAAAAGCACGTTTCAGATGCTAGCCCTCAATGCACAAACATTGAAAATTTTGCCAGATCTCTTTCCATATCCTCTACAGAACAAATTAATTGCCTTAGGGAATAGATCAAAGCCTTAGTCCCAATCGATTATTTCAGACTAACAATGTTGTTTATATTTTCTTGCATCCTTCTGCACCTAGCTTCTCTAACCATAGCTCAAACTAACTTGTTGGACCAGAACTGTCCACATGATGTAGGAAACTACACCACCAGCAGCGATTGCCAAAGAAACCTCAACAGTGCCCTGTCTTCCCTGGATTCAAATGCTCAAATTGACTACGGATTTTACAATCTATCGTTTGGCCAACCTGGTCCTGACCAAGCAAATGTAATTGCACTTTGCAGAGGAGATATTGGAGTAGACGAATGTCAGAATTGTATTAGAAATTATTCGGCTACGATCTTACAGGTTTGTCCGAAACAGAAAGAGGCATTTGGAATTGCTGATACTTGTACTCTACGATACTCCAACAAATCCATATTTGGTGTCATGGAAGACAATCCACTATCCATTCTTGAGAGCACGGCCAATGCTACAGATGTGAATCAGTTCAATCAGGGTCTTCAAACGTTAATGACTACACTTCGAAGCACAGCTGCTTCAGGGAACTCTTTCCTGAAGTTTGCAACGGGAAATGAAACTGCCGGATTTGTCAGCATATTTGGACTTGTTCAATGCACTCCTGATTTATCTGAGCTGCAGTGTGATAATTGCCTCGGCGGGGTTATTCGGGTGATCGGACAGCTTGGAGGAAGTCTAGGTGCGAGACTAACAGCACCAAGCTGCAATCTCAGGTATGAAATATATCATTTCTTTGGAGTTACACCGGCCACACCACAACTTCCAGCTTCGCCATCGCCACAATCACCATCAGTTTCTCCTCCTCCTCCACCAGGTATGCCCTGAAATGTTCTCAATTTCCATGGATTCCATTCTATTAGTTGTCCAATTACGCAGCTCTGAATTAGCCTCACCTTCCTACTTTTCTTACAGTCCATCAATTTGCCAGGAACTTGAAACATAAGTTTTTACGATTGAGATGTCAGTACAAACTTATCTTTTCATGTCTCTTTTAGGTTCTATGGTGGATAAGCAGGAAAATAAGAATAAATTATGATACCACCCAAATCATCCCCTTTTGTCTTTAAGGGTGTAGTTTTTGTCATCAATTTGATTTTTTCTGCTTGCTACCTGTCCAATTTAGCACTCAACCTGTTTTTATTTAATACGGCGACATCGGTTTTTGCAGGCAAGAAGAGGAACAGTGCACGAACAATCATTATCATAGTTGTTTCAACTGTTAGCGTTGCGATACTTATCAGTTGCCTCTGCATCTATTTAAGAATCACGAAGCCCAAGGAAAGAGTTGAAAGTAAGTAAGAACTTGGATGATTAATTATAAGTTACTTGGATTACTATCTTGTCTTGAGATAAAAGAGAAAGAGATAATAGAGGGGAAAAAAAAACATGTTTTTTTATATTTTCTATTATGAAAGTATATAGATTCACTTTAATACTTTTTTCCTTTTTTAGCTAAAGAATCCTTCCTTTCTTCCTTAAATTAATTTAACAAGGAAAAGTTTTTTTTTTTCTACTATGAAATATACAAAGCACATTCCATTTTTATTTAGGACTGGCAATAAAATTCTATCCCATGTTGCAATATTACAATAACACATCCTGAAAATGTAAATCTAACGTAAGTCATCTTACCAATTTAAGCCGCAATTTAATAAGTTTTCATCTTGATTATTCTACTCGAGAATTGAAAATATACTTCTTTAAGAAATTATGTTCGACATTTAACCAAGAAAAGTTCTGGCTGGCTAAAAATGCTTACGAAGGGCGTTATATTTCCTATGCATTTGTGTTAACCTGTTTGTTTTGTGAAGCTGTGGATGAAATGCCAACAACAGAATCCTTGCAATTCGACTTCAGTACTATAAGAGATGCGACAAATAACTTTTCTGAGGAAAATAAGCTTGGACAAGGTGGATTTGGTCCTGTTTACAAGGTAACACTTAATTGAATTATATCGATCGAGCAGCATAAATGCAAGAGAAATTCGCATTGTTTGAAATTTAATATTTTCAGGGCACTCTTTCTGATGGGCAAGAGGTAGCAGTCAACTCAAAAGACTTTCCAGGGATTCTGGACAAGGTGATACAGAATTTAAGAATAAAGTCCTGTTGGTTGCCAAGCTATACAACACCGGAATTTAGTACGACTTCAAGGATTTTGCTTGCAAGGAATCGAAAGGCTTCTTATCTACGAGTTGGTGCCTAATTCCAGCCTTGATCACTTCATATTCAGTAAGGCTACAAATTAAGCTGAATTTATTTTGCTTTCAGAATCGAATCTTATATATTTCGAAAAACTTTAATCTCTACAAAGTTAGATGCATACATACATTTAGTCTCAAGGAATTCTGTTATCTCTAGATCAAGCGAGGCGAGCACAGTTGGACTGGGAAAGGCGTTACAAGATCATTGGAGGCATCGCTCGTGGACTTCTTTACCTTCACGAGGACTCTCGCCTTCGAATCATTCACCGCGACCTCAAAGCTAGCAACATTTTATTGGATGCAGACATGAATCCTAAAATTTCCGATTTCGGGATGGCAAGATTGTTCGTAATGGATGAAACTCAAGGCAATACGAGTAGAATCGTGGGGACATAGTAAGTATCTAGACAAGCAGAGCATGTAGTCAGTGTAATGATAATTATGCCAAATTCTTACTGATATAGACTACTTCAAATAGGATAGAACAATGAAAACTGAAACTGCTAGAGCTCAGCTTCAGACATTCGAATATAACCATGCCGGAGACTCTATTGAATTTGACCTCATCATTAATGTTGATGCGCAGTGGCTACATGGCTCCAGAGTATGCGATGCACGGACAATTCTCAGTAAAATCAGACGTATTTAGTTTCGGCGTGCTAGTCTTGGAGATTTTGAGTGGTCAGAAAAACAACTGTTTTCGCAATGGTGAAACTGTAGAGGATTTATTGAGCTATGTAAGTACACTCATCTGCGGTTTTATAGATACAACCTCCTGTTCTGCATATTGTCTTGTTTTCAGCTACGCAAGTCTGATAAATTAAAGGCGACTGGTCAATGTTGTAGGCATGGAGAAATTGGAGGGACCCTTTACTCGTCCAAACCATTTTTTTTTTCATGAGAAAAACAATCATTGTTTTTGTTCATATTAAAGAAAAATACATTTGTTTTATATAAAAACACATCTAAACTAGAAAACTTTCGTTCTTAAAATACATGTGTAATCATGTAATATACATGATGTTCTAGTTTAACTAGATCTTGAGTTAACATCCTTGTCTGAGTTTAATAAAAATAATCATCGGAAATCTTAGACGCCCTTTTCAACCATGCATTGAAAAATAACAAGTATTTTCTTTTTCTAGCATATACTTGGTCAAAAGTTTGGCAAAATCACATAATAAATAAAAGTTTTAGAAAAATAGCACAATTTAGTCAAATAATCAAACCTCATTTATTTCTTTGCCTTAAACGTGTAAATCTTATAAAAGTTTTAGAAAAACCTCGCAGTTTAACAATGACACCCATTAAATTATAAAAAAAAATGTAGCGTTTCTAGGTTTGTGGCATGCTTATGGGAGAAGAATCGGAAAAAAAAGTGGTCCTTACACTAATTAAGCACAAAAAATCTGATTATCAATTTTGTTGTGCCAATATAATGATTCAAAATCATGTTTTTGAATAAAAACACGATTAAAAATCATGTTTAAAATAATGGGTTTATTTTTATTAAAATAATATTATTTATTTCATTTTTTAGTGTTGATTTGATTGGATTTAGAGTAAGTTTAGTGAGTTCTTTAGAATTGATTGATTTGATATATTTGTAATTGTCAAATTTAGTATCGTGAAAAAATTACTTTATTGTCAGCTGAAATGATTGTCATCTTTTATAATGTCCTGCAGATTGGGTAGATATGCGGTCGATTCTTATTTGGAACAAATTCTATCTCATGGATTATTCATGTTTTTATGGGTAATAGACTATTGTCAAAGCCAATACACGCAAAAGATGACAATGATACAACCTCCTGATATTCATTGTTTTTAGTTCAATCATTAAGGATAATAAATGAAAACTCACTCTCACAGATGTCAGCTGATATTCTGATATTCCTTGGTCCGTATTTCAAAGCATATGTTGATTTTTCGTAGCCAGTAACCTAAGCCTACGTTACAAGCCTAATAAAGCCCTTTCTGATCAAATAAGAGTTATCTGGATCGATAAGCAATACTTTTCCATTTGAAACAATCCTTACAAATATTTTACACAATCTGATCAAAGCCTTCCTGACATACAAGACTTGCAAATATCATTTCACATTCTTGTCAAAGTCAACATAAAACATGACAATGAGATCACTTGAATTAATGAAAACATCTCTGGTAGCCCCCCGCGCGGGCGAGGATAGATAGAGTTTTATATCATTACTCTTTCCACAGGCCATTTTTTACTAGGACCCCCGAAAGCATTTGCCAAGGATGTTTTCATTAATCAAGAACGAAACTTGGGGGCTCGAAGACGATCAGATACCGTCCTGGTCTCAACCATAAACGATGCCGACCAGGGATTGGCGGATGTTGCTTTTAGGACTCCGCCAGCACCTTATGAGAAATCAAAGTTTTTGGGTTCTAGGGGGTGTATGGTCGCAAGGCTGAAACTTAAAGGAATTGATGGAAGGACACCACCAGGAATGGAGCCTGCGACTTAATTTGACTCAACATGGGGAAACTTACCAGGTCTAGACATAGTAAGGATTGACAGACTGAGAGCTCTTTCTTTTTTTTCTCGATCAAATGTAAGAATTTTATAGATCAAAGAATGAAACAAGCTGATAAAACAGCGGAAACATAGAAAAAGAATATACAACAAGGCCTACAAGGGAACATGCTCCCGAAGCCCAAAACAAACTAGAAAACAAAAATCCTGCCGACAACCCAACTATATCGTTGGGAGGCTAGGATAAAACACAATAGCAGAAAGAAACATATTCAAAAGGCCCATAAAGCCAAACCAAGTAGATATAATCCATAAAACCAACAACAACCAAACTGAAGATCCCCTCAGCCGACATCAAACCAAGAAGGAAACAGCCACAGCTCACCCATATTAGGAGTCCAATCAGCCCATATCAATGGAGAAATGATCTTTTTCATGAAAATGGAACACAGTGAAGAATAACACCTGAAATCTCCTGAAAACTTTCTCAACCGATGAAAAAGAGCTATTAAAAAGCCTTTTATTTCTCTCTTCCCAAATAAGATAAACCGAAATGGCAAGAGAGGCTCTCTGCATCCTAGAGACAATATGCTTCCGCTTAGGACGAAGAACTCGAAGAGCACTAGACAGGGAGCTCATCCGGTGGTGAAGATGAAGGCAGCGAACAATACTGTTCCACAAAGATGAAGTCCAAGGACACTTGAAGAACAAATGCCGATGAGATTCCTGATCCTGACTACAAAAAACACAACTAGAGTCTGCTGGAACGTAGTGAAGACGGTCTTTAGTTCTGAGCTTACCCAAGCAACAACACAAAGCAATGCTTCGGCAAAGACCACTACTCCCACACCACCCTATCCCAATGAATAATTCTGCCCTTTAGCCTGAAATGATCATAAGCCTTAGCCGAGAGACACTCTTCCCCCGCATTCCAAGAAGTCATCATAGCAATAGCAGATGAACTACTACCAAGATCCTGGACAAGCTGATTTTTTAAAGAGACCAAGATCTTCCAGAGAGGGGATGCAACTTTCGAAGCTTGGGCATCCCAAATAGATTGGCCCGACAGATAATAATGATGGATCCACTTAACCCAGAGATAATCGGCTTGTAAGTGGATATTACAAAGATGCTTGATCAAGAAACTACGATTCCTGGCTTTAATATCAAAGAGCCCCACCCCACCTTCCTGCTTAGGCAAGCAAACAGTCTTCCAAGCAACCAAAGCAGAGTGAGATTTTTCAAAAGTACCTGACCAAAGAAAATTCCTGCAAATGCGGATAATATTCCTGATAACAGCATCCGGAAGAGGGAAGATACTTAGCCAGAATTGAATCATACCATAGAGAACCGATCTCAAGAGCTTCAGCCTTCCCGCGAAGGAAAGATGCTTACCCACCCAACTCTGAACCGTGGCTTCCAGCTTGTGAATAAGAGGATAATATTGGGAAACCAGCAACCAATGAGGACTGAGAGGAACCCCCAAATATTTGAAAGGAAATGATCCTTCGGAGAAATTTGTGGCAAGAAGGATGTCTTGCTTCAAAGCAACACCAACCCCACCAAAAAAAAATGGAGGATTTAGAAGGGTTTATCTCCAAACCAGAAACCTGCCCAAAAACCTCCAACTGACGAAGAAGAGCAGTGATAGAGACTTTATCACCTCTAGCCAGAAGCAAAATATCATCAGCAAACGCAAGATGGCAAATATCATGAGGTTTGCAGCGAGGGTGAAAATGAAAGGTTTGCTGCCGAGAAGCTCCCTTAAGCATACGGGAGAAGCACTCCATGCAGGTGATGAAGAGATACGGAGATAGGGGGTCACCTTGACGAATACCACTCTTCCCCGGGAAGAAGCCGTAGAGATTTCCATTAATCGCTACAGAAAATGAAGTGGACTCAACACACTGCATAACCAAGTGTATAAACTGCATTGGGAAACCAAGGAGCCGAAGAAGATCACGAAGAAAGGGCCACTGGACTGAGTCAAAAGCCTTTCTGAAATCAATCTTCATAAGGGCTTTTGGAGAACTGCGCTTTCTGCCATACTACCGAACAAATCTTGCACAAGATTAATGTTATCTGACATTACCCGACCACCAAGAAAGGCATTCTGCATAGGACTTATAATATCCTTCAAAACAAAGGGCCAGACGATCTGCAAGAATTTTTTGAGATAACCTTATAGATCACATTGCAGCAGGAGATAGGCCTAAAATCACCAGGAGAGGCAGCATGGGCTGATTTAGGAATAAGAGAAATGACTGCATGATTTATCTGCTTAAGCAATTTCCCAGATCGAAAGAAGTCCTAAACTGCCCCACAAAAATCATCCCCAATAATCGGCCAAGCAGATTTGAAGAAATGCGACGTGTAGCCATCCGGCCCCGGGGCTTTGTCATTTCCAATACCAAACAAGGCCTTCCGAATAATATCACAAGTGACAGGAGCTAAAAGGATCTCACTTGAGCTATTGGAAAGACACGAGCCGCGAAGAACAACATCATTATCCAGAGGCAAGGTAGGTTTGGAGGACCCGTAGAGATTCTGGAAAAACTGGACAAATTCAGCACCAACCTCACCTTTCGAAGAAGTAAGAGAACCATCACCTTTATGAATAGCTGAAATAAAGCTGCGACTATGCTTCTGACTCATCATCGCATGGAAAAAACTAGTGCCTCTGTCACTGTCCTTAAGAAAATCACATTTGAGCTTTTGGCCAAAGAACAGTTTTTCTGCTGACTTGAGCTTAAGAAGATGTAACCGAAGCCTCTTATTCTCAAGAGCTAGCTGCTGATTATTGGGATCCCCATGAAGAGCAGACTGCAAGATATCCAAGTCCATTTCTGCACGAGACACCCTCTCTGAGATATGACTAAAATGCTGCTCATTAAGCTGCTTAAGGAGAACTTTCAGCGACTTAAGCCTCTTACAAAAAGACTACATAGCAGACCCCAAGACTTCCATGTTCCAACCCTCAGATACAGTAGATGAAAAATCAGCATGAGTAGACCACATATTCAAGAATTTAAATCTACGATGCCCCTTGTCTTGAGGATTTAGCCGAACAGTAGAAAAAGAATGATCAGAGAAAGCCCCTTGATTACCAAAATGGTCATGAGTAGATTGGTGAAGAGATGACCAAAGGGGATTGACAAAGACCCTGTCAATTTTGCTCCATATAGAACCATTAGACCAAGTATAGTGGCAGCCCATATAAGGAAGATCACACAAACCCAAATCAAGATGGCACTTATGAAAATCGGCAATCTCAAAAGTAGAAACAACACTCCCATTCAGCTTATCATCCTAGGACAGAATGGAGTTAAAATCACCCAAAATCATCCAAGGGCTAGAGGGGCACCACCTACGGAGAGAAACCCATAAATCCCTCCTAGCAATAATAGTGTGCAATCCATAGACAAAAGTGACATGAAAACTGATATGACTCACAAGGCAGCGAAGAACAACATGAATACCTTGGGAGGAGCAATCAACAAGATCCACCATAATCGTAGACGGATTCCAGAAAACAACAATTCTGGCCGAAGAAGACATGGCTGCATTTGTCAAAAATTCCAGTGCTTCAATCTAAGTTTTTGCATAGATTCAACCTTAGAAGAAGACATTTTATTCTCCAACAAACCACAAACATCAACTTTCTTTTTCTTCATGAGATTCACAACCTCATGCTGTTTTAGAGGACTATTAAGCCCCCTAAAATTCCAGCAATGGATAATCATCATAATGCAGGATTGGTAGGAAGGGTCCTACCATGTCCGCTGGAAGAAGATTTGGATTTCGATCCCTTTCTAGTAGTAACTCCATGAGCACCTTCCACAATATTTTTCCCTTTGCTGCTATTATGGACTTTGATTGGCTGATTTGGAGGCCGACCATCAGCCCTAAGAGGAGGTTCAACCGAAACAAGCTCATTCGCCAATCCTTCCGCAGCCACCACTGGATTACCCGAGTCAAGTGCAATTGTCAACACATGTTTTGCAGCTACTGTCCCAACAATCGCAGCCCCAGCTGTCACACAAGAATCAGCCCCATCAGCCACTGCTACCACGCCACTCACAAACACATTTTTTGCTCCCACACCATTGGCTGCAGCTGCCCTAACACCTGCAGCAGTGGTCTTCTTATGATGCCGATTGCTTTTTTGTTCTTTCTTCACCGTTTCCTATTCACCACCTGCAGTAGCAGCTTCGACAGGCATGGGATGCCACAGCCTTTCCTCAGTAACATCTGCTGCGGAACCATCAATGTGAACCCCCTACTGTAGCCCCGTGCCTTGCACATTGGCAGCCCCTTGCCATGCATATTAGCAGCTGAAACAGTGGCAGATTTCATAGCACCACTCTTCTACCCAGGGACCCAAGTGAGCCTCAACATCCCCCCAACACCATTTCCCTTTTCTTTGTCGCAACTCTTGGCATACTTGGAGCATGTTTCCACCATGTGGCCAAGAACCTTACAATGGGAGCAAAACTTTGGGAGAGTTTCATACACAATTTGTTGATCAATTATAACACCATTTAGCAAACATATAGCAACAGATTCACGCAACTTCTTGTGAAGGTCAATTTCAACTAAAACACGAGCATAAGACAACCGAGCCATAGAAGAAGTTAACATGTCACTTTGTATGGGATTTCCAACAACACTAACAATCTTGGACAAACAAGTTGAAGACCAACATCTCAAAAGGAGGTTAGGCAACTTAATCCACACCGGAACCGTGGACATCTCCGCTGAATTGAAATTAAAAAATTCAGGCATTTCCCGCAGAATCAAGGGCCTACCAAACACAAGATATGGACCCCCCCGCAAAACAGCAAATTTATCAACTTCATTCTTAAACTTATAGATCAACCAACCGGATTCATAGAGGTTCAAATCAGCCTCACAATGCCAGGAATTAGCAATGATAGCATGGAGAGCCTTATAACCAGGAAATTTACCCGAAATATAGCCAATTAAACATGATTTCCAAACATCACATGTAATATCCAAATCTTCAGCAAGCAAAGTACATTGATTGACAGCAGATAACTCAGTAAAATAGTGCAATTTAGGACAGCTTGAAGAGCTACGATTGGACACAAACAGATTTCGCCATTATCCTAAGGGAGCAGAGTTTGGTTTTGGTTTACCTGGACCTTGCACAGCAGGCTGCTCGGCAGGTCTAGCAACAGGCTGCTCGGTAGGATGCGCAGCAAGTTGCACAACAAGCTTAACAACCTTATGGTGATGAGAATTTGAGTCCGATTCGCTCGAAGAACAGTCATTTTCAACAGAATCCTCAGCACTAGACAAGTCCTCCGAATAAGAAGATTGATGGTCTGAAGAAGAAGAAGAAACCGAAGCTGCATCATCATCGGAGCAAAGGGATTCCTTCAATAGAAAAGTTTCTGTGGATGGTGGCTGCGAGTCTATTTGAAGGGTTAAAGGGGGGAGAGGGGAGGTGGATGACAAAGGTGTATTCGTTGGGGAAGACAACCCTAAAATAACCTTGGCCCCCACAGGTGATTTGTGACGGGATGAGGGATGAGATTTCTTTTTGTGTTTGTTCTTCGCCATGGACAGAAAAAACAGCTAGGGCTAGGGACACTGGATCGACGGGAAAGGGGGCTGGGGGCGATGAAACAAGCAGGGGGGGCTGGCTGGGGACGATGAAAGTAAACGGGAGAGGGGCTGGTAAACAGGATGTGCTGGGACAGGAACAAGCCAAAGAAATTAGGGCACAAGAAAGATTAGGGGCGGCACAAAATTTAATGGGAACGGGAAGGGAAAAACTGGGGCGAGCAAGAGGGAAAACGCGAGCTGGGCACGAAGGACACAAGGGGAACGGGGAGGGCTGGGGACGGGGACGGGACGATTGGGTTAGGGCAAAATAAAGATGGCTGGGGGCTGGAACAGGCTAAGGCAAAGGGAAAGGGGAGAAGAAGGCGAGGGCGAGCAAGAGGGAGGGGTAAGCAGCAACATCATGGTGAGGAAGGAGCCAAGTCCGGCCGGCAGCAAGAGGAGAAGACCATGGGAGGGGAGAGCGTCTCTCTCTATTTTGTCTCTCACTGAGAGCTCTTTCTTACTGAGAGCTCTTTCTTTTTTTTGATCAAATGTAAGTATGTATTAATAGATCAATGAATACAACAAGCTGAAAAACAACAGAAAGAACGCAGAAGGCACCGAAAAGGAACATGCTCCTACGAGCCAAAAGAAACGAGACACCCAAAGGGCAAAACTGGGCCTAGGAGAAAACATATCTGCTCACAACCCAGCTAGGACACTGGCAAGCTAGATACAAAACAAGATGAAAATAAACTCAACAACTAAATGAGAGATAACAAACAAAACATAAAGCAACCCCGGAGGAGGAGAAGCAACACCCATGGAGAACACAACAGAAACCCAGCAGCAGAAGGACAGAAGCCGACGCAGAAGAACTACCATTCAAGGACCAAGGCCAACCAAAGAGGAAGCAGCAGAAAGCACAGCAGAACCAGACCCCATAATCCAAGCAACCGGCAAACAGCTCAACCAACATCAATGGAAAAGTGGTCTTTGAAGGGAAAGGAGCCGACAACAAAACCTGTTTCACGGATAATATCTTGCCTCAAACAATCACCAACTCCTCCAAAATAAATGGAGGATTTTGAAGGATTGATTTCCTGACCAGAAACCTGCCCAAAAAGCCTCAACTGATCAAGGAGGGAGAGGATGGGAAGACTTATCACCTCTAGCAAGCAAGAGGACATCATCAGCAAAAGCGAGATGACTGATACCAAGAGGTTGGCATTGCGGATGAAACCTGAACACTTGTTGCTGGGACACCCTCTTAAGCAACCGGGAGAAGTACTCCATGCAAGTGATGAAGAGGTAGGGAGAAAGGGGATCACCTTGTCGAATACCACTTTTACCCGAGAAGAAGCCATAAAGGTTCCCATTGATAGCAACAGAGAAGGAGGAATTCGTCACACACTGCATAACAAGATGGATAAATTTCGGAGGGAAGCCAAGCAACTCCAAAAGATCCTGCAGAAAAGACCACTGAACCGAGTCGAAAGCCTTTTTAAAGTCAACCTTCAAAAGGGATTTAGGCGAGGTTCTCTTCCTGCCATAAGAACGAAGCAGCTCCTGAACAAGATTAATGTTGTCCACCATAGCTCTACCACCCAGGAAAGCATTCTGCATAGGGCTGATGATATTCCCCAAAGCAACAGCCAAACGGTCAGCAAGGATTTTAGAGATGACCTTATAAACCACATTACAGCAAGATATAGGCTGAAAGTCACTAGGAGAAGAGGCATGAGCAGATTTGGGGATAAGGGATATAACCGAGTGATTAATCTGCTTAAGCATCTTCCCTGAAGCAAAAAAATCTTGGACTGCTGAACAAAACTCATCACCCACAACCGGCCAGGCAGATTTGAAGAAATAAGAAGTGTAACCATCCTGCCCCGGAGCTTTCTCATTCTGAATCCCAAACAAAGCTTGCTTGATTGCATCATTTGAGATAGGCGTAGAGAGAAGCTTGCAAGCTTCAGCAGAGATGCACGGGCCACTCAAAACAATGTCTCTATCCAAGGGCAAGGTAGATTTGGAAGACCCGTAAAGATTCTGATAAAAGACAACAAATTATGCTCCCACTTCCTCCTCCGAAACAGAGAGAATACCATCTGACTTCTAAATAGCCGGAATAAAATTCCTTCCATGCTTCTGGCTCAATAAAGCATGAAAAAATCGAGTACCCCTGTCACAATCCTTAAGAAAATTACATTTGAGTTTCTGCCCGAAGAACAGCTTTTCGGCCGATTTTAGCTTGATGAGCTGACAACGAAGCCTCTTGTCTTCAAGAACAAGCTGGGAATTAGCCGGGTCCGAATGAAGCACATTCTGCAAAATATCTAGATACGATTCAGCTCTAGACACCCTTTCCAAAATGTGACTAAAATGCAGCCTATTGAGCATCTTAAGGGGACGCTTCAAACTCTTAAGCTTTTTGCAAAGAGAGAACATGGGAGAGCCCACAACTTCCATCTGCCAACTCTCAGAAACAGTATGAAGGAAATCATCATGAGAGGCCCACATGTTAAAAAATTTGAAACTGCGATGCCCTTTAACCTGATGATCCAGCCGAACAATAGCAGGTGAGTGATCAGAAAAAGCCCCTTGATTGCCAAAGTGAACATGAGCAAGCCTCTGAAGAGTGGACCAAAGAGGGTTCACAAGAACTCTGTCCAATTTACTCCAAACAGTACCATTAGACCAAGTAAAGTGGCAACCAGTATAGTTCAAGTCATGCAAACCCAAGTCAAGACAACATTTGTTGAAATCTGCAATCTCATACATAGAAACAGCACAACCATTTAATTTATCATCTTGGGACAAAAAGGAATTGAAATCTCCCAGAACCATCCATGGACCCGGGGGGCTCCACGAACATAAGCTATCCCATAACGCTCTCCTAGCAACAATGGTGTGCAAACCATAAACAAAAGTAACATGGAATCTAATTTGACTCACAAGGTTGAAGACAGTCACATGAAGGCCTTGAGAAGAGCTGCCCACAAGATCAACTTGAACCGTAGATGGGTTCCAGGGTACAACAATGCGAGCCAAGGAAGACCCAGAGGCATTAGTTAAGAACTTCCAATGCTTTAACCGAAAACTGTGCACAGCCGCAACCTTGGAAGGAAGCATTTTAGACTCTAACAAACCACAAACATCCACTTTATTTTTCTTCATGAGATGAACCACCTCATGCTGCTTTAGAGGACTGTTAAGCCCTCTAACATTCCAACACTGAATAATCATGGAGCAGGAGTGATAGGCGGAAGCCTACCATTGCCGCTAGCGGAGGAGCTAGAGTGTTTTGACCCTTTCCTAGTAGTTGCTCCAAGGTGGCCTCCCACCTTATCCTTTCCCTTAATAGTCAAGCCGAGGGAAGATAAAGAAGATGTAGAAAGCCTCGGCTGAACGGCAACAGATGAGGGGGGAACAACTGAAACATTCGCGACAGATGAGTCAACCACAACACCCGTAGCCAAACCCACAACCGAAGCTGATTTCAAGCCAACCGAATTCCCAGCTGATGCACCTGCAATACCCGCTGCCAAACCCACATCTAACTCAGAATTCAAGCCATTCAAATCTGTAGCTAACTTACTCTTTTCTGCCAACAAAGCTGGCCCAGCCGAGGCATCAGCTGCAGCCACAAGAGGCTTCTTGCGCGAGTGCTTGTTGCTGCGATGCTTTTTCCTGACTTGTTCCCAACCACTTGCGGTAGCATCAACCTCTGCAAATATAGGGTCAGCTGGCTGAATAGAACCAAGGGCTGCACTATCCACCCGCGGAGCATGACCAGCAACCGGCTCCTTGTTAGCCACTAAACCTCCATTCTTCGCTGCGATGGCTGCATCTGTTCTAGAAAAATGAGCTCCCCCATCCTTAGGGAACCTTAGAGCAAGAGATAATCAAGTGTCCCAAAACCTTACAGTGAGAGCAAAACTTCGGCAATGTTTCATACACAACAGGCTGAGCATGCACAACACTATTCGGCAAACAGAATTTAACAAACTGAGGGAGGTCCTCTGCAAGGTTAATCTCAACCAAAATTCTAGCATACGAAAGCCTAGACATGGAAGATGTCAACATGTCACATTGTATAGGTTTTCCGAGAGCACTAGCAATTTTTGAAAGACAAGTAGGGGACCAACACTTCAACGGCAAATTCGGCAACTTAACCCAAACGGGAACCATAGACATTTCAGTGGAGTTAAAATCAAAATACTCCGGCATTTCCCGCAACATTAAAGGCCTACCATAAACAAGGTAAGGACCTCCCCGCAACACATTCATTTTTTCTGATTCATTCTAAAATTTGTAAACAAGTCATCCAGATTCATGAATATGCAATTTTGCTTCACAATGCCAATTAGAGATAATGTTACTCAAAGCTTTAAAACTCGGGAATTTGCCCGAAACATAACCAATGAGACACAATTTCCAGAAATCACATGCATTATCAATATCATCCTCAACCAAATTGAAAGTCTTGGCAGCAGAAATATCAACAAAGTGCTGGAGTTTTGGACAAGATGAAGAGCTGCGATTTGAAGAAAACAAATTTCTCCACTAACCTTGAGATTGAACCGGGGGAATAGGGGCATCAATGCCTTCAGTTGGATTGGGGGATGAGGTGGGGGGAGAGAGCCCCTACACTAGAATCTGCACAGCAGCCAAATCAGGCTGCATCAAAGGGCTGGGGGGAGCTGATATAGGCTCCAAATTAGAGGTGTCACCTGAGCTAGAAGAGTCTGCATAGCTTGAAGACTCACCATCTTCTGAATCCTCCGTACAAGAAGAATCAGCAGAAGAGAGCAGGGGGCTGGGAGGCTGAACATCAACTGGAGCAATAGGACCTTTCCCCAAAATGCTAAGGGGAGGAGGGGCTATCAAAACAGGTTGGGTGGAGACATTGGCAAGAGGGTTGTCTATGGCAGATGAATGGGCAGCAGGGGGAAGAGATGAGTGGCTGGTGGGAGAGGGGAGCCCAATAATCACCTTATCCAGGGATGGTGGTTGACGATGATGGGAGGAGGGAGAGGACTTTTTCTTGGCTTTCTTCTTGGCCATGGGAAAGACCTGGGCGGAAGGGGGCTGAGCAGACGGCACAGCGCTAGGCAAGGGGATGCCTCGGCTGAGAGACGGGCAAGGGACAGGGCGGGCTGAGGGCTGGGACGGGATTTAGGGCTGGGGACGGCTGGGCACTGAAACGGGAATTAGGGCTAGAAACTTGAAGGGGGAAGAAAGCAGCGCTGGGCAAAAGGGGCTAGGGAAAACGGCGTTGGGCAAGGAGATAGATGCGGTTGGGGAAAGCGGCTGGGCAAGGGACGGGGGAGAACTGGAACGGGATAAGGGATTTAGGGTTGGGAACAGGAAAGGGAAAAGGGGCAAGGGGGCAGATGGGATTTAGGGCTGGGAACGGTGGGAGAAATCTGGGCAAGGAGAGGACAAAGAGGGTGAAGGGGAGCAAGGGTGGAGGTTAAGCAGCACCATCAAGGGAGGAGCAGCACCATGTCCGGCCGGCAGCAAGAGGAGAAGACCATGGGAGGGGAGAGCGTCTCTCTCTACTTTCTCTCTCAAGCGGCGCGATGAGTGACTGAGAGCTCTTTATTTTACTGAGAGCTCTTTCTTGATTCTATGGGTGGTAGTGCATGGTTGTTCTTAGTTGGTGGAGCGATTTGTCTGGTTAATTCCGTTAACGAACGAGACCTCAGCCTGTTAACTAGCTATGCAGAGGTGACCCTCCACGGCCAGCTTCTTAGAGGGACTATGGCCTTCCAGGCCAAGGAAGTTTGAGGCAATAACAGGTCTGTGATGCCCTTAGATGTTCTGGGGCCGCACGCGCTACACCGATGTATTCAACAAGTCTATAGCCTTGGCCGACAGGCCCGGGTAATCTTTGAAATTTCATCGTGATGGGGATAGATCATTGCAATTGTTGGTCTTCAATGAGGAATTCCTAGTAAGCGCGAGTCATCAGCTCGCGTTGATTACGTCCCTGCCCTTTGTACACACTGCCCGTCGCTCCTACCGATTGAATGGTCCGGTGAAGTGTTCGGATCGCGGCGACGTGGGCGGTTCGCCGCTGACGACGTCGCGAGAAGTCCACTGAACCTTATCATTTAGAGGAAGGAGAAGTCGTAACAAGGTTTCCGTAGGTGAACCTGCGGAAGGATCATTGTCGAAACCTGCCCCAGTAGAACGACCCGCGAACCCGTGGCATGACAAGCTGGGATCGTATTTCATGTGGTTTGAAAGATCAAAACCATAACAAATCATAAGCAAACCAAAACGTCAAGCAGCTTACCACATGAAAATAAAATAAGTCTGATAAATTAAATTTATTTGTTATGGTTTTGATCTTTCAATCATGCTCGTATTTCATTCCCCATGAATAAGGGCAAAATTTATGGGGGGAAAAAGAGAGAAAATGTTGAAAAATAAGGCAAAAAAACAAATTAAAATAAAGAGAAAGGAGAGGGAAATAATTGAAACCAAACACTTTTTAGCACAAAGTTACTTCCATTAATCCAACTAAGAGCCAATAAACACCATTTATTTGTTATTGCCTAGAAAGGAGAGGGAAATAACTGAACATGTTTTTTTCGCGCTTCGCGTCCTACCATCTCCGGAGGGGGGACGACGCGCAATAAAAGTGGTGTTTATAATTGTAAAGTTATGACTATAATTCTTAGAAGTCGCCACCTAGTATTAAGTTCACTAGGAAACCTAATGATCTGCGAGAGGCTCGGTAATAGGACTTGTTGTGCAAAAAGAAGATGTATCACCCCCCAGTGTACCCTACCTAAGGTAAGTTGCATTATTGTTTGATTGTTTTTTGTAAGCTAGTTTTTTATTCATTGGTCTTTCTAAGGCTCGAAGTAGATCTCTCTTCATGAGGGAGTTTCTACCCCGTTGGAAGTCAAAAACTTGATCGTTCTAAAGTTTGAAAAAATTTCACACTGCATTTAAAATCTCTTTTTTCACTATCTGTGGGTGTACTTTACAATGTAATTTTACACTTTGATAACCAAAACAATTATATTTTTTCCAAATTCCAATGAATAATCATAAATTGTTTACGATATCCATTTTTTATTCAAAACATGTGAAAGATGAAAAAATATAATTGTTTTACAAAAAATATGCTTGGAAAAAAAAACTTTGAATTTGGCTGTATGCACGAAAACAAAAAATATTTTGTTTGTTTATTTAAAGCATGATTTTTATATATTATATTTTCTTAAGAAAAGTTGGATTGGGTCTAGCCCAAATAAATGGGTCAGTTTAACGAAGTTGGTCCAAAAGGCCTAACTCAGCCAACTAGACTAAGTTGCGAACAGTCCGTCCCAAGACAAAAAAAAAGTGTGCACAATGAATCAATTCACTCTGCACTGTTCTCGTATTACATGAATAGTAGAAGTGTCAGTTGAGAGAGACAAGAGGCTCATCTGCCACTGCCACCGAGTAAAGGAGGCCGAGATGGTTATGCTGGTGGTGGCGGCATCGTAAATGGTGGCTTGTGGTGGCCGGGAGAGCTGCCAAAACAGGGTCGCTCTTGTGTAGGGGTTGATGTTGCTCGTCACCAAAGCTATGGAAGGAGAGCTAGACTTGCTGGTGGAGCTGGCAGTGAGAAGGAGAGGTGATGGTGTCGAAGTATCTGTCAGTGCTTGTTGGGAACTGCTGCTACTAGAGGAGAGAGGGGGTTGCCACTAACTGTAGAGAGAGAAGTTGATGGCTGAATATAGGAGAGAGAGGGAGTTGTCGCTGCGTCGCAAAAGGCTTGCTACCGTTGTTGGAGGACACTGTGGAGATAATACGAGTGCCAAAGGGAACACCGCTAGTACTTGTCGGACCAAGCTGCTAGAACGGCGTGGTGAAAGTGAAGAAGAGAAGCAAGCTGATATTTTTTTTCCTTCATCTCTCATTCCTTTTGTGTTATTTTATGCTCGTGTGTATCATCCCACTTGCTTGTGTGTTCCATTTGCGATCATCCCCCTGTAACTGTTAAGAATCCTCTCCCTGCCTCTATAAAAATTTCTCCATTTATAGGCGTAGGAGGTAACCATGATGTGCAGCGGTGGGTTACCTTTTGTGGTAGCGTGCGTGTAGGGGTGGGTCTGCAGTTTTGGAGAAGATGCAAGTGCATTTTGATCCCTTTATTTGTAAGTTATTGTAATCACACCCCCAATCGACTCTAAAACTTTTAAATTTGTGCAATTGTATCCTCGTAAAAATTTCAATAGCAACCTTAAGTTTGCGTGCCTTTATTTTTTGTCTTTGGTTTTGGATTTATGCAATTTGACCATTTATTGACCATTAAACTCTCAATTTTCTCCAATTTTGCCTCTGACTTCACACAATTGGCTTGGAAAAAAATTCAATTCGGTCTCCAAAAATTCTACTCTTCTCAATTGAAACCGAATTAAGCTTAGGAACTTGATTTTTCATAGATTAAGCCCTTAATAAAAAGGGGAGGTTGAATCTAAAAATGATAGATTTGAAAGTGAAGAGATATCACCTTTAGAGGATAATACTATGTAGTTGTCGAATATAGTTTTGCTATTAGGAAGTATTTTGATGAGGTTATGTGTGATGTAATCTTAATGCATACCAGTCACTTACTTTTGGGCGCCCATGACAATTCGATCGGAAGACAATTCATGATGGGTTTAAAAATAGGTTCACTATTGTAAAAAATTGTAAAATTATCACTTTTGTACCTCTATGTCCAAAACTAGTATATGATGATCAGATGAAATTAAAAGAGAATATAATGATGGAAAGAGCGAAAATTCACATGAGGACAATGGTGAGACAAGACCATTAGATTTGACTGAATCTAAATCATTAATTAAACCAGTTAAGAGTGGAGGCAAAACCTGAGGAGTGGAAAAAGTAAACTTGTGTGATGATAATAGTGTGAGAAAAGTAACGAAACAACCTAATTTTTATGTAAAAAGAGCTCAAATCATATATGTTTTTTCATTAACAAGTTGATTATTTTACTTGTGTATGAGGAGGCTTAGTTAAACACTAACGATCTTGACTCTACTATTCCTAGTATGGGTTTTTCTTTATTGCAAGAGTTTAATGATGTATTCCCTCAAGATGTCCCTGGTGGATTATAGCAATTAAGGGAAATTGAATATCATATTGACTTTGTACTAGAAGCATTAATTCCTAATCATCCGACCTATAAAAGCAATCCCAAGGAGACAAAAAGCTTCAAAGATAAGTAGATGAGCTGATGATGAAAGGTTACATTCATGAGAGAATGAGCCATTATTCTATGATAGTGTTACTTGTGTCTAAAAATGATAGAACTTTGAGGATGTGTATTGATTGTCGCGCCATTAATAACATAACAATAAAGTATATACATCTTATCCTTAGACTTGATGATATGTAAGATGAGTTATATAGAGCATGTATTCCTATAAAATTTATTTAAAAATAGGTACCATCATATTAGGATGAAAAAAATGATGAATGGAAAACAAAATTTATGTCTAACATAATTTGTATGAGTGGTTAGGCATGTTGTTTGGGCTTTCAAATACACCTAACACATTTATGTGATTGGTGAATCATGTTTTGCGTGCATTCATTGGTAAATTCGTGGTTATGTACTTTGATGACATCCTAATTTGTAGGAAAAACTTGAATGAGCATCTTGATCATTTGTGTAATGTCTTAGTATGTTGGAGAAAGTTGTATATGCTAATTTCAATAAGTGTACCTTTTGCATGAAGAAATTTGTGCTTCTTAAATATATAGTAGTTGTATAAGGTATTGAGATGGATGAAGAGAAGGTCAAGGTTATCCGGGATTAGCCTACACCTAAGTCTGTAACTAAGATAAGGAGTTTTCATGAACTTTAGTACTATTAGAGAACCTTTAACTAAAAATGGGAAAAAGTCTGTTGGATTTATATGGAATGATGAATAAAATAAAGATTTAATTTGTTGAAAGATAAACTTTGTTTAATGTATGTTTCAATTTTACCAAACCTTACAAAAAAAATTGAGGTTGAATGTGATGCCTCGGGTATATGTATAACAATTGTGTTAATGCAGCTAAGAACAATAGAGACGTGCCAACATTAGTTGTGGTCGAAGGAGTTTGTGATACATTTAGATCATTAATCATTAAAGCACTTGAAAGGGCAAGGTAAATTGAATAAGATACATGTCAAATAGGTTGAATTTCTCAAAACCTTTTTGTATATGATCAAGGATAAGCAAGGAAAAGAAAACATTATGGCTAATGCACTTTCACGCATGTATATTCTTTTATCCATATTAGATGTTAGAAATAAAATAATTGTATAAAGATGATAGTGATTTTGCTAATGTTTAAAATAATATGTTTTAGCTTGACTTTTTGCTCAAGTGGTTGAAACTCCTAATATTTTTATCATCTTCATGCATCTATGTAATGCGAATGTAATCTTAACAAGATATGAAGCAAGTTCTAGAGATACATATCATTAAAAGAAAGTACAATTTAAGAATATAATGTTGAAGGCTCAAAAGCTTGCAATGGTATAACACTATAAAGTCAACATGACTTGCACACACACTCATTCATTCAATTTATATATTCATCTATCTCACTTAATTCTCATACATAATACTCATATTCTCATAAACCAATGGGAGTTCAAAAAGATCAATCATAGATTTTTCTTTTCTTTTTTTCTATTTTTTTGGGATAAATAAATAAAATCAAAATAAGAAAACTAACATTTTCCCAATACCCCCACACTTAAAACACAACATTGCCCTCAATGTTGAAAATAAAAGAAAAGGAATGTATGAGAATGACAAAAAAGAAATAAAACGCGAAAAATAAAAGATAAGGGAAAAGGAAAGCAAATCTGATTTTTTTTTGTTGGGTTGCCTCCTAGTAAGCGCCTGTGTTTTGTGTCATTGGCTCGACATGTGGCATGACATGCTCATTCTTCAAAGAAGCGGTGATTTCTACGGTCCAACTTTCAGAAAAAGGTTTCAATTGATGCCCATTGACCTTGAGTACTTTATTGGTTTCTAAGCCTATAATTTCAACATGGGGAATAGTGCTCCTATAAATATTACAAGTGAATTGCATTAAGTATATTCAGAAATTATAATTGTTAACATTTCATTTAACTGGCAGGTCATTTGGTCACTATTATTATTAACCTTAAGTAATTACATTCCATTAAATGTTTTGTACTGCTGCAGGGATGTCACATCCACGAGAGGTCTAGGGAACCCGATACACGGGAACCTACTTTTGCAAAGGACCATGTAGATGCATTCTAAATTACGATGTATTTTGGATGAATCAATGTATTGAATCTTTTATCAGACCCTTTTGTGTAAATTTGTAAATCCTACTAGTAGGATAGAAATGTAAACTCATGTCCGTGTATGTATATTTTTAATATCAATCTCTAATCATGCAACCATAATATTACACGTTTATGTAAGATTTACTTTTAAATGGAATGTTCATTGTATGGATGATATTTTATTGATTTGAGGTGATCTGGTTCGTTGAGTATCGATACTATGAATGTTGAATATTTTATTTCCCAGTTCACAACATGAATGCACTAACATTCTTTTTTGGATTCAATGTTTGGGAGGACAATTTTCCACTTATTTGTGTTTCCAGTTTGCCCAAACTTGAAGTTATTTGCCCTATTTGCTTCTCCAAGTTGTGAATACTTGACCTTGTTTCCTATTGAAAAGACATGATATTTTGCTGCAAGGTCACAGTGTTAGAAGCCAAAGTTTTCATAATCTCACGAAGATCATCACTGGATGATGACCCCATAACATTGGAGTTGGTGAACGGAGGGGGCAATCTTGCTTGATAATTCTACTGGGGCTATGGCTAAAATCCATGGGAATGGAACTGTTTACCTTAATTGTCTTGTTGAGGTGGGTTCCCGTAGTGGAAATTAGGATGATCTCTCCATCCGGGATTGTACATGTTAGAAAAGGATCACACTTACTTTGGCGTTATCCATTGAATGTTCCATCAACCGCATTTGCTTGTTCAATGTAATCTTCTTGCATTGTTGGGCACATATCTGAAACATGTCCTTGTAGTGAGCATATGTTACAAACTTTTACATGTTGTACATTTCCACAAGCCAAAGCACACACAGGAGAAGTAAGATCATTAACTTTATTCTCAAGGTTAGAAATACTTACCTCATTCACTCGTTTGTTTGAGAAGTCTCCATGGGTGTCAAACTGTTTCGAGTTGGCTGCCATGTTTGAGATCAATTGGTGGGCAGCCTCGGGTGTTTTATCTACCAATGCCCCTCCACTTGCAGCACCAATGATACTACGGTCAGTAGGCATCAATTCTTCATAGAAATATTAATAAGCAGTTGATCGGGTATTTGATGATGAGGGCAATGAATACACAATAGCTTAAATCTTTCCCAATACTCAGCGAGTGTCTCTCCATGAGATTGTTGAATCCCACATATTTCTTTCCTTATATTGTCAAATCGAGATGCTGGGAAATAATTTTCGAGGAAGATCTTATTCATGTCATTCCAAGTGTCAATGGAATCTGGGAGAATAAAAAAAAACACCATCGATGCCCCTTTTAAAGAGTAAGGGAAAGCTTTCAACTTAACTTGTTCCTCGTCAACTCCATTTGGTTTCATGCCAACACAAACCATGTAGAACTCCTTGAGATGAGTATGAGAATCTTCTTCTGCAAGACCTTTGAATGTTGGCAACAAATGTATAAAACCAGATTTGAGTTCGAAGTTCACATTACTGTCTATGTTTATGCATAATGGTTATTTTCCACGTTAGGAGTAGCAAGCTCCTTGAGTGTTTGTTGTCGTGCAACAGCCATGATGTTGACGCGAGCTTCCTTTCATAACCTGCGTAAAGTGTTTTCTATTTTGAGATTAATTTGCACTTAACAACTCTAGTTAGGAGAACAGGTTACATGCATAATTAGACAGAAAACTCAAAAAAAACCAAGCACACAAGAGATAAAAAAACAATACAATAGACACGAGAATACAACGCTGAAAAACTAAAAGCGTCCAAAAACCCTAGAAAACGATGGAATTTAGCCTTGATAGGGTGGGGCTAGAGTCCCATTGCCACTATTTATGATCATAATGTTGTTTTCCTTCAGGAAACAAAAGGCTGATACCTAATTCCACCCAAAATTCTATTTTGAATAAATCACAACATAATGCAACACAAGAATCAACTAAAATTGTGTCCTGGAAAAGATGCTAAAATTTGTTGCGATGTCACGGTCGAACAGATTAATTATCCTAGCTTAAAATAAATCACACAAGATAATATAGAGCAAGCAAGGGGTCGATCCCATGAGGTAGTTTTTGTTCAGATTTTCATGTTACATGCTATGCAATTTGGAGGGTGGAAGTTGTCTAGCCTAAAGCAAACTAAGCGAAAATTATATAAAACCAAAATTTATCAATAAAACAAACCTTGGTCGCAAGTCAACATCCACTTACAGAAATCAGAACTGATCATGGAAATGAAACATCAATTTATATTCTGAATATTTATCTCTTCTCACTATTGGTTTGTTAACGGATCCATCGTTTCACTTACCCTAACCATCAAACAACCACAATGTCTGCACCAGTAAGTTGTTTCAATGGCAGCCTTAAAAACTAGTTAAATTGATTAATCAAGAAAAATAATTGTATGCAATCTATGTTTAATTTGATTCAATGTTCTCCCTAAGATTAATAACATAGATTTGCCACAATTATTAACTCAGTTGCTTCACAAGTTCATATACCACAAACTTCGGTTTTGATATTAAACTTAGCAATAGATTGTCTACAATAATAACTTAGAGTCCGCTCATATCAATTAAATAAACAATCCTAGAAAAAATAAGCATAGAAGAACAAACATATTCATCATAT
Organism: Salix udensis; assembly: GCA_029204005.1. Classification (NCBI taxonomy): domain Eukaryota; kingdom Viridiplantae; phylum Streptophyta; class Magnoliopsida; order Malpighiales; family Salicaceae; genus Salix; species Salix udensis. The sequence goes on from CM055022.1 coordinate 13,699,595, forward strand.
AAACTGAGAAACAAAGATAAAATAGATCTCATAGTTCTTGAAATCTGAAGCTTTTTGTGTCCTTCCAACCAAGCAAAAGAGTTAAGCCTTGCATGTTTGTTGAACAACTAATTAAGATGGAAGAAAACATGATTTAGGGTTTAAAGGAGTAAGATTTGTGTTTTCTTTGCTGTTGCTGAGTCTTCTTTGCTACCTCCTCCTTTATATATGCTTAGAAACTATAGTTTCTATTTTACATAATAGCCCTTCCTTAAGTTGGCAGAATTTAGTTGTTCCTTGTAAAAATTATATCTCATCCATAACACATCTGTTTGAGCTAAAATTTGTATCGTTTTTAGATCTTTGAGTCTTGAATCCAAAAAAAATTGGGTTTGCATCAATCAGACTTCTGTAGCTCCAGATATTTAAGTTGGAACGGCCAAGGTTGACATTGACAAATTGCAAGATTTGACTTTGAAAGTTGTGATTTCCATGATCTTCCTTATTTTATTTCTTTTTCCTTAGCTTTATAGAAATTTATGGATGTTACCTTTTGAATACCACTAGAATCACTTCATTTCAATCTCTAGAGCTTCCACTCTGCATAAAATATCGGTTGAAGGTCAAATTTATCAATCAGCTCCAATTACCTCCTTTTTGCATCTTTCATCCAAAAGTGCGTTCAAAACATAAAACAAAGAATATCAAGGCATTTTGTACACAAAATATATGCAAAAACACTAGGTAAATATGGATGAAACTATCAGATAATATAGCCGCATCACATTTTGAACCTAATAGTATTGGTACCTAGACACAAGTTATCTTTATGTCACACTCCTATCAAACTTTATTTACCTAGTTTTCCAAGAATTGATATCTTTGCAAATGGGTGTTTGACCACGTGTTCAAGAGATTTGCATTGATTGTGGTCTACCATAATTCCCCCATTATTATTGCTTACAAAGAAGTATCTCCATGCTATATAATGTATTTATTTTTTTTTCCTTAGTCTATTTCATGTTTGTTTATGCATACAAATACAATGTAATATGTGTGTGCATGCTGGTGTTAAAAGGATAGAATGCATTAAACTGTAAAGTGTGTGTTGGGTGAAATACATGAATATATATTATTGTTGGAAATCTTTGTCAAATATAAAGTAAATATTGGGTTGAACCAATGATGGATAAAACATAAGGCTAGGCCCCCATTGTAGCCCAACCCTTATGGATGGTCTGGGTCCGTCGTGTGTGTGTGTAGAGAAAGTTTGTTAGGTCATCTTTTGGCCCAACAAAATCAAGTTATGTTGGGCTTAAGTCCAACTCGTGTGCATGGGCTTGGGCCTTGAACCTAATCAGACTAACCTTAACATAAAACCATGCCTTGTTTTTGCCAAAGAATATCCTTTTTTCTTCTTTTTAAGGAAAGCTTGTCAATCACTACCTCAAGAAATTTCGCATGCCTCTAAATTCTTTTGACTTTGTCTATAACTTTACTTTGTTCTTATTTTAATGTTTAGCCAAATATGGCCTAAATAATTTAAAATAAACTCTAAAGAAATCTACGAACCATTTTTAAATTCTTTTTGGAACTTTCGCATGTTTTTTAATAATTTTTCTAATATCATAATATAGATTTCATTGTACAAAATGTTTTCTTTAAAAATATAAGATATTGTCATCATATTAAAAATACTTATTTTTTCTTTAAAAGAATAATATTTCAACAATACAAAATGTTTTCTTAAGCTTCATTTAATATTGTATTGTAGGCTTACATTGTAAGATACTAATCAAGTATTAAAAATACCTATTTTTTTTGTGAAATTTGAAAAAACAACTAAAAATTAATCATTTCAAAGATACAAAAACATATTTTGTTGACATGCATACAACTAAATTCTAAAAATTTCAAGCTTATATATATATATATATATATATATATATATATATATATAAACCTTCATTTTTATCATACTTTAAAAAGTAAAAAAATCAATTAGGAAATAAGGACCTTTTTAATAAATAGGACTTTAATATCTAGGGGTATAAAAATATATTATAAAGTATTTTTTTAGGTATTAAAACTATAGAAATAAATAAATTCATAGTTAAAATTTAAACTTTATAATAGGGATAGAGCCTCTTTACTAAATAGGACCTATCTTAAACCTTAGATGGACTAACAAATAGAAACAATACTTAGAAAATATAGTCAATCAACGATGTAATTTACCACAGAGGTGCCCTTGTTAGGCTATGTCTTTCTCATGAACAATTAGTATCTTACCTAAACTCTTACAAACCAATAGTTTTTCTAATAACTATAATACTAAGTGGTGACACATGAACCTTTCAAATCATTACTTCATAATTTATCCGATCCAAAACCCAACTTAATCCAGGAGGAAAACCTACCATTTGGCATTATGCATGTCGTGAGAGGATGACAACTCCATTAGAGACTTGTCTGGTTGGACTAAGCTTTATTGATTTCTCATATGATTATTAACTTGTTTATTTTATTGGTCTATGTAAATTAATTTTAGAATGCATTTTTCTTACATACTACTCATGCATAAGTATAAAGGGTATAGATTAATGCCAATATGCATTTTAATTTTGAGAATAAATGTAATTCTAGGTTAGTTGAAGGAGTATTGGTCTACCTCATGACTGTCAGGGTTCTGATTCATGAAACCCCCTACTATTGCCTTAATAAAAGGAGATCATTGTGCATATCATAGACCCCTTTGAGACTAATTAGTAAGTCTACCCCTAATTTGATGTCTAGAACTAGCCCATAGGATACAAACTCCATAATAATTCATTGTTCTTAAGGGTAGATCTAATAAAACTTAAACTCTACAAGATTTATTTGAGTTAAAACCATAACTTTCATGACCTTTTCTTAGTAAAGGCAAAAATACAAGATGATGCAATTGGTTTAGGGGGACTAACCAAGGACAAGGCTAAGGAATTATTGTGCATGACCAAAGTGCATACTTAATAAAAACATTTGAGAAGTTTGTGTCAATTTTGAGATATATGGACCATTTTAAAAAAAAAGATATGGGATAATTGCTCATTTGGTTAGGCTTCTTGTATAGGTCTTTATAGTTAAGACCCTACTGCATTTCTATAACCAAAGTTATAAATGTTTCACTTTTAAGAATATCAACATGACCCCTATTATCAAGGAATATATTTCTTGGATTTCCTAAATGACCCTTATAAGGTGTATTTTAGATAATGAATTGGGGGATATGGATATTAAAGTTGCCATATTTTTTCATCTATACCAAATTAACTAGTACAAGACAGCTAATGGTGGATTGAAATGGGAAGTTCATTAAATCTAAGTTGAAGGTAAATAAAGATAGGGGGATGTTAGGAGAAGAGAGTTACCAAGTGATCACTTTTACTATCTTTAGGTTCGTATTGTTTTCTTAATAATTTGATGAAATCAATATTGTTAAAGTTGTCAATACCATTATTGAATACAAACAAACTAGAAATAAACCTACTACAATTATCTTGGATGAAACTTTTCAGTCTCTTAACCATTTTATGCTACATGAAAATTGAATGAAGTAGTGTTATATTCTCTTATTATTCCAATGGATAATGAGTCATTTGGAAACCTTGAGAGAGGTTTTCAACAATTTGTGGTGGTTCAACATGAGACATTTTAAGTTGGTTTTGAGTGAAGATTATAATAACTTGGATGAAAGTGATTAGGAATAGAAATACCAAGTTATGCCTTAGAGTAATTGCAAGTGGAAAACCATTTGGGTTGATAATTTTGTTATATCATAAGTTATATATATATATATATATATATATATATGAAATATATGGCATGGGTCCTATTGATTGGCTATCTAGTTGTATAGTTATTCACCCTCACTAATTGGTAGACAATTTAGAGGCATCCCACATGTGTTGAAAACTTAGGCTTAACCGAATGTACAAGTTGTTTAAGAAATTTGATTTTTTGGTTGAATTTTGACTTTTAAGTACCTTAGATAATCTATCGTTTCCCCATACTAAGTTATTAAGCTAATTAAGGATTCTTCATGTTTATCTTTATTGAATATAAAGCATTTTTTCTTTGTCAATAGAGATAAACATCAAGAATCCTTAATTAGAAGTAATAACTTAGTTTGGAGAAACAATAGATTATCTAAGGTACTTAAAGTCTTGGGAGTACAAGGCCAAATTATGGTTAACAAAGATGGACCATCTATCACTGGGAACCCACAAGAAAAAGACCAACAAAGAATAGAAGTTGTGAGTTAAGTTAGATAAGGTGAGGATTGAAATGAGTAATAGAAAGAGTTAACATAGGTTGATAATAAATTAGCTATTGAAAGAAAAAAGATTTTTAGAACCAATAGTTTAAAGAAAGAATAACCAAAGATGATGATTTAGTGAATAAGGATGTGATGTTAGAGAAGGAGCTAGTAACTCTAAAAAGGACTTTTGAGGGGAAATAGGTGTTGATAAAGAATTGCTAACTTCTTTGAAGAAAAAAATATATCATAATAGAATGAGGTTGGAATTTGAAAAGGAGAAAAATAGGTTAGCCATTCTCAACATTGAGGAAGAAAAAAGTTTAATAGCTCGGTAAAAAGCCTAAACTAATGATGAAAGATGAGGTAAAACGATAGTCAAATCATACATGATGGAGTATCAAGATATAGCAAATGCCTTAAGAGAACGAGTCTCTATAATATAGTCCAAGCTAGAAATTTCGGAGGAGGAATTTAAAAGGTTGAAAGACTAATATCAAAGGCTAAGAGAGAGTTAGGTGGGTTAAGATAAGTTTAGGAATGACAAGATCATATTAGCAACTTCAATGTGCAAATAAAAATGAAAATAATTAAGCTTGATATTGAATAAGAATTTCAAAGGTTTGAGGCTATATACAAAACTTGAAAGGATAGTTTAGATGGTGATTAAGAATAATAAGTCACTAGTCACAAGTAACAATGTGTTGTTTAAGGACAACATTTTGTTCTATTATAAGATTGGGCAAACCAATAAGTTCTATGATAGGGTGGCTCGAAAAGAAAATGAATTGAAAGTAAAAGCCTCTTTGATCCTCAATAGTGCTAGCAAATCCAAGTATTTAAATAAGGTTTTAGCTTTCATCAGGAATGTAGCCTATAAGGTAACTGCTTTTGAGTATGAATAAATATGTATAAGAGTTTTATCCCTATAAGTAAAAACTTCTTGTATAAATTATTTTATTTTGTTAAATAAAAAGGGTTTAGACCCATTTTATATCATATTTTCAATTGTATGAAATTCAACTAAGACAAGAGCTTAGGAAGGATCATTTTGGATTCATCATACAATAAATCTTACTTGTATTCAATAAAAAGTCATAAATTAGCTCTATGAGCAATTTAATCCATATTCGATTGTACATGTGTTTACATTTTCATTTGTAAGCATACATGTATTCATGTTTTAGGGTTTAAATGTCATATGTGCATTTCTAGGTACAAATATAAATCCTAAGAAAGTCTAGATTAGTAGAGTTTACAGCACCCAACTTCAACATAGAAACATGGAAAATAAGAACATGCTCACCATGATACCCACTTTCAAGAGGAGTTGGACTCTAATGATTTTATGCTTGATTTTAAGAGTTGATGTCACCCTCAACTAAGATTAAAGTTGTTTTACACCATATATTAAGATTAAATAATCAAAATGAAAATGTGGGCTATCGGATCACAAAACTCGTTAGAAAGTCTTGTGTGATTTACTTTTCTTGAAAGGCGACCCTCAATCCCCAGTTTTGCTAGGTTCACACGACTGTTCTGGTCGTTCCCTAGGTAGGAAAAATCAAAATAATTTATCTTATGCAAAGTAATTCAAATCAGCATTCACTAGTCGGAAAAATTTGAGGGTCATTGCCAGCATTCTCTAGCTATATTAACTAGCTTTATCATTGCTTATTTGCTAGAAGTAAGATGCATTCAAACATGTGTGTGTGTGTGTTAAAATTACACAATTGAATCGTCAAAATGAAATTGGAAGCGCACAAGACTGAGCTGGAAAGCAAAGTTTTTTGTCACAAGTGAAATAGACGAGCTAAATCCCCTGTCAAATACTATTCACATCGAGAAAAATTCTCCAATTGACATCAAGGAACATGTATAGAGTCTGGAGACATAGATGTCACTTGAAGGAGGCTTGAATTTAGCAAGATTGTTTTGAGCATTCCTTTTGCTATTATTGTATTAATGATTTGGGTCTAAGTTTTTTTCTGTTCTTTTATTGATGAACTTTTCTTTATCTCTTTTCAGTTTATACTTAATTGAAGAGAACATTTTAATATTTTGAAGAAAGAGTGCTTACTGCCAAACTTAACACTCAACATGGACACATTTATTATTTCAGGGTATTGCAGATTTCATGGCATCCAAAAAAACTACCAGTAGCAACAGACTTGATGTGGGATGGTAGCATGGTATAGGTATTGATAATAATTTAAGAATAGTTTAATGCAAGTATTGTCAAAAAGTTTTTAGTGGAGGCAGTTATCTTTTTAAACATTATTTAGCTTGCACTCGAAAGGATGTTGAGCCATGCCAACAAGTATATATGAGAAGAGACGGAGATACAAAAAAAGGGAATGGAATTACCTCAGTAGACAAAGGAAAGAGAACAACAACTAGAAGTGGAAGTACACAATCAGATGCTAAAAAAGATTTTAGAGAAGAAACATGTCAACAAATTGCAAGGTTTTTCTACACTAGTGCGATTTCATTTAATTGTGTGAAAAAACCTGAGTTTGTTAAAGCACTTGAATTGGTTGCAAAGCATGGACAAGGTTTTAAGCCTCCATCTAACCATGATAATAGAGAGAAGTATTTGAAGCAAGAATTAGATCACACAATGAATTTACTTGAGGAGTACACACTTGAATGGAAAAAAACAAGTTGCTCAGTAATGTCTGATGGACGGACTAATAAGTAAAGACGTCCTATTTGTAACTTTTCGGTCAATAATCCTAATGGAACTTCATTTTTTTATCATTTGTAGATACTTCTAATATATCCAAGACTGCTGATAAGGTATTTGAGATGTTGGATGTTATTATGGATAGGATTGGGGAGGAAAACATGGTGCAAGTAATCAGTGATAATGCTACGAATTATAAGGAAGCAGGGAAATTATTGATGGGAAAAAGAAAAGGATTGTTTTGGACACCATGCACTGTTCATTGTATTGATTTGATATTGAAAGATTTTGAGAGGAAACTAGAGGTCCATCAAGTAACTATTGTAAAGGGGAGGAGAAATCACCTCGTACATATATTTAAGAACTATTCTTATTTCAATGCTAAGACACTTTAAAAAGAAAAAGATTTGATCAGACTTGTTGCCACTCGATTTGCTACTACATACTTGACTCTTGGATGTTTGAATGATTGTAAGATACAATTGATGACAATGTTTACTTTCATCCAATGTAGGTCATGTAGGTTTTCAAAAATACAATTGATAAAATAGTTATGTTTTGGACATAAACTTTTGGCATAATGTCACTTTATGTATGAAGGCAACATATTCTCTAATTAAAGTTCTTCGATTAGTTGATTCAGATGAGAAACCAGCCATAGGTTTTATATATAAAGCAATAGATCAAGTGAATCTTTGTTCTTTGTAAAAAAGGTGTCATTTCTAATTATTTATTTAATAGAATGAGTTGATGCATAATGGTCATTTCACTTTTATATTATGTAATTTAATGTTGATGTAACATTCTTATTTTTATCATGTTTTATAGTTATATACCTATAAAGGATTTTATTGATGCAAGATGAGAACTTCAACTTCACAGACTCTTACATGCACCAGCTTACTATTTGAATCATCATTATCATTATAATCTTAATTTAAAGTTAATGTCAACATTAAAATTGGATTATATCAATGCTTTGAAAAGATGTCTGATGCAAATGAAAGGTGTAAAATTGATTTACAACTTGATTCATTCAAGGATGCAAATGGGTTGTTTGGTATTGAGGCTACGAAAATAACAAGGGATAAACAAAACTCTAGCTAAATGGTGAGATTTTAATGGGGATGAATATCGAGCTACAAAAGTTTGCAATTCGAGTTCTAATCTTGACTTGTATTTAATCTAGATGTGAGCGTAACTGCAGTGCATTTGAAATGGTAATTTTTTTTTCAAAAAAGAAATATAATGTTTTGATATTTGATAAGAATCTTATATGTTATCAATTTTAATTGTTGTCATAGGTTCATATGAAATAAAGAAATCGCCTTCAACAAAAAAAAAATGAAAGATTTGATATTTGTAATGTGTAATTTGAAATTGAATGATAACCAAGTCAAAAGGCAAATTAATGATTTTGGCGAAGTTTTAGATGATCTCTCAATTTGATGATGATTGGATAACCGAGGGAGAGGAACATAATGGTTCATCGAACATTGATTTACTTGGTATTATTGATAGTGCAACACGAAGAAAAATAGAAAAAAAAATGAAAGTGATAATGAAAATTTTAATGATGTTGAAATAAAAACTCATGGTATTAAAGATGATTTTGAGATTCAGAATGATATCAATCCAGATAATTTAAGAAGTTTGGAATTAAATATTGTTGATAATATTAATGTTAGGGTTGGAGCTAGTAGTAGCAATAATATTCACAACATTAGTGTTAGTATCAGTAGTAGTAGTAATAATCTTTTCGATAATAATAATTTTGATGAATATCTTAGAAATAACAAAGATAAAAAGCAATAAACTTGATTTTAGTTTACATTGTACACCAGTAGAGTGTTTGATTTTTTTCTACGGTTTTATTATATTTTTTTTTTACCAAAATATTATACTTATAGTTTTACGATTCAACAATTCAATTTAACAATTCGTTATATTATATTTCCTTGTCATGTCAAAAAAACAATTTTGAGAACCTTGACCCTTACCATTATTATATCAACTCATGAGTCAACAACTTTAACCCAGGTTCACTTCTTTTGAACGTTTTTATCTAAAACAGTTTTGTTTTTTTTTATTAAGAAAAAAAAAATACTTAAACAATGATATTTTGAATATTTTTAATAAAATTTACCAGGACTCGGCTGAGTGGGTTTTCAATGAGCATTTCGAAGAAAATAAACCAAATTAATCTAGGACCTGGGCAATGAGAAAGCGGGTCGACTAGAGTGGGTTTCAAAACACCGCTAACCATTATAACCAGCTGAAAGGGCAGGAAAAAAAAGCAGTCGAAAGGAGCATGTGAGGTCAAGCAACTAAGAAAGTCTGTGACCCCCAAGAACATCAAAATGCCTCGTGATTCTAGAAATACCTGATCATCATGAGATTGCTATTCTCCACTCTATTTCCGATTCCAATTCAAGTGCACGAACCTAACAGCCACTAAATACGTTTAGCTTAACTTCTTGACCTAGCCAGAAATGCAGCAAATACTTGCCCCTTGATAGAAACAGGCAGGCACATAGCAGACAAAGGATATAACAAAATGACTATACATGGCATACAGACCTTGCAAAAATTGAAACTCTCAACTTAAAATGCAATTTCTGATCAGTGGGTACGAAAAAATGGCCCCTAAACACAGCAGCTTAAAAAAAAAGAAATATGGACGAAAAACATACCAGGAACAAAATAATAGTTCATTCTAAATCAGATTTCCATGAGATGAATGGAGATTCCCTCTAACACAATCCTACAAACACAACCATCCTCCATTACACATCCAAGCAAAGCAGCACAGCACCCTCCCGAGGCAACAAAATTAAAAAAAAAAATGCTGGGGCATATTCATGACTAATTTGGCTTCCTCATATTACGCCCAGCACGAATCACTTCATCCACCAGTAGCAATTGAGATGCGATCACAGGCCTGGAGAATTACAGCAGCATGATTATAACTAGGTTAGAAGTGTAGAAAGTTCAAACCTGAAAGAACTTCATCGGGTTTCTTATAGTTTAATCATTTAGGGGAAGTTTGGCAAAAGTATCTCTTTACATGTACATTTATGCAATACGTAAGCCACAGAGGTGGTAGAGGAGCTGCACCTAGGAAAGAGAGATAGGGAGAAAGAAAAGGACAAGCTCAAAAGCTAGAAATATTTGTGTACCCTGAGGAGTTTAATAGTTGGCGCTTGACAGAGTAGTTGTCAAAGATACCCTCCATTTGAGGATCAAGGGTCCCACCAGTTTGGAGGTTTATTCCGACAATGTTATCCCTGCTGTGCTCTCCCTGAATAAACAAGCAAGAAAAGCTTAAATAAAAAAAAGAAAAAGAAAAAGATGATGCATATATTGCACTGATAGTTACCGTGAGAGTAACAATCTCATCTTGAGTGTCTAACCCAGAATTCTCAGCCCAAGTTTTGGGCACCACGAGAAGGGCATCAGCAAAAGCTTCAACACACCTAGCTGAGCACGCTGTTCCAAATTTGCAAAATACCGGTTTAAAATTAACCAGCGGATAGGAATAGTTACTCAAATATAGAAAACAGGCAAGCATTTACCCCTTTAACTGTTTTCTTTACTTCATTGATCAGGTGTTTTCTGGCTGCAAGTTCAAAAGCTCCTGCTCCCTGAAGAAAATAAATGACATCATTTGAGAGGGAAAGAAATTTCTTCACTGAATCAAGTCATCGACAAATAGTTGCTTATTTGCAGAATTATACGCTAAGAATTACAACAGAAAACTTGCCAATCCTCTATACCTCACCCAATCCCAAGAGGCCAATCTCAACTTTCAAGTCAATTATTTTCACCCTACAATCAAATATATTGATGTCCGTAACTCCACCATGCACAAATTTCATTCTGGTTTATTTGATTGAAACCACTCTTGGTCCATAATAATGTTGTTTTTGATTGTGTCCTAGACTGCCGGTACGTACACAAAACAGCTTTTTTATGAAGCACACTGCACTTGAGCAGAAATATAACTTGCACATACATGAACCACATTTTAAATGTACCACAGAACTTCCAAAGCCACCATCAAAGGCTACAAGTACAGCTTTATATAAATCAATATGCAGCAATATAATCACGCATGACTGCACATACAAATCTCATACATTTCTGCGAGCAGAACTTACAAGTACAACAGCTTCATCTTCAATAGTATTTTTGACTGCTCTCAGGCCATCACGAACAGCATCCTTTATTTGGGCAATTGTATGGTCATTAGGTCCTGTAACAATAAAAAACAGTCGAGTGACAATCTGTCCCTGCTAAGTTACAAATTGCAAGACAATTATACATTTCATGCTTGAACATAAACGAGTACATCCTTCAACCTGATGGCTAAATGGCCTAAGAGAAGCAATTAAAACAAACAAGAAAAAATCATCTGATAGCATTTAGAACAAATGAAAATAAAAATTGCAAACATTTGCTGAGGACTTAGATACGCTTCTCTACCTTTTATTAAGATAGTGCAAGAATGAGGGTTTTGTAACATTTTCAACAAATGTATACTTCTCTTCACCAAGGATAAACCAGTCCAGCCCAACCAAGGCAATCAGGAGTTAAGCTATCAACAGAATTCAAACCCTCTCCTCCACAAGCCAAAACCAGGCGTTCCATATTTCTCCTCTTTGCTCTTCGAAGGGCAATTATCTGCAAAACATAAGAAAGCAGATCAGCCCCATTTTAGATAACAACATCAGGACAAGCAGGGTAGACTAACCAGATATCAAACTAGCATTAGTCATCTTCTATATCATTAGGTACCATGTAAAAAGGACAATGCATTTAAAAAGCCAAGTCTTGCTTGTAACCATCCAAAACTGGAGCCACATACGGTGGCAGGTATGGCAGATATTCCAGCCATATTTACAATCTAAACTATAATGAAAAACCATTTCAAGTCTCCATTCCTGCCTCCATAATTTCACAAAATCAAGAGAATTACAGTAGTATGAAATGGTTCTTGCACCCTCTTTTCCATACATACATACATACATACATACATACATACATATCTATAAACTCCTTTCAATATTGTACCTCCATCAAACTTGAGCCTTCTTGCTTATTTGCTTTTAATAATTATTTCAGTCAGCATATGGCATGATTTCACAACATTAAAAATAAAACATGAGAGATGGAAGGCTTCCAAAATGTGCAACCACTTGTGATCACAAGCAATCATTATAACATGGTGTTATCTTATTAAAACTTCTCTTTACGATTAAGGGTGCATTTGGTACAAGGTTAAGAAATGAGGATGCATTGTCACAAAAGCAAATGGTAAAGGCATAACAATGTTTGGTAGGAGCTTCACAAACAAGCTTACATAGACCCAATGGAAATTACATGAAAAAAATAAAACAATGTGCTTCATAAGGTGTAAGTAAACAGTAAGAGATAGAAAATGTGGCTTATAAATTTGAAGAAGGCAGAAAGATGAACCCAACCACCCTAGTTAAAAGCCTTTCCCTTCTTGTCCCAAGGTTTATAATTACACCCTCTTGGAGGGTAGCTAATAATCCCTGAATCATCCCCCCTCTCATAATATTTCCAACAAACAAAATCGATCATTGTAGTAACATTTAATCCCTACTCATGCCATACACGATAAGAGAAAATGGAATGAAAGACAACACCCAATACTAACACATAAACATGATTTGCAGCAAACTGAAGTGAATTTATTGCATCAAGTAGCTAATTATTGCTTGCATTCAATCACTCAGGAAAAGAATATAATTGTTTCATGGCTTACCCCTGCTCGTGCAAGAAGGTCCAGTGATGGGGGATCAGATCAATTCCCTTTTGATTAATAACCACAAAATTGTTGTCTGTACCAGAACAAACCTGGAAGAGCAACAGTACAAGCAGCACTTCAGAAACCAACATGTTGGCAGGGACAGTAACATGAACATAAAATGTATTGAACATGTAACTTAACCTTATCTTTTAGTTCAATAATTTTTCTAACTCTTTCATCGACCTGACGCCTTTCAGCTGCAACCATTGCCTCCCTCTGCTCTGCATTTGAGTAGAAAAATCCTGCATTTATTTCACTGTGGAAAAAAAGTATTAGCTTCCAATGAACTGAAACAGACCACAGCTCTATCTACAGAGTTCCTGATATATCATGTTCAACATCAATTCCAATCAAATTCAAATAGACACGGTGAATACCTTTTCTCGTATTCCAAAGAGACATACATTGCATGTCAGGATAAAACAGCTTTCTGCCCGTCTTTTCATATCAGGATGCCTAGAACCATGATCAAGAGAACAAGACCTTCAACCTGGAAGACAGAACAACTAAATCAGGGTCCATTGTTTTTCGAAAAGAAGAGAAGTTATCTGCAAAAGACAAAAAAACAGTGTTGTCAAAGGCAGCAGGTGACATCAATTCCAATCAAATTCAAATAGACACGATGAATACCTTTTCTCATATTCCAAAGAGACATTTCATGTCAGGATAAAACAGTTTTCTGCCCGTCTTTTCATATCAGGATGCCTAGAACCATGATCAAGAACAAGACCTTCAACCTGGAAGACAGAACAAGTAAATCAGGGTCCATTGTTTTTCGAAAAGAAGAGAAGTTATCTGCAAAAGACAAAAAAACAGTGTTGTCAAAGGCAGCAGGTGCTAAAAGGCACCAAGCCTGTAAAATGCCTAAGGCACTAGGCGCTTGCCCAAATGAACCAAGGCAATATGCTATAAATTAAAAAATATATATATTATATTATAGATTTCTAAAATATATATCTTTCCAATTACATCATTTGAATATTAAAGAGAAGATATAAAATACCATTGCATGGTCATATAAAGTTATATTTTTCACCTTTAAAACAAAATATGATAATTTAAAGTAGCATGTAGCCAAATAGATTAAAAGGCAAGCCAAATATCACCATCATTATTCATTAATCTTCAAAAACATCTTCATCCATGCTATCCTCTCCTTCACTTGAATCCTCCATTTCATGAGTGTAATTGATATCCTCATCACTCAAACCATACTGCATTTTTTGGAGAAAATTAAAGTATTATATGTACAAATGTGATGTTCTCCAACTCCCAAGGTTGAAAAGAGAAAGTGTGGATGGTGTTTCTCTTCTGAGTGTCCTTCATTGTCTATTTGTCTCACACTTTAATGATTTATTTTAATTTTTTTACTCTAATTTGTGTTTTTTACAAAAGTACCCCTAAGTTGCTTCTTCTGGTAAATTAAAAAAATGGACAAATAGGTCAGAACATAAATCATTAAAAAAAAGAAAAAGAAAAATTCAACATAAAGGGAAGAACTTCAAGCAAGAGCTAGCCATAGTGCCTTGCTCCCCACTCCCAAGGTGCTCACCTAGGCAGCACCTCATTGAAATCCAATGCCATAGGCTAATAAAGGCGTTGGGGCCTCACCTCGCCTAGAGTGCCCTATGCAAGTGCCACCTCAATGCCTCTTGACAACATTGGCGAAAATTATAAAAAAATAGAAATAAAAAAATGAACAATAACTAAAACTTGTCCAAGCCATAAACCTGGGATTTTTTGAACTCAAACCAATCATCAATTTCCTGGAAAGTTGACCTAATCTAACATAACAGCATTGAGAAAAATCTAACTTAATAGCATTGAGAAAAATCTAACAAATAGCATTATTTTACTGAATAAGGGTTGAATGACGGAAAAGAGCAGTGCATTCTGTTTCATATGGAAGGGTTTTTGAGGATCTGTGACCCCTCAATCTTAATCTTGAAGGACCTCTATTCAATATGATTTAAATAATTAACCATCATTGGTGAAAACCTTGTTGTGCCGAAACAAAACCTAAAGTTATAAAGAACCTAACTAGATAAATTAACTTGAGAAAGCCATTTGAAACATTCACTCTTGAAGCTCAACTAAATCAGTCAATCAGGAAATTGGGAGCTGTAAGACAATTTCAACACATCCCAGGTGAAAATATTCCACAGGAATCCAGATAAAATGAAAAAAAAAGATTAACTTACAAGCCTTGTGTCAACATCAAATTTATGACGCATGTGCATAATCTCCACCATAAATAGATCAATGGCTTCCTCAGGCTTTCGAATACAGAGCACCTGTACAAACAAGTAAAACATAGTTAATTCAAAAATAGAAGCTGTCAAAATCTGACTTAAACGTCTTCTTTCCAACAGCCTCAAGATATCAGCACCACTGACTACACTTACCGAATTAACAACTATGTCAGTTAGTTGATCCGCCAAAGCTTCATATAGCTGCACAAGAGAATAGGATCAACTTTAAATAATATCCAAGTAAGTTATAAAATGAAGAGTAAACTGATGAATAAAAATTACCTTTGTCCTTATTGTTGTTCTAGCCACCATTTTTAGAATTTCCCTGTCAGGTTCATCACCCATCACCACTGGAGTCTTAAAGTTTTCAAGAAAATGGAGAGTAGCTCTTTTGGCAATCTCAAAACCATCAACCAAGACACGTGGATGCATCCCTGAAGGAAAAAAACACCCACGAATAAAATATAAAAATTACCTCAGATAAGCATTAAAAAAACCATATGAGCCTGTTCCTGATTTTCTGAAATGAAACTCACGACTAAGCACAAAGCATCCTTTTCCAATAACTAGAAGGCAAAAATGAAAGAACTACCATGATAGAACTATTTTTACCATCAGAGAAAACAAGCACAGCACAGATGCAACCCTTGAATAGAACCAACTTCACTATTTTAAATTCAATTATTCCAAGGTCAAATACACAAGAACTTGCAAATTTCTATTCTTGCCTCTGCAACGAGCAAACACAACACGGATGCAACCCTTGAACAGCACCAACTTAATTGAACTTTAGCGCATTAGAGTCTAACACCTTTCACTATCATGTCTTGTCAGAACATGGCTTTCTTTATTTAGGGCTCTAAACATTTGAAAAAATTATGACTCAAGAATAGAAAGGAAAAGCAAGCATAAAATGAGAAATAACAGAAAACTCAAAAGTATAAAACTCAAGAAAGAGAAAGAATATGTAACAAAGATAGCTCAAACTAGATAGCTTCACCAACCTTCATCTATGTACCGCTCAGATTGCTTCATAAGCTCTCCAATAAAGATCACAGTAGATGTCGTACCATCTCCGCTTATATCATCTTGGGCAACAGCTGTCCTTGCAATCATAATGGCAGTCGGGTTTTGAATTTGCTGAAACCATCAAAAAATTCAATCAAAATAAAAAAAAAATAAAAAACGGCCAATAGACTCTCATTGTTCTTTAAAACCTCAGATAGCATACCCATCGGCCTTTAAGATCTAACTCAGCATTTAGAATCTAAAGTTGCTTTTAGTTGCTCCTAGAGCTCATTTCTCAAGGCAGACTCACTTAAAAGAGAAAAATAAAAGAAAAGAAAGGCATAAAACCCTAACTCTGCCTTTAATCACAACAAATCCAGATCGAGAAAACCAAAGAAAAAAAAACACAAACCATTTCTTTCAAAAGAGTATTTCCATCTTTAGTCAGCTTAATTTATATCTCCAGCACCACCAACAAGCCTAAGAAACACAAAACCACAAAGTAATTAAATCTCAGAAACACAAAACAAATTACAAGAGAAAAAAAAATAGAACACGAAAAGGCGAGAGAGTTACATCTTGATGGTGCCTTTGGGGCCGAGATTGGATTCGAGAACATCTTGCAAGCCTTTAGCGGCATTTTTTAAGGGAGACTACTGATCGATGATCGATGATCGGCTTTTGATCTCTGGATTTTTTTTTTCTTGAGGCGCAGAGAGATTTTTTAAGGGAGGTGTGTGAAAAAGGAAGAAGATTGTGCGTGTGAGAGAGAGATGACCGTTACTATTATAGTGAGAGGGTTCTTGAATTTCGTAAGAAAATATGACCGTTGGAAAGACAAGTTTTGGTTTTCTGCTGCTTCGTACTAAACGTCAGCGTTTTCAATCGATTAAATTAAAGTCACAACAGTAAATCTTTTGTTTGCAAATTTTTTTTTTTTAATTATGAAATAATGCTACTTTATTAAGAACTTGATGGCTATGGAAATTACAGCCTGTTAGTTAAAAAAGAATAAAATAAAACAAAATAATCAATGATTAATTCAGAAACTCGAAACCCACTAAAATCATTCATGACTCGGTGAACTCGTTTAGAATTGTAAAATTAGTAATCTCGAAATGATTTTACGATCCCACCGTGTGCAAGTTAATCAAATTTTCCCTATTCTTCTTGCTCTATCTCCTCTCCTCTCTTGCCCTCATTTACCTTTCCCTTTCTCAAATCGCAACCCAAGCAGCAGCAGGAGTTCGTCAATCATCATCTCTCATCTGTAAGCTCGTCATCGTCGGTCCTTTTGTGCAGGTGGTGCTCTATTGCTCTCTATTTTGAGTCTTCGACAACCAACAACTCAACAAGGTTAATTTTCTAATTCTTTAACTTCTGTAATCTGCATTTCTCCTTCTCTGCAATATGCGCTTGCCATTACCGGTTATAATGTGGATTGAGTCTTGAGAGTTTTAGTGTCGAATTATCGATTTTCGGCTGCCATTCCTTATAGAAGGATAAGGATCTCCAGTAACCACTTCATTATCCATACTGGGAATGTTTTTTCAAACACTTATAAAATTCCTCCACTTTCCTCTCTGTAACATCTTATCGCAACTCTATTGTTGGTTTGGATAAAGTCTGAACATAGCAAGTTGTAGCATCAAGTTGCTTGATACGCGTCGGACTATTGTAAGAATTTAAGGTGTAAATTAGAAAGTCGTTATGAGTAATGTTGCAATTGAAGATAGGACAAGGAAAGAATCAATGAAAGGAAACGAAGCCAATTTTTTTATATACACACACTCACAGTCCAATATGTCATGAGTAATGTTAAAGAACATATTCCTCCTTTAGGTTCAAGGGCTTAAGAGAAAGAAAAAAAAAACAGCTAAGGAAGCTTTTACCTACCTTGCTATATGTTAATCCAATCTCTCCAACACATCTCTAGCTACCTGCACGTTTTTGAGGGAAAATCCATATTGTCCGTAGTTGGGTCTTCGTGGGCAGGGAATGGCACTCAGCAAGGCCTTAATTTATTTTCTTCTTATATTCTGTTTGGATAAAAGTTTATTCCTCAATTTAATGTCGAGTTCTGTATCCTTTTCGGATAGGAAAAGTCTAAAAGAAAGGACATTCGCATATGTAGCATATTCCCCCCTTGAAATCTAATCTAGAAACCCCTTGTTGTTGACTAGAATGCTCTGATCCCTCTTTGATATGCTTCTTATGCTACCAACAGGGTTGCACCAATTAAGTAATCTAGCAAACACTAAAAACTTTCTAGTGAAGGACCATATAATCATCCTATAACCGTTACCCAAACAAGGGTAATAATTTATCCTAAAAAAGTGTCAATGGATACAGTCTAGAACCCCATTGCAATACAATATTTGTACAGTCAATAGTACATATACTGGCTCTAGAAATCATAGATGCATTAACCAATAAATTCTATAAAACAAAGTCTTCTAAGGATATTGGTTACAATATGATAGCTGCAATATAAGCAAGAGTAAGAGTTATCAATGGTATAGAGCAATATAATCAATAGTGGATGATTTTATCAAATGCTACACTTACAATATGAATATCACCCCTTATATATCCATCATATATTTTATAGATGATAAGAGAGTATGCTCAATGATGGAGGGGTTTGACTGCATAGATACATCCCTCACTTGTAGATAAATATGTAGTTATATTATTTGTAAATATGTTTAAGGTGTCATATTAAGAGCTTGTGATGGGTAGTTTGGCTTGATAATTTACTAATGTTATTATCATGGTTGAGCGTATAGAGCAAGGAATAAAGAGTGGCATAATTTACACTCAATTAGATAAAAAAAAAGGCTTTAGAAGGTTAAAAAAGGATATTGATCATATCAAAAGTAGATTTAAAGGCAAGAAAACCCATTTCTAAAATTAAATCACTCTATCTCCTTCAACCCAAATCGCCAACATCAATCTTAACATTTTTTCCCTATCAAAATCAAAGATGTAAAATCCGTTTCGTTCCGGCCGGAACATGCCATTCCGTTCATAAAACCGGGACAAAACGGCGTCGTTTTTGTCCCGGTTTTAATTCCGGTCAGTTCTGGAAATTCCGGCCGGAACGCCTCGGTTCCATTCCGGGCGTTCCGTTCCGGTATCAGAAAAAAAACGACACCGTGAATGTATTCATCAAAATCAAAGTAAACCAGAGAGACAGAGAGAGAACGTAAATGAACAACTCAAAGCAAAATATCCAAGACCCTGGACCACACGTGCCTCGCACTTGGATATAGTCTAGTGGTGTAACTGTAAACTCTCGACTCTCTTGCAGGCAGCTAGAGCGAGCAGGGAGCGGGCTGAAACTTACGATTCAACGGCAGTAGCAAGCAAAGGGAAGGGAAGCCAAGGGAAAGAGGGGGACGGCGCAAGCAAAGAGAATGTGGGGAGGGGGTAGGGTTAGGTTTTTATAATTTATACTAATAATAATAAATGGGGGGCAGTAGGGTTTGTGGGTTTTTAATACCAAACAGTAGATTCATTTTAATTCCAATAAATGAATTATAGTAATAAACATCCAAATCAAATAATAATAAAATATAATCAACGTGATTCCCAAATCCGACAATTGCACATAACCTGTCTGTCTTCCAATACATATTTTTATTTATTTAATTTAAGACCCCTGTAACAGCTGGTTCTTGGAGGCCAGCCGTATCAAGTAAATCTCCTCTCCTTCACTTTTAATAATAATAATAATAATAATAATAATAATAAAGAAGGGTTTATAGTTGTAACTTCACGTTACAACTAACTGTAAGCTTTTATATATATATATATATAATTAAAAATAAAAAATATATATATATTATAAAAAAAATGTTGCGTCAACTTTGATTTTATAAAAAATAAAAATTATATTTTGTTTTTTTTGTTTTTTAATTTTTTTCATATATATATATATATATATATATATATATATATATATATATATATATATATATATATAATTAATTAAATATGAACAGTACAAAACCGGAACGGCACGCCGGAATGCACCGAAACTGGAACGTTCCGTTCCAATCAAAAAACCGGAACGGCGCCCGGAACGGATTTTACAACTTTGATCAAAATACCTAAACCAAAATAACAAAGTCAACAACCAAGCAAAAAATAGATCAATTTTTTTTTTTTATCAAAAAAACCTATAAGCAGCAACCCCCACAATCACTACCCTAGAGTGAGATGTACCATAAACTACTAAACATTGGACAAGTAGCTTTAGTACCTCTTATGTCACTACAATCACCCTATCCTAAATGGTAAAAACCAAAACTCATTTATGTGTATCATTCTGGTATCGTTGAACATAATATCAATACATATAATTCCTTCAATAAAAAGCTTTTGAATTTAATTAAAGTTAGGTGGATAATGTTTAAGGAGGCCTTGAATGTAAACACAAATCATCTATCTAATCTTGTCATGAATATTTAATCAGTAAATGCATTAGAGATGAAAGGATTAAGGAGCTTAAGTGTGTAGTTGGATAGGGTTTACAAAATATTGGTAGAATTTGGTTACATGAAAGGTAGTTTTGAAAACTTTAGGTGATACAAATGTTAAATTAAGGCAAATTTTGATGGGTAACAAGCGCAAAGGTGTCTATGGTAGATGAACCTATCAACAACAAGGAAGTATACCAAGTATAGTTCAAAGTAGAGAAGCTATCCAAACTGATTCTATTTAAACCTTTAGTGGGAAATAAAGTGAACTATAAAACCTTATTGTATAGCTATATGTATTCCTTCTAGAAAACATAACCAATACCTATTTTCCAAGAAAAAGTTAGAGGCTTAACTCGTAATAAATGATACTTTACCCCGAAAAAGCTTGAGAAACAAAACAAGGCTAAATATAAAGAAGTAGTTAACCTGACAGAGGAAATGAGCAAACTTGTCACTGAGAAAGAGGACCAATGAGTTCTTAAAGTTTATATAAAAACTTTCATATTCAATTCATTCATTTAGATAACTCACCTTTAATGCAATAATATAGTTTTTTTTGTGAGACTAATGAAGTTTGAGCCTCAAGAATCACATGATCGTGTAGTGTGAAAGTTTTGATCTTTCAACTATCAGACCAAATTCAACAATGTTATGTCATGTCTTGAGACTTGGAGTTTTCCTACTGTTTGATAATAGGGTTACACATATAATAGCATGGTTTATTGTGCGCGTTGTAGAGTAAACCTTCATCATTTGTCAATGCCAACATATTCACATGGTCAAGAAGGATATTAAATTATATTTTTAATGTGGCTTTGAGGTATAAATTGAAACAAAGGAAGTACGATATTTACTTTTTATCATTCTTTGTATAAAGTACCTAGAGATAGTGTTGGTTGTTTGACGATATAACTTTATAAAAGTGAGTTCACACTTGAACTTGTTGCACTCTTTTAAAAGAATCCTAAATCTCCCCATTTTCTTCATTGATGAATGCAATTAGAACTTCATAGATGACATTTAAGCATAGGTTCAAACTAAGTTCATGGTAAGGCATAATGTTTTGTTACCAACTTGTAGAAAGCCATAAGCAATGTTTCTAGATTATAGTGAATGTTTTTTACCATCATCAAATGTTGATGGCTCTTAATTCCTTAATGGAAGATAGATTTGAGTGATCTTTAATTTAAACTATAGGCATGCATATTTAAATGTACAATCAATGTTTCAAAAACCATATAAATGAAGAAAAAAAAGTCACAACTAATAATGGTTTGGGTTATAAAGAAACAAACCTTTGGTTCTCACAATTAGATGGATAACCTTTCATATCATCACATTTGTTAAAAAATCACTCAAATACTACATTGAAAGACACCTGTCATTTTATTTTCCCAGAAACATCTCGTTATAATGAGAACAAGTCACCTAGACTTGAAGATCCCTATAGTTTTAAGTGGGGCACATAAAATCTTACAAGGAAGGTAAAAAGAGTCTAATTTGTTGCTAACAAAAACTCTTCAAAATCTTTGCATATAAAACCCAGAGTTCTGGGTGACTATTGATGAATTAGCATTTATTGTTTTTGTTTGGATCTTTTCTGTAGAAGAATGATCAAATATAGAGTAATAATTCATCATCTAGGTTCACCCAAACACTAAACACATGCATATGTGGGTCTAGCGAGTTTCAAGACCAATCACTTAAGCTCAACCAAGTGCTAAGCCTTGATAAATCAAAAATAATTTATCTTGATGATTCAAAGATATTTTATTTTGATAATTTTGATATATTTTGCTAATACTTTAACATTTTCTCTTCGATAAAGAGTGTGGAGGGACTATAAAAAAGAAGAGATATCCTTTAGAAGAGGTTGAGGAGAATAACTTATTTAGTTTAGGGTTTTCTTCTGATTTATAAATGTGTTTTGTCTCTCAAATAAACTCATTTGATAATAGAAGAGTATCCAAAAATATAAAAGAAAACATTTTACAAATATCAAACATGATCTCCTACTTAAAAAGACAGATTAGATTAACGGTAACCAAATATTTAATTAATATCACAAATATCAGTATTCATAAATAATGGAATAAATTAGTACCTCATCACCTTTTAACAATGATATAATTCGTTAACTGTCAAGTTATAACGTCTCGAAGGAATGATATTAAACAAAACTTATTATTCTGTATAAGAAAAAACTACTTTGATCCAATAAAACAATTTACACACTAATAAAGTAACAATATTTATCGAAAGGGTTAATAGACCACAGCCTTCATTTTCCTTATGCCGTGGACTGGTTGGTCCGTTATGAAGTTCATGTCTACGAATGTTTAGGAATGTACAATATTTATCACACACCTCGAATTATTGAGAGGTGGAACCAATATAAAATGACTGAATAATTGACATCATTACACGACAACAATGTTTTGCCATCCCTGATTTGATGATTGAATCACAATTATTAGAACTTGTCGGGCTGGCCGGTGTTCTAAGACGTGATTGACCTGTTTTCTCATCTTTTTAGGTATAAAGAAATAAAATAATTTTTTTTTAAGATGTTTGTTATTGTGTTTTAAAAATACTTTTAAAAATATAAAAAAAATTTAATTTTTAATTTAAATTAAAAAAATAATATTTTTAGATATTTTATATGCTGATGTTAAAAATAATTATTTAAAAATAAAAATAAAAATAAAAATTCATTTTTATATATTTTTAAATAAAAAATTATAACTTTGGACCGTATAACGGGCATTACTAAGCGACGACAAGGTTTTGCCGTTCCTCACATGATGACCGAAAATTCTCCTGTACTTAAAGAATATACACAGCTTACACGGACCACAAGTAGACACCGCAAACTCATTTTTCTCCTCCTTGCTCACCAGCTCTTCTTCAACAAGTCAAGCTTCGCTCTCTGAGCAATGACGTTGTCAGGTGATAACGAGGTTGCTATCCAGTTCCCATTCTTCAACGTATTCAAAGACGGTCGGGTCGACTTATTGTGGTCGGATTTATTCCCGAAAACGTCACCGTCCCATGATCTGATTACAGGGGTCCGGTCCAAGGATGTGATCATCTCAACTGAACCTCAAGTCTCTACACGTATCTTCTTGCCAGAACTCAAAACACCTGACCAAAAGTTCCCTCTCTTACTTTATATTCATGGGGGTGGCTTTGTGATGTTTTCTGCCTTCGATGCACCCTACCACCTTCTGTGCAACAAAATAGCTGCTGAGGCTAACGCTATTGTGGTCTCTTTGGAGTATGGTCTCTTCCCGGCCCGACCTCTACCTGCATGCTACGAGGACTCGTGGAAGGCACTCCAGTGGGTGGCTTCACATGCTGATGGGGGTGGCTCTGAGCCGTGGCTGAATGACCATACTGATTTCGGTGAAGTTTTTGTGGGGGGAGACAGTGCTGGAGGTAACATTTCACACACTCTTGCATTCCGGGTGGGGTCAATTGGGTTACCAGGATCAGTGCGGTTGGTTGGAATTATTATGGCTCATCCATTTTTTGGTGGCACCGAAGATGATGAAATGTGGCTGTATATGTGCACAGATAATAGGGGATTGGACGATCCAAGGATGAATCCGGGCTTGGAGGAGCTTGCTATGCTTGGTTGTGAGAGGGTGCTGATATTTGTAGCTGAGAAAGACTATTTGAATGTTGTGGGCAGGAACTACTACGAGAAATTGAAGAAGAGTGGATGGAAAGGAAGCGTTGAAATTGTTGAGAACCAAAATGAAGGCCATTGCTTCTTTTTGCGTGATTTCAATTGTGAGAAGAGTTTGGAATTGACGCAGAAGGTCGTTTCCTTTCTCAAACAAACTTCGTGTTGAGGTGGGGCGGCGTTGCAATAGTAATTCCTGCTGGAAAAAAAAACTTACTTTAATTGTACTCTTCCCGACACCTCTAATGGAAAAGGGACAGATACAATCTTCTTTGTATTTCTGTATTCCATAGTGAGATGAAAGTAAGATTCGTAAAATCAATGCCATGCTTTTGAAAAATTGTATTCTTATTTAAGAGAAAGAGTAAATTATGTCAATTATATAATGAATTGTTTTGCTTTTGTTTGGAAGTAAAGTATAAGTATTTTATTTTTAAAGTAAAGCATAACTGAACAAAGCATAATTTTAAAAATAAAAAGCACATCAATGTTAAATATTTAAATGCTTCAAAGTACCATTGTGCTAGGCTGCAACTCGTTACCTTTTCTTTTCCTTTTTTCTTTTCCTTTGAAATTAGATATTTTTTCCTCTTTACATGTTAGGTAGCCCATAGGATTTGAAGATGAAACATGAAGTTATCTATTCTTAAATGCTATCTCGTGATTTCTTTGCCTTTTCTTTTCCAAGTGGTACAAAAAAAACTCAAATAATATCAACTTGTCTTCATTATTTTTATTAATTTT
The DNA here is from genome assembly GCA_029204005.1 of Salix udensis. Taxonomy (NCBI): domain Eukaryota; kingdom Viridiplantae; phylum Streptophyta; class Magnoliopsida; order Malpighiales; family Salicaceae; genus Salix; species Salix udensis. Next base: position 13,724,572 of record CM055022.1, read on the forward strand.
ACACTTTATTTCTTTTTTTGTAATTTACTAGTCCTAAAAAAAATAACTTGAATGAATGAAAAGCAAGATAAGTGATGTTATAAAATGCGTGTAACATGGTCACATCCCATGGAAACACATTAATTTTAAAGTGAATGGTGTAATGTTAAAGAACTTGTAATTTACATAGTAGATCTCGAGTTCGAATGAGAACATGTATTCCTTATAAAAATCTGGAATAGCCAAGATTTTACTCGTTCATTTTAGAGATGAATTTCCTTGTATTCCAAAAAAAAATCCGAAGGAAACACCCTAAAATAAGAATATACACACGCTCCAATCTTGTGCCCAGCTAAATCAAAATCACCAACGTGGTTGATGTCAAAGTGCGATCTTGTTCATCTTTACCGAGTCCATTAAATGATTTGCTAGTGAATAAGATGGACATCAGTAAAAAAATTCTAATTCCGGTAAACACTCTCGAAGAATGAAAAATTCGGATTAGAGGAAAAAAGTTGGGATACCCCAATTACTCGAAATTATATATAAATTTCATTATTTCTGAAGACCTAATTTGTCTAAATTTATAGAGCAAAAAATTATATTATATTCATTTTTTTCAAAAAAATGAAAATGGTAATTTTTTCAGATAAATATTGAATATTCAACCTTACCAAAAACTCATTATGCCATATATTTACTGGGGTGGGTTTTCAATGAACTCTGCCTTTTCTCTCGTCTCAACAAGTTGTGCAAGTAGGTTGCAAATGAGGGGTCTGTTTGGTATTGTAGTTGCTGTTGTGGTTGAGGTTGAAAAAAAATAGTTTTTAAAAAAGCGCTTTTTCTGCAATTCAAAATAAGCAGTGATTGTTTGGTTAAAAACTGTGGTTAAGTCCGAGGTTGGAAAAAAAGCAGTTTTGTGTGTTTGGTTACCAAGTTTTGCATGTAGCTGTTTACATACACACACACATTTCTCTTTTTGAAAAAAATTAAATTTATTTTTATTTTATGTTTTTTTATTATTTTAATGTGTTAATGTTAAAAATATTTTTTTTTAAAATAAAAATATTACTTTAAAATATTTTTAAACAAAAAACACTTTAAATAACAATTTCAACCACACCACTATAAAAATCCTAATGAGAAAATAATGTTTTAAGATGATTGCGATAGAAAGTGAATATCACAACATTAAATTGGGTGTTTTTCTATTCGAGCATTGTTTTTTATATAAAAAAAATAGCATAGATTAAATTTTTATTTAAAAAATAACATGGTTCGGTGAAATCATATGATATATATGATCTACTGTACCACCCAAATATATGCGAACATTGATCAATCATCTTCTTCACTTTTAGTAACGTAGCAGTACCCAATTGAATCATCTAAATCATCATTGTCGCGAAAAAGCACGTGATGATTGCCTTCCTTATTCTGCCATCACCAAACCGGCAAACCCCAACGACTAAAAAAAATAGAAAAAAGCAGTTTGAACCTGCTATCCACAAAACTTGGGTTGCACCGCGAAAATGGTGGGACCCAGTTACTGTTCACGTGGTTCAAAATGCATTATTTACATTACCAAACATGAAGACACCAGTTTTTTTCCAAACGTGGGTTGTACCACACAACCAAACGGGCACAAGGTTGACTTTATAGTTGCGTTTATGGAGTATGATGTATGAAAAAAGGATTTGGTGACGTTATATCTTGCATTATACTTCAAAGTTTGGTAATTGTTATTTTTAAAATAATATTTTTTTATTTAGAAATATATAAAAAAGAAATATTTTTTTATTTTAGCATATGAATAATATTTGAAAACATAAAAAAAATAAGAAAATTAAAACAAAATAAGATTTTGAAAAACAAAGTAGATTTTAATTGGATTGGACTTTGCCCATGGATGAATGATCATGTTGATTTTGGGAGTGTTTTTATGGGGAAAGATTGTACATTAACTTTGACTTTTCAATTGGGCCAATTGGGTTGCCCTATGGAGTGAACGTTGTGGGGGTCGTTATGATGATTCATTTTCAGGGTACCAAGATGATGAAATGTTGTTAGAGCAATTCCAACGCAGAAGCCATTTGCGTTGCCAAAGCTATATTTTTGTATTTTTAGCTATTTTTGTTCCTTTTTAGGTCTCCAACGGGCAAGCTATCTTGATAGCCAAAATATATTTTCTTTAACTGGGAAGTCATTCCTACACATTTTCACTACAAAGCCAAAAGGTACATATAGCCGTTGGAATTATACTGTTGAGTTCTGCAAATTAACACAGCAACAACAATAACTGAACAATAGAAGCAATTCAAAAAAACACAAATAAAGAACATTTCTTGCCAGCCAATCAGAACGAGAAAAAACACAGCAATATTTGCAGCTTGTTCCTTCTCTTGCCAGCCAATCAAAACAAGAAAAAACATAGCAAACACCTTCATCAAAATCATATGCCCGATTGAAAAATAGCTTTGGTGATCAAAAGTTCATGTCATCTACAAAGCTTCTGCTCACTGCTTCTATTAATTACTTTAAGGTTTGTTTTCTAAACTTATTCTATTTTTTCTTTTCAATCAACACTACAGATTTTGGTTTTGAAAAGGGGCTTGTTTTGGTACTGAAAGGGTTGTCATTGTCGGTTTATCTAAGCTGAAAAAGGGCTGATTTCGGTGCTGAAATGGATGGAATTTTAGATTGATCTAGGGATGGAATTTAGATTGAAATGTTTGGATCGTGTGAAGATGTTAGGTGGAAGGCTCCATTGTTGGGTTTGGGAATTGAGTCAAGGTTGCTGGTAGTGGTGGTGGTGGTGATGGAGGAAGAGGGAAGAGAGAGAAGACGATCGTAAATGGAATTCTTGGAGGTAGTGTAGCAAACGCAGAGGAGATGGAGATGGCACGGGGAGAGCAGGTTGGAGGTGGCATAGCAGAGGCAGAGGAGATGGAGGTTTCTTGAGGCGATGGAGATGGCATAGGGAGAGTAGGTTGGAGGCGGCGCAGTAGAGGGAGATGGCACGGGGGGTGGGGGGGAGTTAACGGGTTTGGTGGGGGGGGTGGGGTATGCTAAATATTATTATTAATTATAATCATAATAGTTCACATTAAAAAAATAATTATGCAAAATGATAAATTGGGAATTTGTTGGTCAGATAACTTAATTACATACTTTAAATTTACTGTTAGATTTATAAATTGTTTAAATTTTGTGTTTAGAGTTGTTGTGTATTTATTCGTAATTTGTATGTTGATAATGATGTTATTTTCCCTGTATTAAATAAATGTTTTTATAAGCTTATTAATATTGTAAGTTTCATAGAATTTGAGTTAGATAGCATGTAAAATGGGACAATCACACAATTTATTTTTTATACAGATGGACTCAAATTTACCAAACTCATTCACCAACTTTCCCTGAACAGATTGTTTCTCAACAAAGTGATCATAATCAACTTTCTTATGACTACATAGATTCTAATTTAATTGTTCATACAATTAAAAAATCACAAAGAAGTAAGAACTTTTCACCAGAGGAAGATTATTTACTTCTGTCTGCATGGTTAAATACTACCAAAGATCCAATCACAGGAGTTGAACAACAAACAATATAATTTTGGGCTTGAGTACATGCTTACTTTGTCGAGAATGGATGAAACTTGAATAATTATTCCCAAATAAACATCTCAAGTAGATGGCAAGAAATAAATAGAGAAGTTGGAAAATTTGTTGGCTTTGTTATCCAAAATTGAAAATCATCAACAAAGTGGAACGGATGAAGATCAAGGGTAATGTTTTTATTTGAACATTTCCATATTAAATTATTTGTTTAACATATTTATTATATAACATAGTTTTATTTATTGAGTTTGTTTTACCAGATTAATGATGTTTGTCAAATATATGCTTCAGTCGTTGGCAAATGATTTCAACTAGAACATTATTGGGTTATCTTAAAAAAAGAACCTAAATGGCAATTTGAGCGTGCAAGTCTATATCAAAAGTCAACCAAGAAACAAAAAAAATCATGGAAATTCAAGTCCAGCTTCTTCAACTCCATCAACCCTTGATTCTATTAGTTTAGGAGAAGATAGTGAAGCATGCAATCAATGCTCCCTAACATCCCTGGAAATCCACGATGCTCACCAATTGATAATAATTAGCCAATATCGGACTCGTTTGGAGCTCTTAGATACCAATCCTCAAAAACTTCAACAATTGATTTGATGAAAGCTCTAAGACTTTTTACTACAGTGCTTTTTCCCAAACTGAATATATTCATCAGTAAATGCAGGAATACCATATGCAAGTATTCTATGAGCAATAGTTACCTTTTGAAGACAAGATAAGCCAAGAACACCAACTATATCTTTCTTATGATTGAAAATGGATTGTGAGCTTCTACCGCATTTACGATCCGAATAAAAAGATGACAACTCATCCTAAATCTCTTTCGAAACTGACTTTCCATGAATTTAGGATTTTCTGCAAAATAATCATTACACTACCTCAATGCACCTTCCTTTCTATTATGATTGATAATGTTGTGTCTAGAAACAGAGCCACGAGCCCCTGTTCTCCGCCCTTGATGTATCAATTCTTCTTCAGCAACCACTGCAATAGCAACTTCGAAGGTCAACATGGGAGTGTCATCATAAAAATTAAAAGCATCATAAAAATTAAAATGATTCATAATGAACTTTAATTAAATAAAATAAATATTGGAAAGAAGAAAAATGTTTAGGTTTATGCGAATATTTATAGATGAATTTATTTTTCCCAAAATTTGAAATTTTAAAATTTAAAATGTTGGTGGGTTTTCTTTTCAAAATTTGAAATCCAAAAAAATTAAAATATTGGTTGTTTCAATATTTGAAATTTTAAAATTTCAAAAATTGGCGTCTTTTTTTTTTGTAAAATAAAATTTCAAATTTAAAATGTTGCGGGTTTTTTTTTTTATTTCAAATTCATTTTATTATTAAAATATAATTAAAAAATAATAATTTTATTGTTGGAGGGTTTTTAAAAGAAATTATTTAATTATATAACTTACTCCTATTAATTATATAATTAATGGCATAATTAAATTATATACAAAATATTGCACTATATTTAAAATAATATAAAAAATAGCTCTTCTAAATGGATTTTACCATTGAAATATATATGAATAAAAAAATTATATATATACTATTAAAAAAACTATTTTAAAGATTTATCTTTTTAAAATAGTTTTTATCATTGTACTTGCTCTTAGACATAGTCCAGCTAATAGTGGGCTGAATGAGCCTAGGATGGACACGGGTGTAGCGGATGTTGCAAGGCTTGGGTGTGAGAGGATGTTGATCTTTGTAGCTCATGAGGGAGATCATTTGACCGTTGCGGCTAAGTTTGACTGTTGTAGATTCGTTGAAGACCGTTCTACTTACCACCTGCTCCTCAACACACACACACACACACACACACGAGAGCCTTGGAATGATCACCGGAAAACCTACTTCACTGCAACGAGTTGTGCTAATTGTTTGTTGCCACCTGCTGCTAATCTTTCCACTGCAGTTCCGATACTATCGAGTCTTGTATTATTTACTTTACTGAGTTGGGTAGATGTATTATTTAATTATTATCTATACAGTTAAAAGAGGTTACGGTTTCAAACAGTAATTTACATTGTTCATCTAGACTAAGAATATTGTGGACTGGAATAATGAAATTATATAATCATATTATTATTATTTGAATACTATGACTGAACAAAGAAGTTGTTTGGTCAAGTGGTTAATGCGTGTGCCTGCCGGTTTGCCCTGCGAGAGTTCGAATCTCTCCAACAACTTAAATGATTTTGATTATTATTATTATTATTATTATTATTATTATTATTATTATTATTATTTTATTAGTAAAAAAAGCTTAAAGAGATTGGCAAATTAAACGGTGATGAACAGTGAATTGGAAACATTGTGGATTGAAATAGTAAAATTATTATTTTACCCCTTTGTTTACTGCGATTTTAGCCTTGGATCTGGGGGTATTTTCGATTTTTTACCTTTCTATTCTCAATACAATAACCATAATATCCATAAATAAGACAAAAATACACAGAAATCACCGGGGGCATTAAGGTTATTGCACATATTTTTTAAAATAGCTAAATATAAATTTACTCCCATACAAGACAACACAGAACCATAAACTACGGGGTCAATAGGGTCATTGCACACTTTTTTTAAATGGCCAAATACATAAATATCCCCATATAGGATAAAATCCAAGAGTTTGGTGAAGGGGTGTGGCGGTAATTTATATTTTTTTATTATATTTTCTAGCGAGTTACTATTAGCGCGTCACTGGACGAGCCATCTGTCTCAGTGCTCACATAGATTTTAGACAGTGGTTGTGGCGTATTACACCATCCCAAAAGTGGCGTATTACACCATCCCAAAAGTCCAATCGGCGTCTACAATGATTGTAAACACCCAAGAAAATATATATATATATATATATATATATATATATATATATATATATATATATATATATATATATATATTAAGGTTGACTTAGTTTATCGTTGCCGATTTCGTGACAGGGCAGAAAATCGTAATGGGATACGACCAACATCAATATTCCGTAATTAATTTGCAACATGTTGAACTTACAAAAACTCAAGGAATAAATTAAAAGATGAATAAACAAGTTGGGAGAGGGGTGAAATTGAATAAATGAAATGTTTATGATTTAAATTATAAGAAGAGAAGTGGTGGGGTAAAAAGAAAACATTTAAGGATTTAAGGAAATTCATGTGTTTATAGGCTGGAAATTCATGTGTTTAGGTGCTGGAAAATATGTGTGTGTTGGCTGGAAATTCATGTGTTTATAGGCTGAAAATTCATGTGATATGTGCTGGAAATTCATATATATATAGGCTGAAATGCATGCTGTTTTATGCTGGAATTGATGTATATTTGGCTGAAACTTGTTGAAAGATTTCGAGTAAAAATGTATGGGTTCAACTTGTGAATTATGATGGAAGATTTTGTGTGTTGCACTGAAAATCTATGCTGAAATTCATGGGTATTTTTCTGAAAAAATTGCATGTGTGTTTGGACTGGAATTCGGTTGATGAATTGTGTGCCGAATTGTGTATTTTGCGGCATATGAAAATATGAACTTTTGAAATGAGTACAGTAACAGATGTAGGCCGAAAATGCAAGTGTACTGATTATGACCCTTGATGTCGCAGATGGTGCAGCTGGGATAGGATCATTGTCACGACAAGCAGAGCCCACTAGCGGAACAGGTAAGCGAACTTTACATTCTTTTCTTTCATTGTATAAGGAATAACTGTGATGTGAAAATTGCCCTATTGTGATGGAGTTAATCATAAACGGAAAAATATTGAATGTTGATAAAAGATTGATTAGCTTCGGCTAATGGCATCCGAAGGGATGGCCGGGATAAAAGATTGATTAGCTTCGGGTAATGGCATCCGAAGGGATGGCCGGGATAAAAGATTGATTAGCTTCGGCTAATGGCATCCGAATGGATGGCCGGGATAAAAGTTTGATTAGCTTCGGCTAATGGCATCCGAAGGGATGGCCGGGATAAAAAGGCCGGGATAAGAGATTGATTAGCTTCGGCTAATGGCAACCGAAGGATGGCCGGGTCAAACTAATGATTAGCTTCGGCTAATGGCATCCAAAGGATGGCCGGGTCAAACTAAGGATTTGCTTCGGCAAATGGCATCCGAAGGGATGGCCGGGATAAGGATTTATTAACTTTGGTTAATGACACCCGAAGGGTTGGCCGAGTCTAAGATTATAGATGTTAGGAAAGAATGGTATAATTACAAACATTTTAAGCTTCAAGTGTTAGATTGAACGATCATTAATATTATTATTAGCGCTAGGTAATTTCTCTCTTTTAAGTATTTATACTGCTGCAGGAATGTCACACCCACGAGGCGTCTAAGGAGCCCATTACATGGGAGCTTACTTTTGCAAAGAATCGTGTAGATGAAATTTTGATCACAATGTATTTTGTATGAAGTAACGTAATGAATGTTTAACTTTTTTTAGACCCTTTTGTGTAAATGCTATAATGGCTTATTGTAGGATGGGAATATAAACCATGTCTATGATATATATTTTAAGTATGATATTGTAAATCATGAAATCATAAAACTATGCCTTATGTTGTGTCACTTTTAAATAAAAATATTACTCGTGTAAATGGTGTTAAAATGTTAAGGGTGATCGGGCCCGTTGATTCTAGGAACCCTGCGTATAGATCAATATATTGTAAAAAAAAAAATACTGGGTTGTTACAGTTGGTATCAGAGCACCTGGTCTTGATCCTGAGGATCAATGACGATTACATTGCTATGATGAATTTCAGGATAGTACACGACCAACAAGGGACACGAATATAACCGCCCTCCTTCGAAAGGAGGGGCGGGAACCAAGGTGCCCAAGGTTGGCAAGACGAAGATCCCTTAGATGATACGACATCTTATGCTCCGATGATATTATCCAAAAATCTTACAGGGGGAAACATTTTTCTCTGAGAACTCATGCTTGATAAAAACCCGAAAACCATTAGAAATTCCAACATCGGCATTGTGTAAAGGATATATTTTTACTCATTTCAAGGCCAAAAGGTTCAAAGGTTGATCAAGAAAAGAAGATTTTTTTTTTGGGGTTCAATATTTTGAATTAGCTGGGTGCATCATCAGATTATATGGAGGAGGTGGGTCCAAGTAGTAAGGGTGAAGTTGATAACATGGATATGGACGAGGATTTAATGGACACAACTAACTTAAATGAATTGGGGAGAGAAACTATGCAAAGTTTTTGTAAGAAGGCAACGTCTTTGTTTTTTTTTGACGAGTATGGTCCCATCGGTCACCAAATCAACTCATTTAATGCTTCTATCAACAGTGGACTCCAGAGAGTCTTTGATTCATTTGGTGGGGTTGCTGTTGAGCTTGGATACGATACATCCAAGTAGAAAGATGGTGAATGGAGACGTGCATCAGTTAGACTTGGAAAGGTCGCCCTTAATCGACCAAGCTTTTGGGGTGGTACTTCAAGTGATGCCGAGCATAATATGTTTTTCAGGCATGCCAGGCTTCAGAATATGACATATTCAGCGAGAATGAAAATTCATGATAATGTTCAGGTATACACACAAACTGTTGGTAGAAGTGACAAGTGCAAAACAAGGGATAGACAAAGTTGTTCAAAAGAATGTTGTACATACTGAAAACAGGGAAATCATTATTGGAGGGATGCCTGTTATGGTGAAGTCTTACCTTACTAGCTGACAACAGTTAAAAAAGGGGATTGTGATTTTGATCAAGGAGGCTATTTTTTGATCAAAGGCGTTGAAAAGGTGTTCATTGCACAAGAGCAAATTTGTATGAATAGACTTTGGATTTTAAATAGTCAGGGCTGGACTGTTTCATACAATTCTGAAGTTAAGAGGAACAAGTTGATTGTTAGACTAGTGGAGCTCACTATTTTGGAATACATTAGAGGAGAAAAGAAAGGCCTCTGTGAGTATTTCTTGTCGATAGAGATCCCGACATGGATATTATTTTTGCCCTTGGTGTAAGGTCAGACAATGAAATGATAGATTTGATTGATTATGCCAGCAATGATGCCAGCATTGTGAATATTTTCTTTGCCTAAATTCATGATGCTGATGAGAAATGCGAGCATTTTCGTAGGGAGAACAAAGCACTTGATTTTGTGGATATAATGTTAAGAAAGATCTTCGGCAGAATGGAACTCCCCTGTTTCCAGGAAACATGTTCTCATCTTATTTCCTTCTGCAACTCCAAGTCATTGAGACAAGGTGTTTGCATCCACAGTCCACTAATCAAACTGGGTTTTCAGGACCACTTGTATCTGAACAACAATCTGGTGTCTCTCTATTCGAAATGCTTTACTTTGGACTACACACGCCGGTTCTTCGATGAAATGCCATATAGAGATGTCGTGTCTTGGGATCGGGATTCTTTACGCTTATGTTAAGCATGAAAAACACGAAGAAGCACTTGGAATGTTTCAGGAAATGATGGGCTCTGGTCCTTGTCCGAATGAATTCACTTTTTCAAGTGTCTTAAGGGCTTGTTCTGCTTTACGAGAATTCAGTTATGGAAAGTGCATTCATGGACGTGTCATAAAACATGGGTTTGATTCGAACCAGATTTTGGGGTCCGTTTTGATTGATTTGTATTCTAAGTATGGTTCTATTGAGGAGGCATGTAGACTATTTAGTTGTGTGGATAATGGCGATGTTGTTTCGTGGACAACGATGATTTCTTCCCTTGTTCAAGCAGGGAAGTGGAGCCAGGCATTGAGGATTTATATTGATATGATCAAGGCCGGTGTGTATCCAAATGAATTCACTTTTTGTTAAGGTTTTACCTCGCGGGGTTTCTTGGTTTGCAACATGGAAAAGTGGTTCACGCTCATTTGATAGTTTTCGGGGTTGAGTTGAATTTGGTAGTGAAGACCGCCCTTATCCATATGTATTCCAAGTGCCGGAGGATGGGACGACGCCTGTAAGGATTTCAAAGCCGACACCGTAGTCGATATGTTTTTATGGACCGCTATTCTTTCTGGGCTGGCTCAAAACTTGAAGTTAAGGGAAGCTGTAGTTGCATTTCAGGAGATGGAGGCCTCAGGAGTTTTATCGAACAATTTTACATACCTGAGTATTTTGAATGCTTGCTCATTAACGCTGTCTCTTGATTTAGGGAGACAGATCCATGCAAGGGTGATCATGACTGGTTTGGAGGATGATCTTCCTGTTGGAATTGCCCTTGTTGATATGTACATGAAATGTTCTCACGGGGCAAAAAAAAATGGCTTGAGAATGTTCCAAGGCATACAGTCGCCTGATGTAATCTCTTGGACATCTTCGATTGCTGGCCTTTCTGAGCATGGTTTTCATCCAGATTCTTTTGACTTGTATATGGAGATGACAGCTTCTGGGCTGCAACCAAATTCCGTGACGCTATCAACGATCCTCGGATCCCCGTAGGGCGACAAAATCGAAAGTCAATTATTGAAGCTGCATGGACATGTAATAAAGACGAATGCCGATCATGATATTGTTGTCGGTAATGCCCTTGTAGATGCTTATGCTCTGGAAATGAAAGGGTAGATGAAGCATGGGATTTGATTAGAAATATGAGCCAAAGAGATGCCCTCACATACACGAGGTTTGGCCACGAGGCTCAATCGGATGGGCCATCATGAAATGGCATTGCATGTGATCAATCACATGTTCAACGATGACATTAAGATGGACTGGATATAGCATGGCCGGCTTCTTATCCGCATCGGGCTGGCTTTCGAATAGTTTGGAAACCGGAATGCAACTTCATAGTTATTTTGTGAAATCTGGTTTAGGCGACTTCATTTCGGTCTCCAATGGCCTCGGTCAGCTTTTATGGGAAATGTGGACTTACTCATGATGCGGAGCGAGCATTTGCAGAAATAAGCGGGGCCGGACATCGTGTCGTGGAACGGGTTGATATCCGTGTTGGCATCGTACGGGCATATCTCTTCCGCTCTCTCGCTTTTGACAATATGAGGTTAGCGGAGTCAAGCTCGATTCACTCACCTTCCCCGTTAGTGCTTTTCACTTGCACTCATGGTGGTCTAGTTGACATGGGTCTCGAGTATTTTAATTCAATGGAAGAAATGCATGGCATAGAGCCTCGGTTGGATCACTATGTTTGCTTATTTGATCTCCTTGGCCGAGCCGACCCCAGGCTAGTGGAGGCGATGGAAATACTAGAAACCATGCTCGTTAGCCCAAATGCTTCAATCTACAAGACTCTGCGGCAGCGTGCAGAGCTCATAGGATTGTGCCTCTTGGGGAAGATATAGCCAGGGCGAGGTCTCGAGCTTGATCCATCGAACCTCGCATTCAATCCGATACTTGCAAACTTGTATGACAGCTTCGGGACTGGTCCCGATTTAGTCGCAACGATTCGCGAGTCGGTGAAAGATAAAGGTTCATCTCTTCCACAAAAGAGTTGTAGTTCACAATTTCACATGCTGTGCTAGCGTGATGTGTGAAAAATTTGGATCACTAACTACAAAGTATAAAGATCAAGGATATCAAAAAGATCAAGGATATCAATCTGACGATAACGAAGATCAGTTTTACCAGGATATCAAAAATTTCCTGTTGTTGGTTATGCTCTTCAATTGTTGTTACAGGTTCGATCTCCTTGTCTTGGAGACAAGTTTCTCAAGCATGCATGGGCAAAAGAGTGTTCTGGGCTTTTTGGAGTCTCAGGAGAACTTTCCCTTTCACAATTCAAGGTGTGTTCCTGGTATTGTAATAAACCCACATGCATTTTCAACACGTCAAGCTGTCAGGTACGGAGTGTGAAACCCTTAAATTTCGAGGGCGAAATTCATATTAAAGGGGGGAAGAATGTAAACACCCAAGAAAAAAAAAATATATATATATATATATATATTAAGGTTGACTTAGTTTGTCGTTGCCGATTTCGTGACAGGGCAGAAAATCGTAATGGGATACGACCAACATCAATATTCCGTAATTAATTTGCAACATGTTGAACTTACAAAAACTCAAGGAATAAATTAAAAGATGAATAAACAAGTTGGGAGAGGGGTGAAATTGAATAAATGAAATGTTTATGATTTAAATTATAAGAAGAGAAGTGGTGGGGTAAAAAGAAAACATTTAAGGATTTTGGGGGGCCTTAGTGCAATAAGAGAAAATTGAGGAGTATAAATACCCCTCTTTTTCTCATTTCCAGCAATGGTGAGGGAAAAAGAGAAGGAGATTGTAGAATTTTCTTGCTAAATTAAGGAAGAATTTCGAAATAAAGTGAATTGAGGGTTACTAAAACCTTCAAACATAAAAAGAAACCCAAGGATTGGGAGCACTATTGGAAAAAGAAAGTGGAAGAAAAGAAGGAATGTTGGCCGACACTTGAAGGAAGAAAGAGAGGAGAGGAGGATATTTTGATTTCCACAAGCTATTAGGATCTTGAACCCCTTTTGGTATGGTGTTTCTTTTATGCATTTAATAGATTCTTTACTTTATTACCTTATGGCTAAGTTGCATGACTTTTCCTTATAAATTTTGGGTTAGGGTTCTTGAATAAAATTTGGGGGAAATGTGAAATTGTGTATAATTGATGGATGTGGCATGAAATAGGATGTGAATGTTGTGTAATGAATGATTGAGTATGAAAAGAATGAGGGAAGTCTTGTTTCCCAAGGCTAATTTTCGGCCAAATGCATGTGTAACAGAAATTAACAACTGGACAGTTTCATGTTGTGACTTTGGGAGAGAATTTGAGTGGTAAAACAAAGGAATTAGGGTCGGGTTCCTTCATAGGAGTTGTAGTTCTGGATGTCTACTATCCAAGGAAATTTGTTTCACTAGATTTGGAATTTTATAACTCTAGTTAAGGGCCACCAAAACGTGACTGTGCAGGATGGATTCTGTAGAATCAGCAGGTTTATTAAGTTTGAGATGCATTTAGTAAATCTTGGGGACAGAACTGGGTTCTATTCCCTTCATAAGAGTTGTATCCCTATATGTTATCTTTCTAACAAGATAAATTTTGTACAAAACGGAGTTCTATAACTCCAGTTATGGGGAAAAATCTGGGCAGAGGTCGAAATCCGACCTCTGCTGACAGTTTGAAAAAAAAGGGGGAAAAGAGGTGGGAGGTCGCAAAAAGATGTAGCGAGATGCATTAAAGGAAAAAGAAACAAGTTACATTTGAAAATGGGTGTTTATAAGGATATTTTTAATGGCAAAGTTATAAAAAGAATAACAAATGTAAAGGCATATTAAATTGTTTCGGTGGGGTTGTTACAACGTGTATGGTGTGCGTTTGTTGCCAAATTGATGTGTATTTTGCTAAGAATTGCATGAATGTTTCGGCTGAAATTATTGAAGGATTTTGTATGCCGAAATAAATGATTTCAGTGTGAGTTATAGGATGAAAAATTCATGTGTTAGGTGCTGGAAATTCATGTGTTTATAGGCTGGAAATTCATGTGTTTAGGTGCTGGAAAATATGTGTGTGTTGTCTGGAAATTCATGTGTTTATAGGCTGAAAATTCATGTGATATGTGCTGGAAATTCATATATATATAGGCTGAAATGCATGCTGTTTTTATGCTGGAATTGATGTATATTTGGCTGAAACTTGTTGAAAGATTTCGAGTAAAAATTTATGGGTTCAACTTGTGAATTATGATGGAAGATTTTGTGTGTTGCACTGAAAATCTATGCTGAAATTCATGGGTATTTTTCTGAAAAATTTGCATGTGTGTTTGGACTGGAATTCGGTTGATGAATTGTGTGCCGAATTGTGTATTTTGCGGCATATGAAAATATGAACTTTTGAAATGAGTACAGTAACAGATGTAGGCCGAAAATGCAAGTGTACTGATTATGACCCTTGATGTCGCAGATGGTGCAGCTGGGATAGGATCATTGTCACGACAAGCAGAGTCCACTAGCGGAACAGGTAAGCGAACCTTACATTCTTTTCTTTCATTGTATAAGGAATAACTGTGATGTGAAAATTGCCCTATTGTGATGGAGTTAATCATAAACGGAAAAATATTGAATGTTGATAAAAGATTGATTAGCTTCGGCTAATGGCATCCGAAGGGATGGCCGGGATAAAAGATTGATTAGCTTCGGCTAATGGCATCCGAAGGGATGGCCGGGATAAAAGATTGATTAGCTTCGGCTAATGGCATCCGAATGGATGGCCGGGATAAAAGTTTGATTAGCTTCGGCTAATGGCATCCGAAGGGATGGCCGGGATAAAAGGCCGGGATAAGAGATTGATTAGTTTCGGCTAATGGCATCCGAAGGATGGCCGGTTCAAACTAATGATTAGCTTCGGCTAATGGCATCCGAAGGATGGCCAGGTCAAACTAAGGATTTGCTTCGGCAAATGGCATCCGAAGGGATGGCCGGGATAAGGATTTATTAACTTTGGTTAATGACACCCGAAGGGTTGGCCGAGTCTAAGATTATAGATGTTAGGAAAGAATGGTATAATTACAAACATTTTAAGCTTCAAGTGTTAGACTGAACGATCATTAATATTATTATTAGCGCTAGGTAATTTCTCTCTTTTAAGTATTTATACTGCTGCAGGAATGTCACACCCACGAGGCGTCTAAGGAGCCCGTTACATGGGAGCTTACTTTTGCAAAGAATCGTGTAGATGAAATTTTGATCACAATGTATTTTGTATGAAGTAACGTAATGAATGTTTAACTTTTTTTAGACCCTTTTGTGTAAATGCTATAATGGCTTATTGTAGGATGGGAATATAAACCATGTCTATGATATATATTTTAAGTATGATATTGTAAATCATGAAATCATAAAACTATGCCTTATGTTGTGTCACTTTTAAATAAAAATATTACTCGTGTAAATGGTGTTAAAATGTTAAGGGTGATCGGGCCCGTTGATTCTAGGAACCCTGTGTATAGATCAATATATTGTAAAAAAAAAAAAATACCGGGTTGTTACAATGATTCTCATCCATTTTCTCTTCCTCTTGGTGTGACGCATGTGGTTCCCCGGTAGCCGTAGACGTGTAAGTGATCGGTTGAAATTTTTTCCCCTTTTCTCTCTCCTGCCTGCGCAAGTACATGTCAGCTCAACTGTTTATTGTGATTTCATTTTAGTCCTGATCATTCGATTGTTTTGTATGGTCCTTACTTCTGTTATATAGGTTTTGATTTGTTTCAATTTGGACCTTCAATTGAAATTGATTATATATTGTAGTTTTATTTTGGTCCTCATTCTTTTAATTTCCGGATTGGTTTGAAATCCTTAATCTTTTTGGTATCAAAGTTTTAATTTGTTTCAATTTTATCCTTCCATGCAAATAGATTATATATTGCAGTTTCATTTTGGTCCTCATTCTTTTATTTTCCGGTTTTGTTTTAAATTCTTGAATTTTTTTCGCTATCAATGTTTTAATTTGTTTCATTTTTTTCCTTTAAATGAAAGTTATTATTTATAAAATTTTCATTTCTGCCCTTATACTTTTAATCTTGGATTTTATTTTAATTCCTTTATTTTCTTATATATATATATATATATATATATATATATATATATATATATATATTTCTTACATAGTTCCTATTTTTGTCCATGTTTATATGTACATGCTCTTAGTTTTTGTTTTCAATTTTTATTATTTCCACTGTTATTAAGGTTTTTTTCTGATTGAATGTTTAAATTTTAATTTGTGTTGTTGATCACTTGAAAATTGATATTTATAATTTTTTCTCTTTGTTTTATTTATTCTTCAAGCCAAATAATTTTTTTAAAATCTAATAATATTTTTTTTGTCATTTATTTAGTTTTTTAATTTCTTTTTTGTTAATATTGTTGGGTGTTTAAAGTTCTAATTATTATAGATAATACATTAAAAATAATGATAATAATTATTTGTTAGTTTTTTCTCATATAAATATATGCTACTAATTATATAATTTTATATTTATTTATTATTAGTGCCTTAATATATATATATATATATATATGACCTATTTATTTTTATAATAAATAAATAAATTACTATCAGTGCTCTAATTTTTTTTAATATAATAATATGAGGAATAAATCTTATAAAATAAAATATAAAATTCAATTTTTAACAATAATTATGATGTCATCGATAGTATGACCAATAATAATTAAAATATTAATTATGTATAATAATATGTATAATGACATCTATAATAATTGTGACAAAAAATCATTTGTCAATGTTATTTTTGTAAAAAATAACTTCTGTGCCTTTTTTTATATATGATATTTCAAATCTTATATCACGGAAAAAAAATACGAAACCATATGTAGACAAGACATGTAGAAAAAATATGTCAAATTATCTATAATAATAAAATAAAAAATTGCCCTGTGTTTTGTCATAGCCAACACCAAAAATTTTAATATGTAACAAAATTGTTAATGGTCCTATTTTTTAGAAAACAATGCTATATATCTTAGCTAAATAATCAAATTCAAAATTTTAAGATTATGTTGTTTTTATATGTATTTGTTTTACTATAGATAAAACATTTAGAATAATTATAATAGTTATTTTTTAGACTTTTTCCTTAAAACATAGGAGAGGCTAATGATATATTGTAATATTTATTTTTGATATTAACGTCTTAAAATATATATATATATAAAATAAAGTGACTTTTCTTTATAAATATCACATTAATTTAATCTCAGTACTCTAAAATATTTTTAATATAATAATATGAGGAACAATTCTTAAAAAATAATCTTTGATAAATTTTAGCAATTGCGTTTTTGCTATTTGTCAAATAAATTATTCATCAAATAGTTAAACATGCCCAACAAACAATTAGAATATTATAGACAATAAATAATATATCTTTAATCAATTTGATCAATTGTTGTTTTGCTGTCTACCAATTAAATTATTACCCAAGTAGTTAAAACAAAACCACCAATCAAATTGTTTGTTGTGTAAAACAAATTACTCATCTGTGCTAAAATTCATCGATTGTAATTTTACTATTTAGTAATGGAATAATTCATGAAACAAATAAAGCATACACAACAATTAATTAATATGTTACACGGAGTATGTAGCTCATTTTAACAGAATTTTTTTCATTCCAATTGTAAAATCTATCGATTAAATAATTATCAAAACAGTGTTAACAGTAACAACATTCAATCACTTTTAGACGGAAAAAAACTCATTCTAACAGATTTTATCAATTACAATTTTACTAATTAAATATTAAAATAATCAATTATAACACGCACAAAAACAATCAATTTTCTATATAAAAAAAAGTCAGTGCAGCGCGCGGGCAAGTTAACTAGTATTTACTATAAAATTAGTGTCCGACAATCGCTATTAATTATCTTTGGGATGTAACTAGATTGATGCCCAGCTACTCACTAGGTTAAATTATTGTTTTTTCAACCTATATTTTATTTAGAGATAATTATTTTTTTAAGAAATTAAAAAAATATATTTAATTGAGTCAAATCTTGATTAATTTGATAATACGATGAGAAATAAGACAACAACAACAATAATAAAAAATATTTTTAAAAAAAAATTGCTTCGGGTAAAATTGGGTTATCAAATGAAACTCATGACCTACACATTAGATCAGGATAACCCTATAAAAAGATAGTATCAACAAAACTCAATTATATAAAAAAAAAATTAAGCTAACCTAGTCTAATATTTTAAAATAAAATGACGAGGAATGAAATCTAAAAGGAAAGTTTCCACAAAAAATATTAAAAATAAAATAAATAGCAATAAAAAAATAAAAACAAATCTGATATAAAACAAAATAAACTAAAATATTGGGGGTTGGAATTGAGAAAATAATGTTATTAAGAGAATGATATAAAATATTGAGGGATGCAATTAAAAAGATAGTTTAATTAAGAAACTAATTAAAAAAACAAAATCAAAAGAATGGAATCAAATTCGAAAGTGAAAAAAAAAAAAGGAGAATTAAATTGAAAAACAAATCTCAATTTTATAGACAATCTAAAATAAAACAAATAACAATAAAAAGAATAAGTACAAAATCTAAAAGAAAAATAAATTGAAGGACTGCTTTGAAAATATGTAAGCGTTTGACTTCGGAACGGAGGAAAAGAAAAGAAAGAAGGAAGGGGGGGAAATGGCCACCAACATAAAAATTGACAAAGTTTTTCCACACGCATTTACCATGAGTGAGAGTGACGCCACGAGGATGAAAACATCGTCGTGGAACTGGAAGCCATCGTTCAAAGACTTTAGGATAACCCATATGCGCCTATATTAGTTCCACGTGTAACGAACTCTTTCAGACGAAAATACTTAACTATCCCTGTCTACACTTGATAATTAGAAAAAGAAAAGGACAAAACACCCCTTAACTGAAGACAAAGGCAAGAATAATTCAAAGACACTGTGGTAATATTTCGTGAGTATTTTATTTTTTTCCTCCAAGGTCGTATCTGTAATTTAGTTGTTAAAATAACAATAAAAAACTATAATACCTCCAATCTCAAAGTCAATTGTGTTCTAATCATCATTTCATTGTTTAAACCCATAATGAAATAAATATGTGTCCAATAATAAAGCTACAATGAAATCAAGAGATATTTTAGTTTCTTTCAATATTGACTACAATCAAGAAATTGAAGTGATCTAATTGAAAGTTTATCCAAAATCCACTACAAGAAATGCTTTCTTAAACTTGCCTCTATTTTTTTTTAAGAGAAAGTTTGTGCATACGATGTGAGATTAACATGATGTAGATAAATTATATGTGAATGAAAAGTTAATCTTAAATAAACTTTGTTTTTTCTATTAAAAACAATCCTTGGTTTTTATAGATTTAATTCTTGGTTTATGGTGGCTAATCAATTATTGATAATGATGAAAATTCATTCTTCAACCTTTTAATTTCCAAAATTCACTACAAAAAAAAAAATGAATAAGAAGTTTAAATTGATTTTTTTAGATTTTTATACAATCTTCATTTTATATTTTAGCTTTTTTTAGATTCATCTTGTAGGGAGATGTTTAACTTTCATGTTATTTGGTTTAAATATCATGTTTAGAAGTGTATCTAAACTAAGGTGGAGTTGTCATAATGTTGAAAGGTATTTTGCAAACATCTTGTTACACAAGTGAGAACTAAATAAAACCTTAAGGATGAATGATTTATCTTTGACAACAACAAGAATTTCATTATTTTAAGGTGTTTCAATAAGTAAGTATCCTCTTTCATTTTAATTTAAACATTTTTATATTTATTTTATTAGCATGCATTATAGAACTTTGAATTAGTATTTTTCTTTTTAAATTTGATTATATGCTAAGTATGCATGCTAATTTATTCCATATTTAAGGTTTTACTTTTTTTATTAGACTTTGTTTAGTTTATCTTGTGAAAAAAAAAGATTAATTATGAAAACATCCTTAGAATTTAAGTTGTAATTTAACTTTCTTTAGTATAGTCTCAATATATAGATTTAATTATATTTCTATATGCTTTAATCTTTCTAAAAAACTTTCTTGGTGAAAGCATTATTCACACAATATTATTTTAGTAAATGGTAAAATTTGTAAGTGAAATGATAATACTTGAACAAATCATGATGGAAAAAAATAAGGCTCAACAAAGCAACCCAATAAAGGGAATGAATGTTGATTTTATCTTGCATGGTTTAATTATTTTTATTCATTAAGTTGCTTTATTACAAGTTTTTATTTTTTGTTACATTAGATCCAAAATATTTATTTTAAAAAATTATTGGATATTTTTATACACAAATTATATCATATCTTTTTTTACTCATTATTTGATTTTCCTAGCTAGGCAAATTTCTAGATATCAAAATGATTGATTGAAATACTCTAATGAACAGTTAAAGAGTTCTAACTCATTTTGCATGATATACATGTTGAAGTTATGTCTCCAAGTAAGTTCTTACAAGTGGTTACAATCATTAAAAAATCCCCATAATCTTATAAATACTTCAAGAACTATCTTACTCATAAGTGCAAAGAGATGGGGATTAAAGATTTCATTTCCCGGTTGAGGATAAAAAAGGACAGTGAGTTATAAAAAAGAGAGTCAACTCTCCTGATATATATCCCAAAAAAAATGTTATTGAATAAGCGGTAAAGTTTCCCATCAAAACATCAAAAGAAAAACGTTTGCTGTGAAAGGGAAATGAATTGACAAAAAGTTAAGTGGCAAATGCTTTTATTTGCCAGGACTAGGCATTTGACATAGAAATAAAGGTAAACAAGGAAACCCTATATAAAAAGATCAGTCAAGCCAATTTCATCGAGGTTTATCACCTCACCAATAAAGTTTCATAAATGAACTTGTCTTGTGTTATTTTTGAAACCAACCTTATTGACAATCTTGAGTAGTGGTAAATTGACATTAGTCCTACAAGATATGCATGCACTAATAAGAAGATGCTTTGAACTAATAAATAAGTGGATGGATAATACCAATACATTGAAAACTCATCATGGTAATGGGTGTTTAAAAGGTCAATATATTCAGTGACTCATCATCAAGTTCAATTTGAGGCTGAAAGCTCTGGCATATATTTGAAGCATTTAAAGGAGAGGCAACCTTGTACATATAAAATATAGGAGAAAAAATAGAACAAAGGAACCTTTGAAGTGGAACTAATGAATATGAGGCGTATGTATTATGTGCCCAGGATTAGGAGAAAGAATCCTAAGGTGCAGCAACTGAATTGCAAAAAAAATAAAAAAATTGCACCGTTTTATTAGAGAGAGAAAAAGAAGAGAGGAAGGAATGGGAGAGCAAAGGGAAGAGTTTAACCTGTTTCACGAATCGAAAGTGGTTACACAAAAACATTAAAATGTTATCACGCAGGCCGACTCTTTATAACAATACTATTAAACAAAAAACCTCTACAGCAACAAAATATTGACACTACCTTAAATTTGAAAAAATACAAGTAAAAAAGAAGAAGAAAAAAGTGCCCTTGAGAACTACCTTAAATGTTCTTAAAAACAATATTATGTATAGCTCATTAATCTTAAAATTTTAAGTTAAATATTTTTGACCTTATGTATCGATGTAAAACCCTACAATCAATATCATATTGACACTTATCGAGCTTGATGTTCAAATAAAAGCTTGAGTAATTGTTATATAAGCAAGCCATTTTAAAATGCAGTTTCTTGATATTTTCAAGTAATATAAAAATTGATTTTCTAAATTTTTGGAGCCTTGAAAACTAAGATTACAATAAGTAAACAATCGAAACAATTAAAAAGTATAAGCTGATAAATAAGATATCATACTAATATTTTAGTAATTATTTTGTGTGCTAACACTGAATATAAAAAAAGTAAAGTAAAAGTTAATGTTGATTTCCATAAAACTCACCATGAATTTGTTTTTCATCTTTTGATTCAGAGAAAAATCAAAAGTTTGTGACCGTAAAGCATATTGTTAACGTTTTAGTTGTTAAAATAAAGTTCCTATTTATTAGGAAATCAGTTGTTTTTATCTATCCCTTAGGAGTCCCAGGTGATTAGGAGACAATTAGTCAGGGGTTAATTGTTGCTTATTTTTCTATTCGTTTGTTATTTGTATTCCTTATTGAGTTGAACTTCTCTTCATGAAATAACACTGCAGTTCTTTCACATTATTGTTCTCCTTACAAAGCTCTATCTATAACTTTCAGATAAATAATATTATAGAACCTTCAGTGCCCTACAAGTGGTATCAGAGTCTGTTCGAGAGACTGAATCAATTAAGGCATAGCTTTTTGTTTTGCTGCTGCAAGATTATAATAGCCATTGAGAACAACTATATGCAACCTGCAATCCCATGCTTTGATGGTCATTATGATAATTAGAGTATGTTGTTGGAAAATTTTCTAAGGTCAAAGGAGTACTGGAGTCTTGTATAAAACAACATCAATGAACCAACAAATGGAGGTGCGATGACAAGGGGCACAAACAAGATTTCATGAAGATTAAAAGTTGAAGGTTCCCAAGGAAAAAGAGTATTAATTCCAAGGTATTGATCATGCAATTCTCAAGACTATTCTTCACAAAAATACCTCCAAACAGATTTGGGATTCGATGAAGAAAAAAGGTATTAAGGGTCAGCAAAGGTGAAGAGAGCGCAACTACAAGTTCTTTGCAAAGAGTTTGAGATTCATCACGTGAACTCAGGAGAGTCAGTCAATGACTATTTCTCATGCACTCTTGCAATTGCAAACAAGATGGGGAAGTAACAATAATTAAGAAGATTATACGATCAATGTCTGCAAAGTTCAACTACGTATTCTGCTCAATTGAGGAATCACACAACATTGATGAATTTCGATTGATGAGCTACAAAGCTCATTATTGTTGCATAAGCAGCGAATGGTGAGCATTATACCTGAGGAACAAATTTTGAAGGTATCATTGCATGGTGATGCATCTTCAAAAGGATATGAAAAAGAGGTCGTAGCTTGAGTTGAGGAGGCATAGGTCGAGGAGGAGGACGTGGATATGATAAAAAAGCATTCAACAAAACCAAAGTTTAATGCTATCATTGTCATAGATATGATCATTATCAATAAGAGTGCATAAACAAGGAGGAGAAGGTAAATCTCGTACAAGTAGAAGCAAAAGAAGAAATGCTCTTAATGACATATCTTGTCAAAGAAGAATTCAAATAAGATAAATGGTATTTGGATTCAGGGTGCAGCAACCATATGTGTGGAAAAAATGAGTTATTTTCTTGTTTGGATGAAACCTACAAAAGATATAATGAAGCTTGGGAATGGAACATGCATCACTATCATAGGAAGGGGAAATATTAGGTTTAATGCGAAAGACAACACAGTGCAACAATATCTAGTGTTTTCTATATTCTAGAATTGAAGAGTAATCTTATCAGTATGGGTCAATTGCAAGAGAAGGGATATACAATAATTATTGTAGCAGGCTATTGCAAAATCCATCATCCAAAGAAAATAGTAATTGTTGAAGCAAAACATGACAAGCAATCACATGTTTCCACTTTACATGTAGGATAAAACTCAAATATGTTTTTCTATGAAAGTACATGACTCAACATGGTTATGGCATTCCATTATGGACATCTCAATTTCGATGGTTTGAAGACACTGCAAGAGAAAAACATGGTGGTTGGGCTTCCTAAAATTATTTGTCCTACAAAAATATGTGAAGAATGTGTTGTTGGCAAACAATATCGAGTTTCCTTTCCAAAAGGAAAAGCTTGGTGAGCTGAACAAACACTTCACTTGGTTCACTCGGATATCTATGGACTAATCAATCCAGCCTTAAATGGCAACAAAAGGTACTTCATTTCTTTTATCGATATTGTAGTTGGAAGACATGGGTTTATTTTCTAAAAGATAAGTCTGAAGCTTTTGCTTTGTTTAAACATATTTAAAGCTCAAGGCAAAAAAAGAATGTGGAAAACCTATTAAAATCCTTAGAATAGACTGTGGTGGTGAATTCACTTCACGTGATTTTGCAAGTTTCTGTGAAATGTATGGAATACAAAGGCAACTTACAGTAATGTATTCACCATAGCAAAATGGAGTAGCGGAGCTAAGGAATCATACAACTATGAACATGTTTTGCAATATGTTACTAAAAGGGAGAATTCTAAAGAGTTTTTGGCCTAAAGCAATTAACTGGAGTGTCCACATATTGAATTGATGGCCTATGTTTGTTGTCAAAAATATCACACTAGCAGAAGCTTGGAATGGATCTAGGCCTACGGATCATTTCAGGATCAATGGGTGCATAACATATGCACATGTTCCAGATGCAAAGAGAACAAAGTTGGATGACAAGGCAACAAAGTGTGTATTTGTTGGGGCAAGTGAAGAATCAAAGGCTTACAAGCTTTATAATCCCAACAACTAAAATATAGTCATCAATCGTGATGTTCAATTTAATGAAGAGAACACATGGGATTAGAGGAACATAGAAACTCATTAGCATTCAAATATGCATGGTGAAGAATGCTACAAAACAAAAGAAGGATTCAATGGTGATCAAAGAATTGAATCTCATATTCAATCTTTTGAATATGAGATTCACACAGAAGAACAACTACCAACTCCCAT
Source organism: Salix udensis (assembly GCA_029204005.1). Taxonomy (NCBI): domain Eukaryota; kingdom Viridiplantae; phylum Streptophyta; class Magnoliopsida; order Malpighiales; family Salicaceae; genus Salix; species Salix udensis. Next base: position 13,749,276 of record CM055022.1, read on the forward strand.
TCCACGTGGGGGAACTATTATTCCACATGGTGAAGGGACGTCCCACACATTGTCACATATCCTCTTCCACATGATAATCAGCCAACATGTCAACACCAAAGAACAACACCCGCATGGATGACTGATTATATCAGTGGAAAGTGAGTTATCTGATGAAGATATCATTGCCTAGTTTGCTTTATTTGCAGATTCCGACCCTATCAAATTTCGAAGATGCAGTAAAAGAAGAAAAATAGAGGAGAGTTATGGATACGAAGATCGAAGCTATAAAGTAGAAATAACATTTAGGACAGACCTTCCAAAAGGGCAAAAGACCATTGGTGTCAAATGGGTTTATAAAACCAAGCTAAATGAAAAGGGGGAAATTGATAAGCACAAGGCTCGTCTGATGGTAAAGGGCTATAAGCAGCAACATGGCATCGATTACGGCGAGGTATTTGCTCCTGTAGTCATGCATGACACCATTCATCTTGTGATTTCATTAGTAGCACAACATTCTTGGCCTATCTTTCAGATGGACATAAAGTTTTCTTTCTTGAATGGGAACCTACAAGAGCAAGTTTATATTGATCAGCCTTCTGAATACGTGAAGCAAGGAGTGAGGAGCGAATTTACAAATTGAAAACGGCTTTATACGGACTGAAACAAGCTCCTAGAGCTTGGTACTGTCGTATAGATGCCTATTTCCTAAAGCAAGATTCAGAAAATGTCCACATGAACACACTTTGTCTATAAAATCTGTACATGAAGGTAATTTTTTGTTTGTGTGTTTATATATGGATGATCTTATCTACACTGGGAATAATGACACATTGTTTTAAGATTTCAAGGACCCATAAAAGCTAAATTTGAGATGAATGACTTAGGTATGATGTGTTATGTTCTTGGGATTGAAGTTATGCAATCAACAACATGAATCTTCATTACACAAAAGCAATGTGCGAAAGAGATTTTGGAAAAAATTCAATTTATCAAAATTGCAATCTAGGAAAGAATCCAATTGAACTAGGATTGAATCTGCATAAGGATCTCGATGGCCAAAGAATTGACAACACCTATTACAAGTAGATGGTTGAGAGCTTAATGTATTTAACTACTACTAGGCTGGATGTCATGTGTGCACTAAGTCTTCTAAGCAGGTACATGGAATTTCCAACAAATCTACATTCTCAAGCTGCGAAGAGGGTGTTTCGCTATATACAAGGAACAATTGACTTCAGGGTATTCTATAAGAAAGGACAAGCTTAAAGACTTATTGGATTTGCTTATAGTAATTACGCATGTGATCTAGACGATAAAAGGAGCACTTGTAGTGGTGTGTTCATAATGAACTCAAGTGTTGTGCATGGTCATCAAGGAAACAACAGGTAGTTACTTTGTCCAAAACTGAAGCAGAATTCATAGTTGCAACAACATCAGCATTTCAAGTCATATGGCTGAGAAGAATCCTTGACAAATTACACTTTTAGCAACATGACCTTACAGTAATATATTGTGACAACAGTTCAGCAATCAAGCTCTCTAAAAATCTAGTTCTTCATGGGAGAAGCAAGCATATAGATATGAGATACCATTTCCTTCGTGATCTTTCAAATGAAAGGACCATTGATTTAGTTTACTATCGAAATGAAGATCAAATCGCAGAAACATTATGACGAAACCTCTCAAGTTGGATGCATTTAAAAAACTGTGTGACTTGCTTGGAATGTGTTCATTTAAGACTCTTGAGCAAGAAAAGTTGATAACGATCAATTGGTTTTATGATGTTAGACAATGATAAACTACTATGATGAAGCTTCCATGGTGGTGCCTAAATCTTAAATTGTTTTTTTATATATAGAAATCTGTTTAAGGGAAGGTGATAATATTTTAGCTGTTATGTTTTAGTTGTTAAAATAAGTTCCTATTTATTAGGAAATCAGTTGTTGTTATTTATTTCTTAGGACAATTCCAGTTGATTAGGAGGCAATTAGTCATGGGTTAATTGTTGCTTATTTTTCTATTCGTTTGTTATTTGTATTCCTATTTAAGTCAAACTTCTCTTCATGAAATAACACTGCAGTTCTTTCACATTATTATTCTCCTTACAAAGCTCTATCTATAACTTTCAGATAAACAATTGCAAAACCTTTAGTGCTCTACACATACAACACTCATTAAGAAAAGAAATGTAAATAAATTGATAAAGAGGTTCACCTTCGTTTCAAACCAGTGCGAGACTGTAGAAGAATCCTGGAAATCTCTCTAATAAGATGTTTGTTTCTGGTAGGAAAAAACAAAACCCAAACACATAAGAAAAGATGAACAATTGACATACCAAAGAAAGAATCAAAAGTTTCTGAATGCAACACCCATTATTTGCTAGATTGTGACAAGCACACTTACCCTGGACAAATTCAGCAACAATAATCAAGAATCCCACAAAACCCAAGCCTCTCATATAGATGCAACCTTGAATATTGTGAACATCACAACTAATTGGATGAATCCTAAGATCCAAGGCTCTCTTGGAACCTTAAACTTCCCGTAATTATAAAGTGTCATTTCTATACTGAGACAACACTAAGCAATCAAACTTCCACATGAATAACATTAAACTTCCTGGTAATTATAAAGTGTCATTTCTATACTGAGACAACACTAAGCAATCAAATAGCATTGTGTTTTAGTTGTTTTGCTGATTCAATTACTATTTTGGGATATAAAAAATTAGATAAAAGAGATAGAATCAAAATAAAATTGTGATTCATAGTTATATACAAGATAAAATAATTATTTTTATATTTTATTTACTAACAGAGGACAATACATAAAAAAAAACTCTATTTTTGTAATATGTATTGTTATCAAACTTATATAATTTAAAAAATAATTATTTTTTTTCTTACTTTAATTTATATAAGCTATGAGAACACTTTACCACTAAATTTGGAGAAATTTTAAAGATTCATTTATAAGCTTCCTTTTAACTATTCTTTCTTCTTCAATATCAAAGCTTTCTCTCTCAAATTCTCTACTCTCCATACACATTTTTCTCTTTGATATTGCTTTCTGAAGTGGTCTCCCTAGCTAAAATTACTCCCCAACACTCTCTAAACCCTTAACTTGGAAGAAAAGTCGTAAATTCACAGGGAAAATGGTTGGTGGTTGCTACAATAACCTGGTTAATTTTTTATACTTATTTTCGATAATGTTTTACTAATGACCTCAAAGTTCTTTTTTGTAATTTACATAGTTATCGATACTTTTATACCGTACTTTATGACTAATTTCATTGATATTTTTGGCATTGATATCATTGAGGAACTTTTACCCCTAATTTCTCATATTTTCACCATCCTCAGTTAAAAAAATATGTGATTGTATGTACATGAACAATATTGTTAAAATTACAAGTTAAAATTGTGAGTTTTGAAGCTATGGGAATTTTTGTTATAGCTGAATTTATGCACTGGTTTTGCCTAGTAAAATAGCATATCATCATTGTCAAAATGCAAAAAAAACATAAATGATTGTTGGACATAAATGATATTCCATTTGAAATAGGATCTGAATGACTGTTGGATATTTCTCCCTACCTATTCGATAAAATGCTAGCACGAAGTGTATATATATAAATAGTTCCAATTACTGTTTGAATTCTATAACTGGATATTTCTGTAATATTCTATATATTGTATTTTAAATGATTTTAACAACCTTGTACATGAAGTTTATATTGACTATCAATGTTATTTGGATGTAAAATCTTATATTAGTTTATTGTTACGTTCCTACTTCCTGCTCAGAGTAATTTAGAATTATTTATTGATTTTTTGAGGAATCCACAACCTCCAAATACTAATTTCTGGAAAATTGTTCAGTGCTCGTTTATTGATCATGCTAGCTTTAAATACTAATTAAAGTAACAATTCCATTTTGAATGAAATACCACTAAGATAATCTTTATCTAATTAGCGAAATTTCTTTATCTATTTTCTAGCCTGACACATGGCCAATAATTTAAATATAACTAAAAAACTGTAAACACCCGAGAGAGAAATATATATATATATATATATATATATATATATATATATATATATATATATAGAGGTTAACTTAGTTTTTGCTGTCGATTTGGTGACGCAGCGGAAAAATCGTAAAGGAATACGACCAACGTCAATGATACGTAATTAGATTGCAACAAGATGAACTTACAAAATGGTAACTTACAAAAATAGTTCATGAAATTTTACTGAATACTTGATAGATGATTCGACCGGAGGCTTTACAAGGGTGTTTAAAGCAAAAAACCAAACCTAACCCATGACGGATAGGAAAAAACGATAATGAACCATAAATGACCATAAATGGAAATATTTGAGATAAATTTAGAATTTGATAGGTCTATAAGCCCCTGAAATAAACATTAATTGATGAAATTCGTTTGGACCTTTAAAATCAAGGGTTATGGTTGAAACGAGATTTTCCTAAAATGGAAAAAACGACAAATTCAGGGCCGAAATGATAGAAATTGGCCAAAAACCGGTGGACATCAGGGGTTATACCGCTGACTTCTTCCATAAATGGGGAATCGCATCAACCGAGTGAGTTTCGCACCATTCCGACTTTGTTTAGTGATCGGCAGCGAATCAGTGTTCGTGAATCAGTCTCGCGAATTAGTCTTCGCGAATCAGTTTTCACGAATCAGTTTCGTGAATCAGTTTTGCTGTCGATTTGTTTTAAGGAGCTGAGAGGGAGGGATTAGATAAAACTGGTTTTAGGTAAGACCAAACAAGAATAAGAACACAACTAAACCAATCCCAAACAACCCCCACTTTACATGAGAAGTATAAATACAAAGAGGAGAGAGAGAGAGGGAATCATTCTCTTCCAAAAACAGCAAAAGGACCCGTTTTTCTCCCTTCATCTGTCAAATTTCAAACCAATCCGAAAGCAACCAGAAATTGTGTTTTATGAGCGAGTGAGTGAAGGAAAAATTGGGTCTGTGAGAGAAGGTTTGGAGGGTTACTTGTAGGAGAGGAAAAGAAGAAGAAGAAAACATGAGTGGAAAGAAGAAGGAAGAAAAACAGCAGGGGAAGAGAAAGAGAAGTGTCAAGCATACCTCAAACTTAGTTAAATCCAAAGGAATGGGTCATGAAACCCCTTCCTCTTCTCCTCAAAGACTTAAGAAGAAAACCCTAAGGAAGAGGACTCAAGCCTTAAACTAATTGTAAAGGAAACTGAAATTAGCTAAAAGAAACAAGGAAATAGAGATACATGAGGCCAACTTTAGAAAAAATACAATGAAAAATGAATAAAATTAAAATTCGATTGTAGAATTGTTGAAAGGTTTTATGCCGAATTTGATGGTTCAATGTGTGTTTTCTAGTGGAAATTGCATGTGTTTTCTGTTGGGAAATTGTGTGTTTGTTTTGGAAAAAATAGTGTGTGTTTCCGCCTAAAATTTGTATGTGTTTGTGTTATAAAGTTATGTGTGTTTCGGTTGCGAATCATTGAAGGAGTTTGTGCCGAATTGGATGATTTCAATGTGTGTTTTCCAGTGGAAATTGCATGTGTTTTCTGTTGGGAAATTGTGTGTTTGTGTTGGAAAAATAGTGTGTGTTTCCGTTGAAAATTTGTATGTGTTTGTGCTACAAAGTTATGTGTGTTTCGGTTGCGAATCGTTGAAGGAGTTTGTGCCGAATTGGATGATTTCAATGTGTGTTTTCTAGTGGAAATTGGATGTGTTTTCTGTTGGGAAATTCTGTGTTTGTGTTGGACAAATAGTGTGTGTTTCTGCTGAAAATTTGTATGTGTTTGTGCAACAAAAGTTATGTGTGTTTTGGCTGCGAATCGTTGAAGGAGTTTGTGCCGAATTGGATGATTTCAATGTGTGTTTTCTAGTGGAAATTGTATGTGTTTTCTGATGGGAAATTGTGTGTTGTGTTGAATAAATTGTGTGGTTGTGCTGGGAAGTTATGTGTGTTTCGGTTGGGATTTTGTTGAAGGATTTGGTTGCCGAATTGTGTGCCTTGCAGCACAACGAATTGTGATGTCGCTGCCGAAGCTGTAACGGCTGCAACGAATCAACAATCGCTGCCGAAGGGTGTGTTTTTGCAGCACCGTATGATTCGCTACCAAAAGTATGTCGTACTGCGAATCAATTTTCACGAATCAGTTTTCGTGAATCAGTCCTCACGAATCAATTTCGCGAATCAGTCCTCACGGATCAGTTTTCACGATTCAGTCCTCGCGAATCAGGCCTCGCAAATAAGTTTCGCGAATTAGCCCTCGTGAATCAGGTTTTCGCGAATCAGTCCTCGCGAATCAGTTTCTCGCAAATCAGTTTCGTGAACTAGTTATCGCGAACAAGCTTTCGCTGCCGATGTGGCAGCCTGCAGCGAACCAGTTTCGCTGCCGATTTCTGCCATAACATAAATGACTTAAATGCTAGTAACAAATTCATTGGGGTAATGGTGTAAAAGGTGGAACACTTGAATTTGTAAATGAGTGTGGTGACGAATGTGAATTGAAAATACAAATATACTGATTTATGACCATTGATGTCGCAGGAGGTGCGGTCGTGATTGGACCATCGTCAAGACAGGATAGCCCACAAAGTGGAGCAGGTGGGTGACTTACAAATCTCTTTTTCATACGATACGTAAGAAATTGTTTTAATTTGAATATTATCTAAATACGTTAGAGTTTATACTCGATTGTCGAATGCTTAAATGTAGATAAATGATTGATTAGCTTCGGCTAATGGCATCCGAAAGGATGGCCGGAACAAATGATTGATTAGCTTCGACTAATGGCATCCGAAAGGATGGCCGGGACAAATGAACGCTTAGCTTCGACTAATGGCGTCTAGAAAGAAGGACCATGGGGGAGGAACAAAGTTGACCTCAACAATGGATGCCTTATGATAATGGACGGGGTATTGATTATGTTGTTTGAAAAAGAAAATGGTGCTCCTATAAACCTTACAAGTGAATTGCTCTAAGTATATGCAGGAATTAAAATTATTAACGTTTCATTTAATTGACAGGTCATTTAGTCACTATTATTAATAATATCATTAAGTAATTTCATTTCCTTAAATGTTTTGCACTGCTGCAGGGAACGTCACATCCACTAGCGGTCTAGGGAACCCGATACACGGGAACCTACTTTTGCAAAGGACCATGTAGATGCATTCTAAATTACGATGTGTTTTGGATGAATCAATGTATTGAATGCATAACTTTTATCAGAACCTTTTGTGCAAATTTGTTAATCCTACTAGTAGGATAGGAATGTAACTCAGGTCCATGTATGTATATTTTTTTTAATATGAAACCGTAATATTGCATGTTTATGTAAGTTTTAATTTTTATGGAATATTCATTGTATGGATGATATTTGATTGATGTGAGGTGATCTGGTTTCGTTGAGTAATCGGTACTATGAAAAAAAAACTGGGTTGTTACAAAAACTAACTAAAAGTTAAAGACCATAGTTATGGTAATAGATTAAATAACCAAACAGTTGCCCAACCAACCAGTCCAACTGAACTAGCTGAGCTGGCATCTTGTCGTGCTTGACTTGACTAAGCTACGGCTGACTTGACTCCTAACACAACTAGACTCTGGCTACTACCTAACGAGGCCATGCCTTGCAAATGACAGCTTACTACCTAACACGCGATACGTGAGACCATCCCCTGTGATGCCACGACTCCTCGTGTCACGTGGGCACGTGACAATGCCTTCCCTTTTAAATGACCTTGCCCACAAGGTCAGGGAACTCTTTTGCCAAATCTGCATATACCACCCACGAAGCTTTCCTCTACCCCTAAACCACTCCATTTCACCAACACCTCAGTCACAACCTTTCCCTTTCTCTTTGTAATTTTCCTTCCCACAATCTCCTCAAGCTCTAGACGAACAACCCATCTTTATTAGTTGGGGGTAGCATCACCATCTGTTGGTGTCGTTGCCCCAGTTTCTTCTTCAAACACGACACGTGGAAGACGGGGTGGATCTTTGACTGCAGTGGTAGATCCAAACGGTAAGCTACTAGTCCATCTTTCTTCATCACTTGAAAGGGCCCATAAAATCTAGGAGACAGCTTCATGTTCTTTCTTTGAGCTACTGATCGTTGCTTGTAAGGCTGCAAATGGAGGTAAACCCAGTCCCCTTCCTCAAAATTTCTATATGTACGCCTACAGTCTGCATACTCTCATTCTTTTCTTGCGCTTGCTGCAGGTTAGCTTGGAGGATGTTGAGGATTTCATCTCGTGTTTTCAAGGTATTTTCCACTTCCTGTAACCTTGTGGTGCCTGGTATAAATTGCATTAATTTTGGGGGGGAGGTAACTGTAGACTGATTCAAATGGGCGTTAGCTTAGTGGAAGTGTTGATGTGTTGTACCACCACTCTGCTAGTGGTAGGTGTTGAGACCACCCCTTGGGTCGGTTCCCTGAGAAACACCTTAGGTATTGCTCCACCATTTTGTTCACAATCTCTATCTGCCTGTTCGTCTGAGGATGATAGGCAATCAAAAACTTTAACTCAATGCCTTGTAATTTAAACAACTATCTTCAGAATGAGCTTGTAAAAGTAGGGTCCCTGTCTGTCACCATTGAAGTAGGCATGCCGTGTAGTTTAAAAATGTTGTGTAAGAAAACCATGACAATCTTAATTGTTGTGTATAGATGAGAAATAGGAATAAAATAGCCATATTTAGACAATCGATCTACCACTACCATAATCACAGTGTACCCTTCTGACTTAGGTAACCCTTCAATAAAGTCAAGAGAAATATCAGTCCAGACCTTCATAGGTATAAGTAAGGGTTGTAGTAACCTAGGTGGGAATATGTTCTCAGCCTTGTTATGCTGATAGGTTTTGCATTCTCTATTAAACTGTTTAATATCTCCCTTCATCCCTTCCCAATGAAACTTTGCTTTAGCTCATTGTAGTGTTTTATGGAATCCATCATGACACACTTGTGGGCTACTATGCAGTAGCTTTAGCATCTGCTCTCTTAGTTCCCTTGGAATAGACAACTTGCCTTTGTTGAATAGTAGCCCATTCTTCTCCTGATAATGTGGATTCGGCTGATTACCTTGCCTTAGATCCTGTAAAATTAGTTGCCGTTTAGGATCTATTGCATAGTGAGGCCTTAGTTTTTCCACCCAATGATTAGCTGGTATTGTGATTGTGATGGCTGCTAAGAGCCCTTCCCTCTCCTAAGTCTCCATATTCCTAGATAAGGCATCAACCCCCTTGTTGTCCTTCCCTTGTTTGTATTCCACCGTGAATTCATACCCCAAAATTTTGGTGATCCATTTTTGTTGGAGTGGAGTACCAAACTTCTGTTCCAGCAAATACTTTAGGTTATGGTGATCGGTTTGTATCTTGAATTGGTGACCCAACAGATAGGGTCTCTATTTTTTTACTGCTATGACTAAAGCCATTAACTCATTTTTCATACGTGGATAGTTGTAGAGCCTTTCCCCTGTATGGCCTAGCTCATGTAAGCTATCGGCCTTCCCTGCTGCATTAAAATGGCTACCCACAGCATCACATTGAATAATAAAGAGAATAGAAAAATTAGGTAAAGCCAATACAGGGGGGGTTGGTTACAACATGCTTTAGATGTTCAAAAGCCTTTCTAGCTGATTCAGTCCATGTGAATGAATTCTTTTTAAGTAGGGCTGTGAGAGGGGTTGCAATGAAACCATATCCCTTAATGAACTTTCTATAATACCCTGTTAACCCTAGGAATCCTCTAAGGGATTTAAGGCTTGTGGGTAATGGTCATTCCAGCATGGCTTCTATTTTGCTAAGGCTTACCCTTACTCCCTCCTTGGATATTAAATGGCTTAGATACTCAATTTTTGCATACCCAAAAAAACACTTAGACTCTTTTGCATACAATTGGTGCTGTCTAAAAACCCCTAGCTCAATAATTAAGTGTTGAATATGATCAAACAGATTCTTGCTATAAACCAAAATATCATAAAAAAATCTCAGGATAAATTTCCTCAAATATAGCCTAAAAATATCATTCATAAGGCTTTAGAAGGTAGCTGGAGCATTGGTAAGGCCAAAAGGCATAACCAGAAATTCATAATGGCCTTTATGTGTCCGGAAAGCTGTTTTGGGTACATCCTCCAAGTGAGCCCTAATCTGATGGTAACCTGACCGTAGGTCCAATTTACTAAAGATTGTTGCATCATGTAATTCATCCAGTAACTCATCCATAATAGGTATAAGAAATTTAACTTTAATAGTCTTTTTGTTAAGGGCTCTGTAATCCACACAAAGTCTCCAACTGTCATCTTGCTTCCTAACTAATAAAACTGAGGACGAAAAAGGACTTTGGTTGGGTCTCACAATTCCTGACTATAACATCTTGCTAACTATTTTTTCAATCTCTGTTTTCTGGAAATATGGGTACCTATAAGGACCTACATAGATTGGCTGTGATTTTTTTTTTTTGTAATATAATATGGTAATCATGGGTCTAGGTTGGGGGTAATTGTTTAGGCTCATCAAACACTTTAGAATACTGCTATAATAGGTGTAATTAGTGGTTCGGTAGGATGATTTATGAACCACAACTTAGGAATTTCAACATCAATCAGCTGAATAACTAAACTCTTTTTAAATTGTCTACAGACTTTACCAAATTTTTCTCCCTTTATCATAGAATTGCCAGTGGATGACATACCTTGTAACTTGCATTGTGTCCCCTGATGAAGAGCTACATGTATAACTGGGAAAAATCCCACAGAATGGGCCTAGTCCCCTCAACCATTGCATTCCTAAAACAACATGGCACCCACATAATGTTAAAATGAAAAAATCAATGGAGTACACATTACCTACATTTGTAGTGGAACTGTTGTATTTTTTCCTTCGCATTCTACTACTTGCCCGTTTACCACCTTAACCTTCAGGCGCTCTCGATTATCATAGGATAGATGAGCACCTTGTACGATTGATAGATCAATGAAATTATGGGTGCTCCTGGTATTTATCAAAATGACCACTACCCTCCTCCCAATGTGCCCTACAATTCTTATGGTTTTTGGGTTGGGTGACCCACATAAGGCATGGATAGAGATCTCAGGGTCAGCCTTTTCTCTGAATCTACCTTCGTTGTGGTCGCCTTCTGACTCGCCAGAATTGCCTGTAGTGAACACCTTATCACTCTCCCAGTCCTTACTATCCATTAGGAACAATCGGGTTGTTTTGCACTTATGGCTTGGGCCCCATTTATCATTACAATTGTAATAAAGGTCCTTATCCCGTCGTTCCTTCATCTGACCTAGTGTCAGCCTTTGGATGAGCACCATTGCCCTCCTCTCTGGTAGTTGTATCGGCCCATTAGTAATTCGTGGAAAATAGATCCCATTTTGGTCGTCCTTTAGAGGGCAGCTACGTTCTCCTCCTGTATTTTGGCCAATCCGAAGGCCATGTGTAGGTTAGCAGGATTGAGCATACACACCATGAATCAAATATCTTCTCTCAGCCCGTTGAGGAAGCAACTGAGTTATATGACTCAGCTAGCCCTCTAAGATGGTTACAAACCATCTCAAACTGGCTCTTATATTCCTCCACTATTGTAGTTTGTTTCAGATGAATTAGGGCCTCCATGGGGTCATCATAAGGTGATGTCCCGGATTGAGTTTGTAGAGCCCGAATAAACCCCTCCCAGCTGTTAAGACCCCCGACATCCTCAATGTCTTGAAACCATACTAAAGTCTTTCCTTCCATATAGAAAGACGTCATTAGAACTCTGTGATGCGGATTGGACTTATGATAGTTAAAAAATTGATTGGCCCAATAAACCCATCCACTCGAGTTCTCCCCATTAAACCTTGGAAAGTCTAGTCTTATGGCTCTGGTCTAAATACCTGCATTGTCCTCATATAGGGGATTCGTAATTGATTATGCAAACCCTCCTGGTTCGCCTGTATTTTGGGCGGCCTTTAACTGCACCAGTGCCTCCACATGTGAGGCCACTACTTCTAGCTTATGTGCCAGCCCTTGCACCATCAGTTGCAGGGCATGATGATTCTGTTAAGACTGATCTTGGTTTTGTTTTACTGCTGCCAAAGTTTTGACGAGTTTGGGAGTACCTTGTTCCTGCTCCATCAACGATGGATCGTTGGTTCTGATACCAATGTTACGTTCCTACTTCCTGCTCGAGAGTAATTTAGAATTATTTATGGATTTTCGAGGAATCCACAACCTCCAAATACTAATTTATGGAAAAATTGTCCAGTGCTCTTTTATTGATCACGCTAGTTTAAATACTAATTAAAACAACAATTCCAATTTGAATGAAATACCACTAAGATAATCTTTATCTAATTAGCTAAACTTTCTCTTTATTTGTTTTCTAGCCTGACACGTGGCCATTAATTTAAATATAACTAAAAGACTAACTAAAAACTAAAGACCATAGTTATGGTAACTAGATTAAATAACCAAACAATTGCCCAACCAACCAGTCCAACCGAACTAGCTGAGCTGCCATCTTATCGTGCTTGACTTGACTAAGCTACGGCTGACTTGACTCCTGACACGACTAGACTCGGCTACTACCTGATGAGGCCATGCCTTACGAATGACAGCTGACTATCTAACACGCGATACGTGAGACCATCCCCTATGATGCCACGACTCCTCGTGTCACATGGGCATGTGACATTTATTCAAAATTCCACTTTATTATTATTATTTTCTAAACATTTTCACCTTAGTTTTTATGATTTTTCCTTTAAATAATTATTCTATCTGGATGGACGGTTACGTGATTTATCACTAACTGAAATTTCACATATCATTTTATTATTTTATTTCATTGGAAATTTAAATTAATTCACCAAGAATTTTCATCTGGATTCATAACAATTTTTTCTTAACTTATTTATCAATTTTAATGGGGTATATACGCTCTTGGAGCATGTTTGATAATTCATTTTAAAAAATTGTTTTTGAAAAGATTAAAAGTTTTATTTTTATTTTTTGCCTAAAATTATTTTTTTTTATGTTTTTATTTCATTTTGATGTGCTGGTATGAAAAATACTTTTAAAAAATAAAAAAAATCGTTATTTTGATAATATTTCATAACAAAAAAACACTATTAAAAATAGCATTTATCGCATTCCCAAACATATATTAAGTGAATGTTTGGTTTTGCAAGTGTTGCTGAGGTTGGGATGAAATACAAATTTTTAATGTTTGGTTAGGGTTGAACCTAATAATTTGTAATTATAAGACATGAGAAATTGAGGTTAAACCTTACTTTTTTTCATAAGCTTTTACAACTACTTTTATGCTCTCTCTCCCCTCTCCACCAACAAAACAAATAACAACAAAAAATAATAAATAATTAATTGTTGTAACAAATTCCAAAACAACCCGCAGATCTCATCATCATCCATTTCTCCATGATTTTGTTTCACTCTCTTTCTATCTCCAACAATATGAGGGGTGAGCTTGATGATTTCAGTTTATAGTGAAAACCCTGGAGCAATTCTTTTTTTTTAAAATAAAGAATAAATTGTTGATCTCTCCAACCCCTATTCTCTCCTCTCAATATCTTTTTTGTTTGCACCCATTTTTTTATTCTATGATTTTCATAGAAAAAGATTGGTATATTTGTTGTAAACGAGGTAAGATCTAGTGAATCAGAAATGGAATGGTTTGACTTTGTTTTTTTATTTGTAATATCATATCTCCTCACCCCTTTCTTCAACATTCATCAAATCAAATGATATTTTAATTTAAATTGCTAATAATATTTTATTAACGGTGCTTCCAAATTTTCTTGCATAAATAAAATCCAATTTTATGTGTTTTTAACTGAAATCAAAACCAACAGGGGTTTTAAATTGGAGGTGGTTTCAATATAAATAGCTAGTTTTTTCTATCCCACCAAAATTTGTACTAATTAACATTTTTTATTAATTATCGTCGCTAATGATATATGTGTGCATGTTCATGATTGTTAGACTTAAGCAAACAATATTAGAAGCATGTAGCAGAAACATGTTTGTTCAAGTTAATAATTGGTTTAATTAATTATTCGATTGAAACATGTTCATGAAGGTTTATTTTGTTCTTTTGAGACATTGATCGCTTTTGCATAACCTTGTGTGAGATGGAGTTTTGTTTGTTTGATTAGCTTATGTTACTTAGGTTTTGTTTTGTATAAAGTTGCTTTGTGTTTTTTATATTTGGGTTAATGCATGGATGTAGTAGCTATTTTTACATTAACTCATGTGTGAAGGCAATTATGATTGCTAAAACGTTATTTCTTGTAATTAATGAGTAAACAATATCATAACCTGAGAAAAATAATGATTGTTCAACAAACAACCTACATGCAAAACCCTCCTAAAAATAAAACATAAACAAAGATAAATAAGAGACAAAGAATTTTTATTACATAATGATTAGAACTATTTATATCAACACGAAAATCATATTAGTCCATTCTTAATGCAAACTTACTAAGAAAATATGACAATAATATTTTAATGTCAAATTTTTCATTTATGTTTTGATTTTTAAAATAATTGATATCTATGAGTTCTTAATTTTTTAGGTGACTAGTTGTATAGGTTATTTAGGTGGCGTGTTATTTATTTTCAAAGCAATTTGTATTGTAACATATATTAAGAATTAATAATAATGGCAATAAATGCATTACCATAGTCATTATTGTAAGTATTTTTAGTTATAATCTTCCCCATAAACATTACATAATGAGGTAGTATCAACATCTATTTTCCCATAAGGAATTGTGATGATGGGGTGGTGATGATGATGATGACAACAACCATAATGATGATAATGAGAATAATGATGATGATAATGACGATGAAAATGATGAGGAAGATGATTTTTTTAAGGAGACAATTCGATACAAAGAAATTAATTATATGCACAACCGAGTGCTATAAACAAATATTATATTAGTTATATACATAATAGAACCATATATGGTTTCATACAATATGACAATGTGCTGGTTGAACAAAGTATTAAGAGATAATTGAAAATGATGTGTTAGCATGTGTTAGGATGAACATAATCACTTTATTGAGTTTGTGTAATGATTTAAAAACACATTATTGATTGAAACCTTCAAGATGGATAAACATTATTGAAAAAATGACAATGTTTTTATATACAATAACAATAGTGGCATCAAATAAGTAAGTGCAAGAGAAATTCCAACATTGAGGTAAAATTATTAGTATATGAAGTTCTTAAAACAATATGTTTGTTTGTTGTAGAAGTCATAAAACCAATAAATTCATAATTTACAAACATTGCATGAATCTAAGATATATTCCACATTTCAAGGTAAAATGTGTTTTTAATTAATATAATTTGTTTTATTAATGTTTATAATTAATTACGATGTTAACTTTTTTTTTCATGTATAATTATGTTGGTACAATTGATGGAACACATGTTCATGCCTGCATATAATTTAATAATCAAATTCCATTTATCAGAATAAAAGGTGTACAAACCCAAAATCTTATGGTTGCTTATAGTTTTGACAAGCAATTCACATTTGTTTGGGCATAATGGGAATACAGTGCACGCGACACACATACTTTTTTTGCGCCACACATAATATAAAATTTTCATAACCACCAAAAGGTTGTGATTTGATATAAATTAAGAGTTGATAATCTAAGTTTAATATTATTCTTTTTTATTTACTAATATAATACTATTTAGTTGTTGACAGATATCACAATGAGTATGAGTATTTAGGTCCTTATACAGGTAAGAGGTATCATTTACAGAGGCGTTGCGTAAGATCAAGTGGTCATGAAAAAAATTAATCGTGCACACTCATCATTATATAATCTGATAAAATGTTCTTATGGTGTATGGAAACATAGGTGGAGAATAGAGAATTTTACAAAACATGTCTGCTTATGCATTTAAAACACAAGTTAAGATTATGATTGCATCAATGACACCAAATAATTATTTTAGAAAGAGATCACAAGATGATATAACTTTTGTTAAATATGACTTTTGTTAAACTGTGGAATTGATTCTATTATGTTAATCTTTCAACTTGCCTTTCTTTGTTACAATTCTTCTTGCTTTCTTTCTTGATCACACTGCAATTTCTTGACACTTTCTTTAGTTATTTTTAGTGACAAGCTCTGATACCATTTGTCAGGAAGAAGTTTGGTATAGGTGTAAATCAGGCAAGAAGATGAAGTAGGAGAAGAAGATTGAGTTGAAGATTAAGAAGAAATACTGGGTAAATGGAAATCTCTCATATTGCTTCTTTGTATTACATAATTAGGAACTATTTATACATGAATATGTTATAATACTAACAGATTTCTAATGTTCTCAACTAACTCTAACTAACTTGCATATATCTGTCAACAATTTGATCTTTAGTTGACACTTCAACACCCTCCCTTGAACTAAATTGTTGTTCTTTTAGTTCACTTCGTTCAGTTCATGCATTCCTAGCTTGTCTCGTAGCTTTAGAAAAGCTTCAAGCTTTATGGGTTTAGTCATAATGTTTGCCACTTGTTCGTGTGTATTATAGTACACTAATTCCACTACACCATCCCTTATGAGATCTTTTAGGAAGTGAAATCTGACATCTATGTGTTTACTTTGACCATGCAGTATTAGATTGTTAGAGAGCATGATAGTAGAGTTGTTGTCATAATAGATCACAGTATTGGTTGATTGATTATGGCCAAGTTTTCCCACGGTTCTTCTTAACCAAACACCTTGGCATGCACATGATCTTGCTGCTATGAATTCTACCTCTATAATTGATAATGTCACCATTGGTTGCTTTTTAAAAGACCAAGAAACAGCTCCTGTACCAATCATAAACACATACCCAGATGTGCTTTTCCTATCACCAATATCTTCAACATAGTCACTATTTGTAAAGCCCCTTAGTTGCCCTTCATCACCCTTTCTGTATACAATCCCTAGATCAGTAGTTCCCCTTAAGTACCTCAATATTCTTTTGGTAGTTTGGAGATGCATTTCAGTAGGCTTTTCCATGTACTTGCTAACCAATCCAACACACATACATAAGATCTGGTCTAGTGGCTGTAAGATATAATAAGCTTCCAACCAGTTGCTTATATTCTATAGCATTTACATTTTTGTTGCATCAGTTATATTTTTTGTTAGTTTGCATCTTGGTACAATAAGGTTCTACACGGCATTGCTTTGTTCCATCCCAAACTTTTCAAGCACCTCTTTAGCATATTTTCTTTGACAAATGAATATGTGATCAGAATCCTGCACTACTTCCACACCCAAGAAATATTTTATTCTTCCTAAATCTGACATGTCAAACTCCCTCATCATTTATTCTTTGAAGCCTTTAAACATCTCTTCATTGTTTCTTGTGAAGATAAGATCATCCATATATAGGCTTACAATTAGTATCCTTCCCTTGTCACTGTTTTTTTATGAACAATGTGTGTTCATAAAAGCATTTTCAAAGCCTTCACTTAGGAAGTAGGTCTCAATCCTATTTATATCCATGCTCGAGGGGCTTGTTTAAGCCCATATAATGTCTTCTTCAACCTATAAACCTTAGATTCCTCTCCCTGGACCTCATAGCCTTATGGTTGATTCATAAATACTGCTTAAGATAATTCTCCATGCAAGAAAACACTCTTAACATCTAGCTGGAAAACATGTCAGCCTTTATGAGTTACAAGAGCTAAAATTGTTCTAATTGTATCCCACCTTGCTACTGGTCTGAATACCTCATTGTAATAAATCTCATGCCTTTGAGAATATCCCTTTGCAACAAGCTTGGCCTTATGCTTATCCACATTTCCTTCTTCATTATATTTTGTCTTGAATATCCACTTTACTCCTATTGTTACTGCTCCTGCTAACAAGGTAGTTAACTCCCAAGTTTTATTCCTTTCAATGGCCTTCATCTTTGTATCCATTGCTTCTCTCCATTCTTTAATTTTATTAGCATCTTCAAATGTAATTGGATCCTCATCTGAGGTGAACATTGCAAGGTGATGTACTCCTTCCTCTTCTCCTTCAGACAAGTCTTCATTAGTTACATAGTTTGTTAACCAAGTTGGTCTCCTTCTGCTCCTTTCTTGATTAACATTTTGTTGTGCTCCTATAGTTTCTTCAGGTACTCTGCTGGATGAGGCATTGTTTATGTTGTTGACAGGTTCGTTCTCATTATTATGATCATCTACTATCCCTTTGTTATCATTATTATGATCATCTACTAACCCTTCATTAGTATCAACCTCTTCACTACTGCCTACCCATTCTAACTCATCCTGCCTCATTTCTTCTGCACTTCTGTCCCAATTCCATTTTTCATCTTCAACATATATCACATCCCTGCTGGTTATTATCTTCTTTCCAACTAGATCATAAAGTCTATAGGCTTTTGATTCTTCACTTGCCCTAACCATACACACTTAAGACTCTTATCATCCAGTTTCTTCCTTTGATTGTCAAGTATATGGACATGAGTCGCACACCCAAATACACGAAAGTGCTCAACACACGGCTTGAAGGTACTCCAAGCTTCTTCAAGTGTGATATGTTTGACAGTTGTGGTGGGACTCCTATTTACCACATGAATTGACCAGTTAAGTGCCTCTGACCAGGAATTGCTTTGGTACTCCCTTTTCTAATAACATGTTTTGCACCATATTCATTATGGTGTGATTCTTTATCTTTGCAGCCCCATTCTGTTGTGGGATATACGTTGTGGTAAGCTGCCTTTTAATTCCATGCATATTGCAGAATTCATTAAACTCATGTGAGGTGAACTCCCCCCCTCTGTCAGTTCTTAAGAAACTGATTCTTTCACCACTTTCCCTTTCAACAAGCAACTTGTATTTCGTGAATACTGAAAAATGCTTCAGATTTTTCATACATGAAACATGCCCTAAGTCTTCCTACCGTGATCATCAATACAGGTAATTACATACTTTTTCTCATTGTTTGAAGCTGGTGAGATAGGTCCACAAATGTCTGCATGGACAAGCTGTAATTTCTTAGATGCTCATGCTTTTATTTGGTAATATTTCTTTGTATTGCTTCCCTATCATACAATCACTACATACCCTTGATGACTCCTTAATTGTGAGCAGACCCTTGACCATCTCCATTTGGAACAATGTTCTCAGCCCCTTGAGACTTAAGTGTCCATATCGACAATGCCATAGATGTGTGGTGTCTTCAAATGTTGTTTGCAAACAATGTGTTGTAGGGACAATTATAGTAGTATGTATAGCAAAACATTCTGTTGGATGACATTTGTGACTGCATGATCAAACCTCTTTTAGGATGATAGACTTTGCATATGTTGTTCTTTGATGATGACTGCTAAATCTTCTCTTGCAGTTGGCCTATGCTTAGGAGGTTATTCTTCAATTCAGGTATGAAATATACTTCAGCAAAGATCTGTGTTGTTCCATCGATATATAACTTGATGCTCCCTTTCCCCATGGCTAATATCTTTGAATGGTCTTCAATCTTGACAGTTTGTCTAAACTGATCATCAAAGTCAAAAAACCACTCATTGTTACAACACATGTGATTACTACAGTCTAAGTCAAGAAACCATGAAATTTCTTCCTTTTCTCTCTTTGCATCTTTTGCATATTTAGAAGCCATTAATAACATCTTTTCTTCTTCTTCTTCTAATTCTGCTTTCTTTACATCTTCACAAGCTATTAGCAACATCTTTTCTTCTTCTTCTAATTCTACTTGGTATACATTTTTGTCTCTGTTGGGGCACTCATATTGAAAGTGTCCCTAATTTCTTACAGTTATAGCACTGGATCAAGGACTTGTTATAGGGTTGCCTGCCCCTTCCTCAACCCCTTCCCCTGAAACCTCCACGAAATCTTTCTCTTTCCTTCAATTTTGTACTCAAATCTAGCATTCAAGGCATGCTCTTCCTCCTTCTATCCTTGCATCCTTTGTTCATAAACTAATAGACTACTTTGAAGTTCATCTATAGACTTGATAGAAGGGTCATTGGATTTCCTCAATAGAACAAACAACATAATTGAATTTAGAGGTCATTGACCTCAGGATTTTCTCAACAATTACATTCTATTCCATTTTTTCTCCATGTACTTTCATTTTATTTGCAGCAGTTAATGTTCTAGCAAAATAATCATTAACCTTTTTCTCCTTCTTTCATTCCAAAAACCTCAAATTCCCTTGCCTAGGCACATCTCACCTTAGTTGAACCTTGATACTTTAGTTTCATGGATTCCCAGATGTCCTTCGAAGTCTCCTTGTTGAGAATAGTTTCAAGAATGGTTCTATCAATTAATTGAAACAGGTAATTCTTAACCTTCAGATCTTTCAATTTCTCTTCTTCAATTGTCCTTTGTTGTGTCGTAGTTTGCACTCCTTCTCCTCCTTTTGCAGTAATGCCATGCTCTATTAAGTTCCAGTATTCTTTAGACCTCAACAAGTTTTCCATGAACACTGCCCAATGATCATAATGCTCATCAAACCGTGGAATTGATTCTATTATGTTAATCTTTCAGCTTGCCTTTCTTTGTTACAATTCTTCTTCCTTTCTTTCTTGATCACACTGCAGTTTCTTGACACTTTCTTTAGTTATTTTTAGTGACAGACTCTGATACCATTTATTAGGAAGAAGTTTGGTATAGAAGGTGTAAATCAAGTAAGAAAGTGAAGAGGAGAAGAAGATTAAGAAGAAATACTGGGTAAATGGAATTCTCTCTTATTACGTCTTTGTATTATAGAATTAAGAACTATTTATACATGAATCTATTATAATACTAACATATTTCTAATATTCTCAACTAACTCTAACTAACTTGCATATATATGTTAACAATTTGATCTTTAGTTGATACTTTAACAAATACAACTCAGAATACATGAAAGGTCTGACCATGATGGATATAATGACTGGATGATCCTGATTTTTCGTGACATGCGGTGATAACACGAGATCAAGTGGATCCTTTTTCGTATACACTTTTACCATAGGTACATCAATCATTTTTGTTAATTAAAAAAAAAACAATGGTTAGAAGTTTGCTTGGATAAAATCCAAGAAGACACGTCGTTGAAGGAGTGATACATGCTTCTTCTTCTAATGAACACCCGTCAAGCTAGTGATTGTTTGGAGTGTGTGATAGAGAATATTTTTGAAAGTGTTTTTTGTTTAAAAATATATTAAAATAATATTTTTTATTATTTTTAAAAAAATTATTTTTGATATCGCATTAAAATAATATAAAATTACAAAAAAAATTAAATTAAAATAAAAATATTAAATAAAAAAAATTCTTTTTTTTTTTCAAAAATACTTTTAAAAAACAATGAGAAACAAGCCTCCTCTAAACAATCTATTCCGCAGTGCTTAAAGACAACGTTACATGGTAACAAAATGTTTCCATGTCAACTGCGTGAAGTGAAAGAAATAAATAAGAAGATGATTTTATCAATTACTTTTATTTTTATTATTTTTTATGATCAAGAAAAAAGCCCCAAACGACACTCCAAAAGTCACATCCTTCCCATTCTTCACCGCTTGATATTTTCCCTCCCTCCATCCCCCGATAGACCCCCTACAAAACAAGAAACAAAACCCACCACTGCCTTGGCCTCTATCTCCACAAAAATGGAGACAGCAGTTCTCCTGCGCTCCTCCAACAAACTAATCTTCAACCCTCGCCACTACTCTCCTCATAACTTCTTTCGCCTTCTCTCATCCTCATCCATATCCTCCTCCTCTCTCACCCCTCTTAATCCCCACCGTTCGATTAACCCGCTCACTTCTCGCTCCCTACCCCGCCGCCGCAAACTCATCCCTCCCTCTGCCACGTCATCCTCTTCATCCCCCTCTTTTCACTTCAACAAACACCACTTCTCTACTCTCTCTCCTCACGCCATCGCTTCGCCGCACTCTCTAGGTAAAGTGTATTTCATTTTTCAATTTGAAATCAGAAAAATGAACAACTGAGTTTTGATTTTATGTGTGCCTGCAGATGCTAGCACCGTGCCTGACGAGGTTGCGGCGAAGTATGGATTTGAGAAAGTATCGGGGGAGTTTATTGGAGAGTGTAAATCAAAAGCTGTGTTATTCAAGCATAAAAAAACTGGAGCTGAAGTCATGTCTGTTTCTAATGATGATGAGAATAAAGTTTTCGGCATTGTTTTTCGCACTCCGCCGTAAGTTCTTAGTATCAGCATTAGTATTATTCCTTGTTTTAATTTGATGCCAAGTGGATGCGCTATAAATGGTTTATTCCGTAATTTAGATGAAGAAAACTAGATATTATATCGAAATCTTGAATTTTCGGAGATAGTTAATTTTATAGCATTTAGCATTCTTTTTCGTTGTTTTAAAGCTTAATTTAGTGTTAGTGGACTCAGTTGTGGAGGTTTACAGTAGAAGAGTGTGGATACTGTTGAAAAATGATTGAATTTATTATGATTGTCCAAGTATTGAGTTTTTGAAAGAAAACGGCTATGGAGTGTTTTGTATTTGAAAATTAAAAGCCTTGTGAAAAAGAAAAGGGAAGTGTTTTATGCTCATCTCGGTTTGGTTATTATTGAAAAATAGTTCCTTGAGAGACGACCTGGGAACTTGTTAAACTTGTCAGATTTTGTAACAAGCACCACGAGCTGGCTAGTGACTATTTATAGCTGATGTGCAAGCTACTGATCGTGGCTAATGGTGTAATGCAGGAAGGATTCAACTGGGATACCGCACATATTGGAACACAGTGTATTATGTGGGTCAAGAAAGTACCCATTGAAAGAACCGTTTGTTGAGTTATTGAAAGGAAGTTTGCATACTTTTCTGAATGCATTCACATATCCTGACAGGACTTGCTACCCAGTTGCTTCCACGAATACAAAGGTAAGAGGAAATAATAAATGTACAATATGCAACTCTGGGTAAAAAGAGTAGTTCTCTTTTTGGATTTTGTATAGATTTTAACTCTTGAACCTTGTTTTCCAAAATAGGATTTCTATAACTTGGTTGATGTATACCTGGATGCTGTATTCTTCCCCAAATGTGTGGAGGATTACCAGACTTTTCAACAGGAGGGTTGGCATTTTGAGCTCAATGATCCTTCAGAAGAAATATCTTATAAAGGTTGCACATTTCTAAGAAATACATCCAGCTACTTGTTAGGCAGTATTATTTGCTCCTTCGGCATGCAGCATCTTCATCTTTAATGAATTTATTTTCCCTTTATTTCAGGTGTTGTTTTTAATGAGATGAAGGGTGTCTATTCCCAACCTGATAATATTTTAGGGCGTGCTGCTCAGCAGGCTAGTTCCCCCATCTCTAATTGTTTGATTTTAATCATTTCTGTATGCAAAGTGTTGACTACTTGGACATTCCTTCATGTCTGCTTTACAATCATTCATGAGTACAATTTTCTGAATGCATTTTTTCAAATGCTGTTAATATGATATTTAGTTCACTAATTGCTATTTGTTTTATGTACATGCCTCCACTACACATTATCTTACCCTTAATAACTGTCACTCACAACTTCTGTGCAGGCTCTTTTCCCAGACAATACCTACGGTGTTGATAGTGGAGGGGATCCAAAAGTTATTCCCAAATTAACTTTTGAGCAATTTAAGGTCAGACAATACCTAATTTTAAAGTTCTCAACATACTTGTTCTAGTATGTTAGTGTAGAAGTGTCTATACTATACAATTCATGCAGCTGCTCCCCCCTTTTTTTTTCCTTCTATACTATACAATTCAAACTAATCATTTATTTTTTTTACTGTCTTGACTGTAAAACTTCTGGAACTTTGATGACACTAATCCATTTGTCTGGACTTCGAAAACTTGTGTGTTTTCATTATAGCTTTTAGAAGCTGGATACGTATAAAACTGTATATATGATTTTTTTCAAAATAAACTAGGACGGTGAATAATTCATTATCCATTCACTCATCTTGCCAGCTGCAATAACTTCTCCTTTGTGGTGTGATTTTCATGTCAAATACATCTGGTGCCAAATATTTTCAGTAATTTGCGAATATTTTTATGCATGAATATTGTTTTTTGCCCATGTGCAATCTCTGGTACTGTAGTGAGTACACTATATATATTTATATTTTTTCCTTGTATACATAGCTTATCCTTGGCTTTACTTAGGATCAATGGATTCATGATTATGACTAATACATAAGGTAATCTCTTCTTTACTGACTAAAATATCACAGGAGTTTCATGGTAAATATTACCACCCAAGCAATGCCAGGATATGGTTTTATGGAGATGATGATCCAGCTGAGCGCTTACGCATTCTGAGTGGTACTGCATCCCATCTCTGTTGATAAATTTTGCAAGTAGTTTATGTAATCCATTATTTCCCATTTAAATGCAAGGCATGTGAGCCTATTAGAAAATACCCAGGTAATTTTGTTGTAAAGGGAAGCGATTGCAGATGTTGGCCATGAGTGTAAGACGTTTTTGTTCAAGAAAAAGCTGGAATGAAACCAAAATTTATTCCTTTAATGGGTTTTGTCCGGTGGACTTTGGCATCTGTTTTATATATTTTAATATCTAAATAATTATACCATCATACTTCATCATACTTTGTGTCTTTGTATTCACAAAGCCTGTAGGCTGGCCTATACATTGTTAATATTAATTTTTTTCTATGATCAATTTGCTTTAGAGTAATACTGTCTGTCTTGTACTTTAAGATTATTAGACGGTCAACATTCATCTCATATACCATCACTTGTAATATTCAGCTCAGTAGTTAAGAAAATTTCAGGATTCTGAAAAACTTGTACTTTGATTGTTTCTCTCTTTCTCTCTCAGAGTATCTAGATATGTTTGATGCAAGTTCAGCCCCAAACGAGTCAAGGGTTGAGCAACAAAAACTTTTTTCAGAGCCTGTGAGGATAATTGAAAAATATCCTGCTGGTGATGGAGGTGATTTGAAAAAGAAGCATATGATATGCCTTAATTGGCTGCTAGCAGAAAAGCCCCTAGACTTGGAAACTGAGCTTACACTTGGCTTTTTGGATCATCTTATGTTGGGAACTCCTGCTTCTCCCTTGAGGAAAATCTTGCTGGAAAGTGGTCTTGGAGATGCCATTGTTGGTGGTGGAATTGAAGATGAGCTGCTTCAGCCTCAATTTAGTATTGGGATTGAAAGGTGTCTTTGAAGAGGACATTCAAAAGGTAGAAGAATTAGTCATGAGTACACTTAAAAAGTTAAAAGAGGAAGGATTTGAGACTGAAGCTGTGGAGGCATCCATGAATACAATTGAGTTTTCTCTCAGGGAAAACAATACAGGGTCATTTCCTCGTGGCCTATCACTGATGCTTCGATCCATTGTAAGTCTTTGCATATTTTTTCCCTATCTTCTGCAAACCAGTCATCATTTATTCATTTCAAGTATGATTTTTGTGGTTTTGGTTTGTAGAGCAAATGGATATATGATATGAATCCATTTGAGCCTTTAAAGTATGAGAAACCTTTGATGGCCCTAAAAGCAAGAATAGCCGAGGAAGGTTCCAAAGCTGTTTTTTCTCCTTTAATTGAGAAATTCATCTTGAACAATCCTCACTGTGTTGCTGTTGAAATGCAGGTAAACAGTTTAAATCTGAAAGTTCAGTTTCTATTTGTACTGTACAGTAATTGCTTCAGATGACACTGGGTGTTTTCTGTTTCAGCCTGATCCTGAGAAAGCTTCTCATGATGAAGCTGCTGAAAGAGAAATTTTGGAGAAAGTAAAAGCAAGCATGACTGAAGAAGATCTTGCTGAGCTAGCACGTGCTACACAGGAGCTGAGATTAAAGCAGGAAACTCCCGACCCACCTGAAGCTTTAAGAAGTGTTCCAAGCCTCATTCTGCGTGACATCCCCAAAGAACCCATACATGTTCCCACTGAGGTTATTGTTAAGCTAAGTGTTTTGTGCTTCAATATCCTGCACACAAGAATTATTGGAGACTTGTATTGAGCATTTATATACAAACTGTAGGTTGGGGATATCAATGGAGTGAAAGTATTGAAGCATGACCTCTTCACAAATGATGTCCTTTATGCTGAAATTGTCTTCAATATGAGATCGCTGAAGCAAGAACTCCTTCCTTTGGTGCCGCTTTTCTGGTGAGATGTTGCCTCAAAGATTTTACTCCATGGTCATTTCTTGTCATGCATGCTTTTCTTTCCTGTATCCACTGTTGACATATGTTCGCAAGTTGAGTTTTGCTCAGGTCAGGATAACTGATACGAAATCTTAAAAACAAGATGTGTTATTTCTTGGTCAATTTTAATGGCTGGGCCCTGTCTTAGATATTTCTTTGCAGACTATTTATTCATATTTTCACTATTTCTCGATGTCCTTCCAGCCAGTCATTGCTTGAAATGGGCACAAAGGATTTGACCTTTGTGCAACTTAACCAGTTGATCGGAAGAAAAACTGGAGGTATATCAGTTTATCCATTCACATCATCTGTTCGAGGCAGGGAAGATCCATGTAGTCATATAGTTGTTCGGGGGAAAGCCATGGCTGGGCGTGTTGAAGACTTATTTAACCTGGTAAGTGCGGTTGAATTGTATTGTCACAATAGTCGGTTGAAGTGGCTTTCAAGCACTTGTGTCAGCGTAGGTATTGCAGTTGCTTTTTTTCCTGAAGGCTTCAGCACACTGGGAGAAATTTTGATTATTTTTGCTTCAGTGTCCTTTTAATGTGTTTTTGCTCTTGCTTGCTCTTGTTTGTTGCCTGGGGATGCAACCAATTGATGCAATGTTATTTGTTGTAGGTTAATTGTGTTCTTCAAGAAGTTCGATTTACTGACCAGCAACGATTTAAGCAATTTGTTTCCCAGAGCAAAGCAAGAATGGAGGTACTTATTCATATATTTTTTGTATGACGAATCAGAAATGCAATTGGGTCTGTCTTTAATAAACATCATCTCAAATTTCTCAAAACTCTCTTCAGAACCGTTTAAGAGGCAGTGGCCATGGAATTGCAGCTGCAAGAATGGATGCAAAATTAAATGTTGCAGGATGGATTTCAGAACAAATGGGTGGTGTAAGGTTAGAATGTTCACCTTTTGGATTAATCTGTAATTCTTTGATTTCATCCAACAACCTTATGCAATACAAGTGTTTCAGCTCTATGATTTCAATACATATCCAATAACAATGATTTAGGGTTTGACATAGTGCTAATTGCTTTGAATGTACAAATAATGATTAAAAGATTCAAGTTTCATGGAGAGCCTTCTTACTGCATGAAATGACACTAACACAACTCACTTGTTGTGGTTCTATAGTTACTTGGAATTCCTAAAAGCTCTCGAGAAGAGAGTTGATCAAGATTGGGCTGGAGTTTCCTCATCTCTTGAGGAAATTCGTATATCCTTATTATCAAAGAATGGATGCTTGATAAACATGACTGCTGATGGAAAAGAATCTCACCAACTCAGAAAAGTATGTTAGCAAGTTTCTTGATTTGCTTCCTAGCAAGTCTTCTGTTGAAGCTGCTGCCTGGAATGCTCAACTTTCTCCAGGAAATGAAGCTATTGTGATTCCTACACAGGTGAACAAACTACAATGTTGGTTGCCATACTGTCTTGTTTTCTTGTGGCCAGGGTAAAATTTCTGAGCATTCACCTTCTACAGGTTAATTATGTTGGCAAAGCTGCTAATATCTATGACACCGGTTATAAGCTTCATGGGAGTGCTTATGTTATCTCCAAATACATTAGTAATACATGGTTGTGGGATCGTGTACGTGTTAGTGGTGGGGCATATGGAGGGTTTTGTGATTTTGATACTCACTCAGGTACAATGATGAGATGTAGTGCTCGGCATGGAATTTCAATTAGGCACCATTTGGAACTGGAAAGGAGCTCTAACTGTTACAAAATATAAATCTAACCATTGGAATTCAATTTATGATATTTTGTAGGAGTGTTCTCCTTCTTATCGTATCGTGATCCCAACCTTTTGAAGACACTTGATGTATATGATGGGTCTGGTGCTTTTCTACGTGAATTAGAAATGGACAATGATACTCTAACTAAAGCAATTATTGGAACAATTGGAGACGTGGATTCATACCAGCTGGCAGATGCCAAAGGTTATAGCAGGTATGTGGAGAACATGTTTTAGAACCATTTTTTACTCCAATTTTCTAGACACTCAAAAACCTGTGTCATTGTTTAGCCTTCAAAGTTATCTCCAGAGAACACATGTCTGGGTGACACATACTGTTAATAATTCACTCTTTGGACTTTTTTTAGTGAGATGAGAGATGCAACCCTAACCTTGGTCCCTTCAGAGGCACTTGGAACTTCTGACAATAGCTTCCTCCATTGTGTGTGTTTTGTAGGGTTGACTGCTAGCTTTCTCTGGCTGTCTTTTTAACGTGATTCTCTGTTTGATTTGAGCTTTTTATCTGTTTTGTGTGCTCGAAAGAAGGAATATTTAAACTCTTTTCTCTTTATTCCCCCACCCTACCAAACCCTTATCCAAAAAATACAAAACCCGATCTCAATATGTGGAATCAAAATCTACGAGCCTGACATTGGAAGCCAGTGGTTAAGCAAATAACTTCAAGGAAATGCAGTTCTAATTGGTTTCTAGCGCCCTAAATATATTGTTGTATCCCTTGCCTTTCAGTTTATTGCGGTATTTATTGGGGATCACGGAAGAAGAAAGGCAAAAGAGACGGGAAGAAATATTGTCAACCAGGTAAAGGTTAAGGTTTATTTGCTTTTGTCTGCATTGACCAACACTAAACTTGTGAAAATACAATACCATTGGTTGGTTATTACCCAGAATGGAGGACAGATCAAGTATCGCTTTAGATAAATGGAAAAAGGGAAAGGAAAATAATGGGAGAACGGATGAGGCCATATCATTTACATGTATTTTAATGATAACAATGCAAGTCATGCAAACGGTGATTTGTTTGGCGCCGCATAAAGCTTATCTCTCCATAATCTTGTCATTATAATAGAAAGTTTGAAAGTATTTCTCATCGTGAAACTAACATCATTCTTCTTAGAACTAAAATGATATGTAACTTATAGATGTCAAGAAATATAAAGTTGTCCAGAGTCTCTTTCTTAATTGAAATCAAGTTCAATGCTCATGCATTTAGATGTATTTTTTCGTAGCATGACTTTGATTGTTAGCCTTAGACAATTTGAATGACATTGGCTTCTTCGTTTTGCATACAGATCCACACCAGCACATGTCATTTCTATATTTAGTAGCAATAAGACAGGATGGGTTTTGTTTCAGATCAAGATTTTGATCCTTTCCTCTCCATTATTTTTTTTCCACAGCTTGAAGGACTTCAAGGAATTTGGGGAGGTAATCGAGGCTGTTAAAGATAAAGGGGTTTCAGTTGTTGTGGCATCTCCAGAGGATGTTGATGCTGCAAACAAAGAGCGTTCTAATTACTTTGATGTGAAGAAAGCCCTTTAATGCCAAGGTAATATCAGATCAGCTGATATCCCAATTTTTTTTTTCTTATAGTGATTGACAAATTGTTGATGAATAGAAAATCAGAGGAAAAAAAACCCATACACCATGCCTGTGGTGCCGCAAAGGTTACCTGTATCCTTTAAACTTTGAACAGTAATGTAATTTATCCCTTTGATTTTATTAAGGTGGTGATTGGCATTGCTGGGTAATTATGTTTTTAGATAAAATTATATTTTTTATATAAAAAATATATTATGAAAAACAATTTGCACTGCATTCAAACAAACGGGCACCAACTCAAGAACCGTTGCCTTACTTTTAATGGGTCGATAAACCATTTCCTGCATTTGATCTCACCACCATAGATTCAAGTTCTTTATTATGGCTAGTAGTTTTAGGAACAGATTTTTTTCGGATCCTGTCTACCATTTACAATTTTACATAGTCTTAAGAACAACCTGTGTATTATGGCCAGTAAAACTATAAAACTTGACAAGGGTAGCCGTCCCTGATTATTTCATCATCAAGGGCTCTAAAAAAAACGAGAGAATTTAAAAACAGGTTTTCTCGGCTAGTGTCGACCATTTAATTTATGGGTTCAAATTTAAATCTTCGCAAAGAAAAGAGGGGGGAGAGAACTATGTTTATTAGTGGGGCTCTTTCTTGGTGATTATCTGAATCTCAAACCATGTAACTCGAAAATCCAGTCACAGATGATGAAATCCAAAGGTCCTCTTTTCTCTTAAAGATAATAAAAAAGCTCCAAGTTCAGATGGATTCAGTATTGGTTTTTCTTCAACTTAAGTCGGCTGCTTAAACAGGTCAATGCTACAACCATAGCCTTAATTCCTAAAGCTCCTAACCCTTCCATGGCTAAGGCCTTCAGACCCCTATCTTGTTGCAATACTATCTACAAATGCATTATGAAGATCATTGCTGATAGAATCAAAGGTGTGCTCCTGAATTTGATTGGACCCTCTCAATCAACGGTTTTGGCAAGGAGTATCAATGATAATATTTTACTCTCTTAGCATGGCTCAATGGATTGGTGAGTGTATCTCCACCACTCGATTTCAATCTCCATTAATGGAAAACTACATGGTTTCTTTGTTGGTTCTAGGGGGCTATGACAAGGTGCTCTTAATTATGCCATTTATCTATTTGTTTTAGTGATGGAAGTGCTATCAGGCTGTCAGATGGTGAGAAATATTGTTTTCGCGTTCCATTGTTGTTATGAGAGGGAGGAGATCACTCATTTATGCTTCGTTGATGATGTTTTTTAAAGTAGAGACGAGTTCGGTTTCCTTGGTTAAACCTTGTTTTGATCAATTTCGGGTTGTCTCTTAAAAGAAGTATGTTTTTATATGATACGGAGTCTAATCTTAAAGGGCAGCTTCACAAGAAGGTAAGTTGTCGGTTAGGTAATCTTAGGGTTTTTTTTATCACTACAAAGTTATCCTCTGGTGATTGTGTGATCCTGGTGGACCGCATGGTCAGGGTTTCGTATACACGTGCGGACAGGTCTTTGTCGATGGATTCAAATAGTTCTGTCTGCTTAAATGAATAATTTAATCCTTACATCACCAGAGGGTGATCAGATGTAGGAGCAGCTGTCAAATTGATATTTTATTTGTGGAGCTCTGTTTGAACGCAATAAACCCCACTCAATTAGTTCCTCTAATTTAATTAGTATATCATCAAATTCTAGGTTTTTATTTTTGATTAAATTTTATACCTTCCCTAATTTAATCTCTTATTCTGTTACCTAAGATTTGCAAGCTTCTCTTGGTTTATTACTCATTAAAATTAAATGAGGCTAAATCTCTTTATATATATATATATACAACTTAAAATGTATAGAGGTGACTAGAAGTGATGGTTAAGAAGGGGGGAAGAATCGAATTTATACGATAGATTATTTAAGCTTGTAAGTATTTTGGAAGAAAAAAAACATAATTTTTTAATAGATTAAAACCAACGGATATAAAACTATGTTGTGAATGTTTGAGAATATGATTAAAGTTTTTTTAAAAGTATTTTCCGTTAAAAAATGTATTAAAATAATATTTTTTTTATTTTTAGAAAATTATTTTTGATATCCACACATCAAAATAATATAAAAACATTAAAAAAATCATATTTTTCAAAAATATCTTTTTTTCTTCCAAGAGATTCGAATACGATACAAGAAGTGTTAGAGCAACTCCAACGCATAAGTCATTTGTGTTGACAAAGCCAAATAATTGTTCTTTTATCTATTATGTTTATTTGTCATGTCTCCAACGCAATAGCTATAATGACTTTTTAGTTATTGAAGTGCTACTTAGAGCAACTCCAACCGAGCATGTATCAGTAGAGGCAAAAGCATTTTCTTTATTTTTTGCTTTTTTTTCAATTGTATCATCTCCAACGGAACAACTATTTTGATAGGCAAAATAATTGTTATGTGTTTGAGATGCTAAATATAGCTGAGCAATTGGTAAAAGTCATAATACAGATTACTGCTGCAATATTCCTTTTCTAGGTAATTAAAACACCCAAATCAGACACCTTCGTTCAATTGAAACCAAAGCCATCGAAGAAGAACACAATTTCTATTCAACGAGGGATTTGTAGTCTGTCCAGAAAAAAAAGGAGAATAGAAGTCGAACAACCAATTATTTTATTTTCTGTTCAAAAGTTAGTTTTCCAAACCGTTTCTATTTTATGTTTCTTGCGTATGCTCTACGAACCCAAATGGAGATGAGTGTGGGTATATTTGTGATTGGTGTTGTGGGGTTTGTTTTTGGGCTAATTGTTTGTTCTAGGAATTGCAAGTTTTGTTTTTTACTTTGATTTTGGTTCTCTAGATGGATTTGGGAGGGGTTTTGTTGTTGTTTTAATGGGTTGATTTGCCTTGTTTGGCAATGAGTCAAGACGGAGAAGAACTCGGTCTTTCTTTGTTCTTTGTTCGTGTCTTGTGAGTGCTTTATTTCACGAAGAAGAACTTGATTCTCTTAACACGAGGAAACGAATTACTTTCCAGCTTTTCTGTTTGACTATTTTGTCTCCAAATCTTCATATTTTTCATGAAACAAGCAAAGATATATCGTTTGATCTGCTCTCTAATCGGTGGAATCGGTTTCTTATTTTTACTTCCTCTTTTGGGCACCACCATTTCAAGATTGTTTGATCCTCGAGTTGGCACAACTGTCATCTTATCGGTCAATCACTCACTTGAGCTCAAGAAATAGCAAGAAATGGCTTAAATTGTGAAGAGAAAGAGAGTAATAACGAGAAAAAAAAAAGATCTAGGCTTGGCTTATTTTGGTCTTTGAAGAAGCTGAAGTAGAGATGATGTTGGTGGTGGCAGTGGTGTTAATACGTTAAAATGATGAAAAGATGATAGAAATGGACAAGCATCTTTCTAGATTTTGTTTATTTGGATGAAATGTGGATTTGGGATTTGTTGATCATGTGCATTTGGATGTGTGGTTTGTGTTGCATGCCAGAAAAAATGAGTTTTAGTTATTTTTGTGTTTTTTGTATTATTTTGATACTGGGATAATCTTAGATTTGGTTTGTTTCGTGATATGCTCTTGTTTTTATTATGGTTCATGATTTGTATTGGTAGGTTTTTGCAGAAAAAATTGTGCTTTTTAGTTATCTTAGTAGATTTTTCTACATGTTGTTGAAGGATGTTTTTTTATTATAGATGATGAGTATAGTTGTATGTTTGTTTGATTTTTTTATTTAAAATAATTAAAAATTTAATAATTATAATGTTGGAGGGTTTTATAAAAGCAATTATTTAATTATATAACTTCCTCATATTAATTGTATAATTATATTATATATAAAATAATTGCACTACATAATTTTGGCTTTTTTAAATGACATTTAGCATTGGAATACACATAAACAAAAAGATTATATTTACAATATTCAAAGAGCTATTTTATCAATTTAGCTCTTCAAAATAACTTTTACCATTGGAGTTGCTCTAATAAATATGTATAGAGTAAAGCCAAAAGTTAAAAAAGTATTGAAAAAAGTACACATAGGAAAGACCTTTTGCAAGTGTAAGCTGGGAAGTTCTAATTTTTCTACTTTAGTTTTTCTAGGTACTTTAAAAGCACAAGAAAACAAGATTGAAAATAAATGTGTTTGATAATTATATACAAGAAAAAATAATTATCTATATATCATATTGAGTTATCATAAAAAAATCATGATAAAATCTTAATCAATTTATTTTATTTTTAATATATATTATTATGAAACTTTTATATTTAAAAAATAATTAGATATTTTAAAATATTAGTGATTTTTTTTTCAAATTTTATTTTTGTATTAAATTAAATTAAAAATTTAACAATTATAATGTTGGAGGGTTTTTTAAAGATATTATATAACTTATTTAACTATATAACTTAATCTTATTAATTGTATAGTTAATTGCATAATTATATTATATACAAAATAATTGCATTATATTTAGAATAATATAAAAAAAATAACTCTTCTAAATTTTTTTACCATTAAAATACACATAAATAAAAAATTATATTTATATTATTTAAAAAATTATTTTATCAATTTAGTCCTCTAAGCTATCTTTTAGAGTTGCTTTTAGCAGGCTACAAATACATAAAAGCCATAAGTAAATAAATCCAAAAACTGCACACATGGCATGCATTTTAACGTGTTAGCAATTCATTGGTTAACAAAAGAATCTCTCAACCGCCAGATCTCCCTCAAGGATCCCGATGCTGTTTCCTGATCACCGTCAAGCAATCAGGAGTCAGGACCAAGTCTTGAGGGGACATTTCAAATTACAAATCTCATCCGTCCATTAAAGCAACGGCTTTCCTTCATTCAGTGCCTCCGTTTTAACCGTCCTCACTCCGCGCTCTCTCTCCTCTCTTCCGAAACCAGAATTAAAGCACCCAAGAAATGGGAGAGAATAGTAAGCGAGTAGCAGAAACTGAAATTCCGGAATCCTCAATCACAAGTTTCTCAAAGAAAATGAAATTTGATTTTGATTTCGAAGAGTTTAACTTACCTTCGTTAAATTTGAAGCTCCAACCTCTTCGTTGCACCAATATGGTGCCGCAGGAAGTGATTTCATCGGAAAACTCATCGAATTCCAGTGGCTTTCTAACAGGGCATTCCAGCTGCCGCGACTCTCCAGTTTCCTGCTGCTCCAGCAATGCACCGGTCCAGGTTGTGAAGGATAGCTTGAGGCTTCAAGATCTGGAGGTGAATTTAAAATTCAAAAATTATAAGAATTTTGGTCGTATTTTGTTTCTGTTCTTCACGGAGAAAAGAGAGGAAAATAAACAAGTTTTGAGATGCTTTTGGAATCTTCATGCGAGTTTAAATTTTTTTCTTAGTTTGCGTAAACTTTCCTTTGTTTTCTAAGTGAACAAACAGGGGCGTTCGTTCAGATTTTATCATGGAATTTAAGTTTTGCAGTGTGTTGCAGCTTTTGTTTTGTGAGTAAAGAATGAAAAACAACCGAGAAGATTTAGATTTTGAATGAATATAAAGTTTTTCTCAGTCCCCGCAGATTTTTCTCACTAAACAAACGAAGACATACAAAATTCGTGACGTGATTTTGTCTTACAGTTTGTTTACTGAGAAAATGAAGGAAACAGAATTTCATACTCTCGCTTTCAAAATTAAATCAGTTGTGTTTGTTACTGGTCGTTACTATTATTTGTTCCTTTATTCTGCAACCTTCAGTTTCTCGTGTTTAAAGAAGAGTACCGACATTAATCAGCAGTAATAATTATGAGATTTTATTTACATTTGCAGGCGAAGAGTTCCGAAACGGAAAGCTCAACGTGCATTGACAGGAAATTCAGGTTCAAATAATTTTTAATTTATCACCTTCGCTTCATTAATTAATATTCCTTCGTGGTCTCAGAAAACGAAACCGTCCTTTAACTCTTCACTTCTCCAAACTAAATCACCCTTGGTTGCATTAGAGAAACCACTCCTTCAAGCGAGTTTCACGGCAACACCGATCGCATGGGCTCACCGGAAGCTATAGATAAGAAGGAGAATCTTCATCAGAGAAACTCACCGGCGGCGAGAATGCCGAGTCTGGCGGAGATCGACTCATTTTTCGCGGGGGCAGAGAAAGAGGAGCAGAAAAGATTCGCGGAGAAGTAAGCTAGCAGGAGCCCTATTGTGGAGCGTCGCAGATAACTTTTTTATTTGGTGTGGCGTAGGATAAGGAGTGCGGATACTGAGCGTATTTTAGGGACGGAAGAGAAACTAACCAACTAACAAGCTTGCATTCGAAATTTGCAGGTACAACTATGATGTCGTGATGGACTTGCCGATGGAGGGCCACTACCAGTGGATTTGTTTGAAGCCATAGAGGGGAATAGAGAACTGAAATTGCCAATTTAAGGGAAGGTTGTCTGGTTTGTTGCTGTACAGTATTTTCTTCTTTCATTATCTATATTATTATTATTTTTATATTTGAAGCCTGATACTATATGGTGATCTAACTGAGGTTCCAAAACTTTGAGCTGGTTAGAGGGGGCACGGTTTCAGTTATTCTTAAGGGAGAGGAGATGGCAGGGATTTGATGGCTTTTATTTTGTTTTTGTATTGGGAAAAAGAAAGTTATTTTTTGTTTGAGCTTTCGGCTTGGCTGTTTATGGATGTTCTTTTTGAGGTTGCTTTTTTATGTTATCATTACATTTATTTCCCTTTTCAGCTTAATTTTGGAATATTATCTGAAATATCATTGGCTCGGCATGATGGTGATCTCTTCTGCCAGTTACCAGTATATATATATATATATCATTGGAAAACGGCGCGTCCTGGTGTCAGGGAGTTTGTTTTTCTTTTTCGGAATTAGAACCCAAGTTATAATACGGCGCGTCCTGGTTTAGTCATAGCTTAGCTCCGAATTTATTTATTTGCCGAAACATCTTATGAATTTAAAGAAAGACTCGAAAAGTAGTACTCCTATCATTTTCAAATGAAGAGAGCTCAATTTGGGTTTTCGAATTCAAGAAATTATATATATATGTATGTATGTATGTATGTATGTATGTATGTATGTATGTATGTATGTATGAATGAATGAATGACAGGCTCGGCCGGAGACCAGCACTCGGGGTGTGTGGCTAAGTTAATTTTATCATGATAAGTATGATTCTATCCTGTTTTACATTGTATTTCATCTTATAATACGGTGCATCCTGGTCTAGTCATAGCTTAGTTCTGAATAAATTTATTTGCTAGATAAGTATGATTCTATTTTGTTTAATATTGTGTGTTCAAAAATGTTTTTTTTTTAAATTAAATTAAAAAAATAAAAATTTATGCTTTTAGAAATGATGTCAAAATAATTTTTAAATGAAAATATATTTTTAAATGAAAATATATTTTTAAAACCAATATTAATAGCATGGTGCTGTTATCAATTATTGTTTATGTGTCGGGGTGCTGTGATATATTGTCCGTTGGAGAGCCAACATGATTGGCTGTATTGTACTGGTGAGAGCACAACAGATAATTCTGGGTGAGGATAGAAGTTGATCCTCAGCACCGTTCAAAAAGCAAGCACAGGAAGGGTAAAAAATCTATCGTTGTCGATCGAGATAACCGATGAGCAGAGGCTGGCTGGGGGAGGAAAGGAAACAGAAGAAACCAGAAGACTGGTACATTGCACGTTGGCCGAATGGTATTGACAATGACGTACAAGAGGGAGGCAGAGTTATAGCGAACCAGCCGCTTGTTTTTGTAAGGTAAGGTAGTTTGTATTTCCTTTTTTTGTATTTCTACTGTTTTTTACGGTGAAGTGATAGCGTCGGTCACACACAGATTTATCTTCATTACTTGTTTTTGGACTATTGAGTTAGGGTTATTCTTTTTTAATACACAAAAAAACTTATTTAGATATTATTCATCTTTTACTAGTTTGCAATTAGTTGAATAGTACAACAAAATATATATATATATTTAAAAAATAACATCTTTTGAAACTAAAAAATGTTTCTATTTAAACACGCGAAACACATTTTTATATCCAGTGATGATTCCTAAAACAATACTATGATCATACCTGGTTTTACTTTGGTAAATACAGTAGATAGATAGCCCTTGCTATGCTACGGCGAAAATCAAACTATCTTTTACTTGCGCTGAAGAAAAATATTTAAGCGAAAAGAATATGAGATATCTCATGAAATTCACTAAAAAACATGAACAGAGAGATATGAAATAAAAATGATCCGAAAAACAGACTACCAAAATAAACTTATAAAGTTCAAGATCTAATAATTTAATGTTAAAAATAAAAAATAAAAAATATATATGAGCTAAGGAAAACAAACCCATGTCAACTCAAGATAACTTGCCTAACCCATAACACGCGATATGAGATCAGAATAAAAAAAAAATTCAAAAGAAGAACCTAGTAAAAAAAAAACGAAAAAGTTTAATAAAATAAACTATTTTTAAAAAAATAGTCAACCCGTAATTAACTTTAAAGTGAAAAAATGACAAGGATCAAGGGAAAAATAATTTAATCCAAAAAATGATGAAACAGAAAAAAAAATCATAAAAAATCAAGGAAATTTTTTTGGAGTAAATTCAAGTTAACTCGACTAACTCGGCAATCACAGCATGGGATTAAAATAAAAAAAAGTCTTTCCAAAGAAGGGACCTAACAAAAAAAACTGAAGTTAAATAAAAAAAATCTAGAAAAAAAAAGACAAATTGAGCCATGTGAGCTTGACTACCTTGTCCTCAAAATAACAAAAAACAAACAAAAAAATATCAAAGTGGAAGGGTAAATAATTTAATGCATAATGATAAAAAAATTAAAAAAAACTATAAAAATCAAGGGGGGACCGGGGACCATAGTAAACTTAGGGTTAACGCGACCAACTCACCACTTGTAACATGAGATCATGATTAAAAAGAACTTTCTAAAAGAAAGACATGGCAAAATAAACAAATTTCAAAGTTATAGTAAAAAACAATATTGAGTAAGAAAATGCTAGCTAACTTTGGTTAGCTTACAAAAATATGAAGAAAAAAAAACAAAAAAAAAACTAATAAAGGTCAAGGTGAATAACTTAATGCAAAATTATAAAATATTAAAAAAGAAATGAGTCAACCTGGGTTAACTCGACGCATGAGATCACAATTTTAAAAAAATAGACTTTCTAAAAGAGGGTACATGGCAAAAAATATCAAAGATAGATAAAAAAAAAGTATTGAGTAAGAAAATACAAACTAACTTAGATTAACTTGACTAACCACATTTGGGGTAACATGATAGAAAAGAAAAGTGAAAACATCACATAGATCAAAGATCAATAATTTAATGTCAAACAATAAAGTTATAAAAAATGAAATAATTTTTCATAAAAATTTAAGGAAAACAAATTTGAATCAATCATGGTTAACCTCACTAACTTATTACCCTCGTCATTACTTAATAAAAAAAAATGGAAACAAAATAACTTAATAAAAAGAAAAGTAGAATAAACAATCAAGCTAAGAGCCTTATAACTAAATATCAAATGATAAAGTTAATAAATAAAATAAATTTTCAATAAAGGATTGCCCTATTGAAAGCCTACCATGAAAAAAATGAAAAACAACAAAGTAAAATATCAAACCACAAAACAATTTAAAATCCAAACAATGCATACCAAATATGGTATAAAAACAAAATGATAGAAAAATAATCAAGGGCTAAATTGAAAATTTTAAAAAACTGAAAAAAATGATTAAAAAAGGATAATTGAAAGAATCGAGACCCAAAATTATACAAAAAATCAAAAGAAATTAAATGTTGAGAGACAAAATTGAATTAAAAAAACACAAATCAAGAAAAGAAATAAGAATATAACAATAAAGGAATGAGTACCATTAACATATTAAATACAGTTCAATTGTAAGGGAACAAAATTGAGAAAAAAGATAGTAATTAAGAAAAAATATAAAAATACAAAAATAGAACAATAAAAAAACAGATAAAAAATTTCAAATTAAAATAAAATGTATAGGAACAAAAAAAAAGGAAGCTAAACTTATACAAAGAATCTAAAGTCAAATAAATACTAATTAAAAGAAAGAGAACCACATAAATGAGAACACAATTGGTTTTTGGGAAGGTGAGATGCAAATTTCAAGGATTTGGGAAAGGAAAAAGAAGAGAAATAAAGAAAAATCCATTACAACCTAACATGACCTCTTCTATAAGTACACGTCACACCATTAAAAAGATGATGGATTGGATTTCTTTTTCTTGTAATCCTCAGATAAACACCGACTCATGTGCCTGTAATTCTTGAATCTTTGGATTTCTAGCCAATTCTGCATTTAAAAATAAATAAATTTAGCCTAAAATAGGAACATAGCATGAAATTTAGTCATGCACACCAACCACCCCACCCCCAGAAGATGCGTGGATTGTTGATTTTCAGTTGCTCCACCAAACAATTTGAGAGATTGGCATCACGGGCCGGGGACTGTTCAAAACTGAAAAGAAGAAAGTTAAATAAAACTCCTCTCACCAACTTTGATACGACATCGTGTTTGGTCAATGGCATTGGGCCGGGACGTCATAAACTTATCCCGGAACGGAAATCTTACGTGGCAAACAAATCATGAAATAATTAATTGGATAAAGGAAAAAAAAAGGGAGAATCGTTCTAAAAAAGGACGCCCTCATGAGCTAAGAAATAATAATCTCACCTAAAAATTCACAATCCACACGCAGTTCTTTCGTTTTATTTTCTTTCTTAGAATTCAACTCTCCACCAAAGAAGTCTAATTTGAAGGAGCAGCAGTAATGTTTTGTGGCGGTAGTGTTTATTGGGGAAGGAAAGAAGGTGAATCGAAAGGAATTGTGGTCATGTTCGCATGGAATTCTATTCATGAGAAACATTTGAAGAGTTACTTGGATTTGTATTCCTCTCTTGGTTGGAATTCCCTCGTTTCTCATGCCGATTTCCTCTCCGCGTTAGTCTTTCTTTCTTTGCCGCTGTTTGGATGCTAATAGAATCATTTTTCTTATAATTTTTTTTAATAACTTTGATAGTGTCTTACCGATTACAGTGTCAAATTTATTTCAGCTTTCTATATTTTTAGTGAAATAAATACCTAAATAATGTCATTTTTTTTAATTGCTGTGATATTCGAAAGTTTCTGAGTAGCCAAACAGAGCATTTGGGGTTTCTAATCAACTTAATAATGTCCAATTATGTGCGGGTCCTAGTGTTGATTGGTGAAATATGACTTATTTTGTAAAAAGAAAATGTGTGTGGATTTTAGTAATTCTATGATAATTGCATTCATGATGACTTATATAGGAGGATGAAGGCCAAAAAGTAGATTGGTCAACGGTAAGAAAGGCAAAATCCTTGTTAGATTGATAATTAAGGTTTGTATTAGAGAGAACTGAATGGCTATATGCTGCTGATGCTGTTGTTTTTATTTGAATGGCTATATGTTATTAAATGGAATGAGTATTGTGAGTCTGGTTCATTATTTGGATATCTTTTGTGTACCATGATTGAAGGGACAGGCTCAATCAACTCTTTTATATGCAATCAGTTGCTCAAACTCATTTGCAAAGACAGTGATGCTAAGATTTTTTGTGTCTGTTGGGTTGTGTTGGGAGAGGGGGTGGTGAGTTGAATTTGATGTGTGTTTGTTGCTGGCTAATAATCTACAGATTTTATCCTGAAAGGGCTTTATCACTGGCATATATTCTCCTCAATGAGCTTGTTGAGGTCAGTTACTTAAACTCTTACTAATTTTCAATTGTTTGATTAGATTTAGATCATCATCCAAAAGTTTATTATTATGCAGTTCCAATGTGTGGGAGTGACTATGTTTGTGGGGTCCATATTGGTCAAAATCATGCCAACGAAATTATTTATCCCCTTTCCATTGCTGTGACAGCAGTGAAATAGAGCATCTCTCATAATACATAGAGTAATTACCTCCTGGTTTTTGGTTTGTTTTCTTTTTGGAGTATGCAATTTGCCAGGTTATCAGTGAAAGTAAATCTCTCACCACCCACCTTAATGAACCATGTTCATTCAGAAAGAGTTCTGATATTCTTTATTCTTTATGATTTAACATGCTGGCTAGAGGGGTATACGTTGAGCCAATATGAAATTTTTGCTCTATACATCATATTAACACATCTGCTCATACTAAAGAATTTGTGAAGGTTAACACCATTCAGTTGATTTTCCCTGGAGAATGATCGATAATAACATCAGGAAATAAGGAAGTATAGTCAGGTTCATGATGCAATGGTGAAGTCAGGGTCTTGAAGCGGAACTATAAATGGTTCACATCTGGACATCCTCTATAAATGGTTTAAATCACTTGTTTTTGTTATGCAGGATCTAAGGGTTAGACCATGCCCAATTGTATTTGTTGCGTTTTCTGGGGGTCCAAAAGC
This sequence comes from Salix udensis, assembly GCA_029204005.1. Classification (NCBI taxonomy): domain Eukaryota; kingdom Viridiplantae; phylum Streptophyta; class Magnoliopsida; order Malpighiales; family Salicaceae; genus Salix; species Salix udensis. The sequence goes on from CM055022.1 coordinate 13,791,219, forward strand.
TTGCATGTACAAGGTTTTTCAGGTAATTTTAGTGAAGTTTTTAGATTCTGATTTGTGTTTTTTTCCCTTTCACCAACACTGACAGTAGAAGTAATTTTACCAATGCAGATTATTCAAGGAACATGTGAAGGTCATCTTAATCTAGTACGCATTGTCTTTCTTCTATTTTCATATGATTATCCTCACCTTCATAGGTCTATTTAATAGAAAGTTTTTTTTTGTTCTTTTTTAATGTTCTCTCTATTTGTTTTATTCTGTGAAGGATGAAAGTAGGTTGGTAAAGAATTGCATTTCTGGGCATATCTATGACTCTTGCCCCATAGATTTTACAAGTGATTTGGGTGCCCGATTTGCTCTACACCCTGCAATTCAAAGAATGCCTGGTCCATCAAAATTTGTGTCATGGGTTGCAAAAGGCCTTGCTTCTGGACTAGATGGTTTATACCTTACAAGGTTTGAATCCCAGCATGCTGAGTATTGGCAGACTCTGTATTCTTCAATTGTAAGTTCTAACTGGCCTTCAGCTCCCCTAAAGTTGTATGTCTTTCTCAATCAGTATATTTAACTTTCATTTCTCCTCTATAGGACATGGGCGCTCCATATCTAATTTTATGCTCAGAGAATGATGACCTTGCACCTTATATTGTTATCTCCAAATTTGCTCAACGATTACAAGATCTAGGGGCAGATGTTAAGCTTGTAAAGTGGAATCATTCACCTCACATAGGTTTGTTTCAGACCCATTCTTTTGTATTTTGTTAATACAGTTTGCAGTGGTTTTAAATGCTATTAATGGTTAAAGTGCCTTACTGAAATATAAGAATATTTTATGTGCATGTTTTGATTATGAGGCCACTATGGCAAATCAAGTAAATACAACCAAAATTTTAGCGCTAATGTGCTTGTTAGCAGATAAGTTGAATACCTTTTCTTTTGTTGATACTGAGTGGATGAGTGCTTGAAAGTTGAGAGTTTACCTTTTTTTCTCATTATAGAACCTTGTTTCATTTGATAAACCCTAGTCATCATACCTATTTGGTGATTGTAGTAATGAGCAATGGAAGTTTTGTAACATTACATCTTTATGGTCAACAAAGAACATTAGTTTCCTGCCTGCTGTTATAGGCAGGAGGAAATCCTTCTACCTAACGCGAGATAATCTCTCAAGCCACCTTCTGTGGATAGCATTAATTGCTTTATAATTCATAATCAATACAAAGCTTCTGTTTGATCACTAATCTCTTTGTCTAAATGAAAGTAGCCCTTTTGTTATATATTAATGAAATTGATCCAGAGAATACATAGTCTTTGCATATCAGCACTTTATTAGGGGCATGGATTTGCTTAATATGGGCACTGACACTAATTGGCCCTTTGGTCCACTAGTTGTGGCTTCCTGTAAAAGTCAGAGGCGATGGGTTCAGCTCTTAGTGAGAAAGCTGAGCTTCTAGATGATAGTAATACAGGCACTTATCGTCATTCATGTTACGTAATGACATTACTTGATGTCACTATGTAAGGTGAGGAATGAAAGGCAGTATTATTTCTTTGGAACAAGCATTGTCGAGATCTGAAATCCTACCATTATGATCTTTGTTGCGTCTTGTTTCCTTTCTGCAGGATGCATATGGAGATTTAATCTCAGAAAAACTGTGAATAGTACCTTAAAATGCTTCCAAGAGAAAGTGGGATGAATAAGGAAATTCAAATCTTATGCTCATCTACTTCTTTGAATATGGAGAAGACAATATGATCTCTTCAAATCTGAGTATCTTTGCTTGCAGATTTGCAGATTTACGGTTTGCAGTTGGATCAATGATTGTAGTAATCATTTCCAATCAACATGTTCAGCCAATAGTGTCTGTATGTTGTGGGTTTCTTTCTTCTTACTTACCATGAGAATGAGATGGAGAGCAAAGCATAAAAGTTAAACAGCTCAAGTTCCATTAGTTGACAAGTTATTGGACTACTTTTGTTGCTTGGAATTGAGTTTCTATATTACTTCTATCTTTTCTATTGCAGCATGTCCCTTACATGTTAAGACCCTTACATGTTAAGACCGAACTAATTCCATCCACTTGGCATTTCAGGTCATTACAAGCATAATCCAATCCAGTACAGGGCTGCAGTGACCAATTTGCTTGACAAGGCACCTTCAGTTTATTATCGAAGAATCCTACAACTCAGAGAGGGAATTGGCTTGGACGGTATGCATGATGAGATGTCGGAATTAATATGCGACCTTCAGAAAGCTGCTGTTAACTCAAACCAAAGCTTAAGAAGAGTTGCTGTTGAGCCAGGTGACCACTTCTTTGTCCCCAGTTCAGCAGAATATTACAATTCCAGGGAGTCGGGACCCCTCCAAGATGAAACGAAGGAAAGATCGATTTATCTGCCAAACCCTCCAAGTATTAGTGCTCACAGTGTACTTGGCCAAATCCTCTTTGATGCATGTGTCCCAAAGAATGTTGAAGGTTGGGATATTAGATTTTCTGGTACTCTGAATGGGCAGCCGATTGCTTCTGCTCATAGGAGACACTCACCTTTTCATGGTATCAAACTCACTCGTCGTTCAAGATTATGATGCTGTCTGGACTGGACACGGCAAAATCATGCCATTGGCTTTATATGCATCCATCAAAAGTTTGCAGGAGATTTTGAGCAAGCTGTCTTTATGCTGGACAAGTAATGCTGGAGACTAGGAGAAGAAGCTGAGGTCTTTTGACATTTTGCAGGACAACTGGCTTGGATATCTTTGCTCTAGCTTCTGAGCCATTCCTATGGCATGGTAGTGCACAGGTAGAGCAGTTAGTGTAATATTATGTGTACAGTAGAGTGCCTGTGACAGATCTGCTTGATATGCGTTGCTAGGAAATTTGAATGTATGGTTGGCTGGTCTGTGATATGCTCTTGTGAGAAGAAAACGAAGGAAGATGATGGTTGTATTTATAGCTTAGGGCCTGGGCTGCTGATTGAACTTTCCGCTCAATGACCTGCGATTTGACGAGGAGTTTTATGCACGCGCTCTTTGGCACCGTGTATCTAGAGCTAATTGTGATTTTAGAAAATGAATGCCCAGTAAATGATCCAGATTTAGGCAGGAGATTTTTATCTGAGCATTGAGTTCTGTACGTGGTTCTTTTCTTTTCTTTTCATTGTTGTTTGTTTAGATTTTGCTATGCATTGATTTCTGCTCATCGCTAACCCCATGCCCTTGGTTTTATATTTTGATTGTTTGCAGATCCCAGGTGGCAGTTCAGCCAGATCACGAAGCTCCTCCACGAAAAGCGATAATGGAGTCTGGGCATGTTTCTGTATCTGGTAATGCTAATGACTTCGCCATCAGGAGTCCTGCGCCTGGATCATTTATTGGACATTCATTCTCTATAATCACAATTAGCTCTACATACACGGTGTGCAAAACCAATCTATACATCTTGTGAGATGTCCAAGTGATCCCTACAAGCTTCTCAGCAACACAATTCTCTATGGGGCAATTTAGTATTTTTACTATGAGGGCGGCTTGAGTGGCAAAAACATTAGCGAGCTTAGCCAGGGACGGCCGGCAGTGGTGAAACCCGGGCCTCGGAGTGAAAGGTGGTCATCTTGGCTAGTGAGTTGGTAGCCTGGTACCACCTTCAATCTTGGCTAAAGCTCCTGCCCGGATCCCTTTGTTTTTTCCTCCCAAAATCTTTGTTCGTATCATAAAACCTTTTTTTTTTAATGAAAAGTAAGAAATATGATCACAGAAGAAAAAACTCTCACTAGAAAACAAGAAATGTGTCCTTCTAACTAGTTCTCATAAAATATGGAAACTATAATCTATAAAATTCATCTTTAATATTTTTATTTTTTATCAATCTAATGATTTTCAATTCTTCATGATAATATCACGATTTAACAGGAAGTTTCAATTTTTATTTTCCTAATTATTTTATTTTTAACATCCCATAAAAAAAATAATTTTCCCTATCCAGTATCAGGTGCACTTCAATTGAATAAAATGTAAAGGGAAATCTTTCTAATCTAGCTCACCTCCGGTTTTGGAATCATTAATATTTTTTATAGTGATTTCTAACGTGGCATTTAAATTTGATCCAAGGGAAAATGAAAGCACCACATAACTCAAATAGAAAAAAGTTCAAAAGTATGGAAACGTATTTCCACAACGAAAATAGAAAAAAATTCATAAGTATTAAATGTGCTGTAAAGAAAACAAATAATATATAATAACATAGATATTCATAATGAATCTTAGAAGAAACAATAGAAAATACCTCTTATTATGAATTTTCCTATTTTCAAAGCTCTAAAAATACAAAACAAATAAATTTATTTATAGAAGAAGAAAATTGAATTCAAGAGTCATGCAAATTCAAAAAGACTAAACTCATGAGTCATGGAAAACCAAAAGACTAAACTTAAGTCATTGACATTTCAATACAAATAATTATGAATTTTATAACACTTGCCCTTGAATGACAATGTACTAAAAAAATGTGCCTCATTAAAACCTTGCAAAGAAAAATTCAATGGGAAAAAAAAACTAAACGAAGGAAAAAAAGTTCAATATTCTTTTGTGATTTCTAAATACTTTAGAATTCAATAAAAGGTCTTATACTGGTACTTCAAGATTCATATTTTAATACTTTAAGATTTTTAAAAAAAAATTAAAAACCTTGCAAAGGAAAACCTAGTAGGAAAAACCTAAGTGAAGGTAAAAAAGTACAATTTACATTGATTTCCTCTAAAAAAATACATGTCTTATGATAAAAATTTAAAATAACGTATTCCAGTATTATGGGCAAGTTTCTTGAAGTTGAGGTTGGTTTAGACTTTGTGAATAAGCCTGCTAAATTATCACTTAACTCATATATATATATATATGCAATCATCACTAAAATTTGATAAATTTAGGAATAATATGATCCATCGTATTCAGACTGTTTGATTTTTTAAATCATTGATTTGAACTCTATATCATAGAGAAAAACATAACTATTTTTATTTAAAATAAAATACATATGCACTAAAATGGATTTTTGCTGCTAAAAGAAATACATGTAAGATTCTATTCGCAATTCCACCCTCGTGTTCGTTACCTAAAATGGAGCACAGTTTTGATAAACAGTGAGCAAGCAATATCCAGGCACCTTCATCCTCGCCAACCTCCTGCCCGGCCCTGGTCCTAGAAAAACTCTCATATTTATCCTGTCCATTCTGCTCTCTGTCGATATATGCACTATGTTTACTATGTTTACATATGTACGAATGGTAGCGTGTAGTAGTACAGTAATTATAACAAAAAACAACAATTGATGGCGCTTCTCGATTGCTTCTGTTTCTCTCTGCTGACTTGCCTGTCACCCGCTTTAATTGCCTTGTATATAGTGCCTCTAATCAGGATTTTCTTGATAAATATCCTGTCTTCAATTAGATGTCACTGTCACCAGTCTTGATTGATTGAAATTTGTGAACTGATAGAGTTAAATCATGTTACCTGATCATGATCAGGTAGTTTCCAGCACTTCAAGGAATCTCACTCCCAAGTAGTTTTGGGTCAGTGCATTTATTTGATTATGTTTTTATCATAAGTAGCTCATTTTCCTGCAGACAAGATTTGTCTTTGTAAGAGTTCTGCCTCAGTTTTATTTTTATCTTGTTACAGTCATAATCGAAAGACGGCCATGCTTAAGTCACTAGAGTGATCGCGCGGAAAAACAATTCTGTGATGGAGAGAGCTGAAGAGATTCAAGCTTATCTCGGAAACAAATTCCTAACTTGTGTCGAGTCCATGCTCCCATACCATGTTTATGGGGGATTTTGGCTGTTAGATTCTTATTTCCACGTTCATATTGGATGTTGACAAAATTTCAGGACTCTTGATATACCTTCTTTTCCCTTTCTGGTTTGATTAAGGGTTTGCCAAGAAAGTTTTGTCATCCGCATTTTCCATAATCATTCTGGTGGATGAAACTGGAAAGGTGTATCAGCTAGTATATATCGCAGAAAGGACCGCGTTAGTGGAGGGTGGAGAGGGTTTTCAACGGAGCACTGATTCCTTGAGCAAGATGCTTTCGTTTTCCAGATGATCGAACCCCGACAAAGCTTGTATAATCTGCAAAAATTACATTTACAACTCTTCTGTTAAAGCAATTTGTATAGTCTGCAGAAACTATAGTAAAACAGTTGGGTTTCTTAGTTCATTGCCACGATAAGGGATCATAGCAGCTGTAGCCGTGGATGCTCAGCTTTGTTATTGTTTTTTCTTAATTCTTTTCCAAATGATAGAGAGACGGCACCTCACTACCCCACTGTCAGAGAAAATCGATTATCTGAAACGGACGGCGCTCTTGGCCTTGTTCATTCATCCCATGCAAAACAAACAGATTTTGGTGAGCAGCGTGCTTCTCGGTCAGCCAGGAGGATGCTTCCGTTATCATTAAAGAATAGATATTTGCTTCGTACGTTGTGTTGAGGCTGTCTTCAGCTTTGTCCTCTGAATCTTTCAGACAATTCAAAAGAAAAACTGATGGAAGTTCTGTAGCTGTTATCTACCGATGTTGTTTCTCTTCAACTTTTCAAATGATCATGCATGACAGAACGTTTCCAATGGCAGTTAGATTGACGAGAGATCCCTGATCATGTTAACAGATACTAATCTCTGTCCCTCTGCAAATCAATCTGCGGGATGGCAGGAGCTCAGATACTTTCAGAAGGTAAATGTGCATGCATGCTCTGCTATTGATAAATCACTATTTATCCGCCGGCACGCACCCCTTTTACCATGTGGCACCGGTTCAGATCCTTAGGATTGCAGGTGTTTTTTCCCCGAAAAACATGGCTAAACGTCTCGACAATGCAGTGACAGAAGGGGAGGTTTATTTTATTTATTTATTTTATTTCTTTTTAGAGTGAACTCCCTTTCGCCTCCAATAAGGATCAAAATATTCGATTTGTGATCATTAAATATTTTAAATCACAGAGAATACATATCAAAAAAGAAAAAAAATAGTCGATAAGTTTTCAAACTTGGATTTAAAATAAAATAGGTGGTAATAAAAACTTGACTTGGTACCAGATTGCAAGTAAATAATATTCACCCCCAGATGATGACATTATGGAAATAACAAATGACATCTGTAGAGGGATCAAAAAAGTCAAACGACTTCACAAGTAAAGTTCACTCCTTCAAATTGAATCTGTAAAGAAGTCATAACAGTGTAAGAAGTTCAGGTGTCATTAACTAAAATAAATAAATATATAAAAAAAAACAGCTAAATACTTTTCCCAAAAAACATTTTTTTCTTTCTCCGATAATCTATCTAGCCTGTAGCACTGCCTCAGCCCTTATAAAAAAGCAAACAAACACACATACCCCAATCTTTAGTTCATGTGTCTCGGTGTCAGCAACATTATCAAAGGACAGGAATCTGAGAGAAACCTGCAATAACAGCAAAAAACTTGGAAGCTAGAAGTGACAAACCCTTCTTTCTGCTGCCTAACATGGAAGACCAAAACACTTCCCCTGAGCCTCGGCTTCCAATCTCCAACCCAGTTCCCCTTAATACTTATCCCAGGGTTTGTTATTTCTATCTCCTCTCTTCTTTTCTTGTGTTCCTTGCATGTCTGCTTATGTTTCTTGATCTTAGCAAATCTGTTTTGTTCACTTTTAGATTAGGAGAAGGAAGCCAAATATGTCCAAGATAAAACTGACCCAGATCCATGAGAAGTCCCCAGAACCTGAGTACAAGGCTGGTCATGAAATTGTGAGAATCTTTTCTTCTGTTGACATTCTTTAACAATTGCAATCTATATTTAATTTCAGTGTGCAGTTGGCTACTATCCCTGTCTTGATGGTGCTCTTTAGTTAAATGGGTTCTATTTTGAGCTGAGAGGGACTTTGCAATGGTTCTTTTCTTCTACTTCATTCGCTATGTATCCCTGTGCTCGTTTCAACTGTTTGCTGTTTCTTCGAGGTTCTAGGGCTTTTTAAAGCAATTTGTGTTTTGAAATGCCACATTAGGTGAACCCTGCTAGGAATTCTTTTGGGGAAATGATGATAGCCTCAGGGAGCATCGAGGTCACCAGTATACTGTAGTTGCTGTACTCGGTGAACTGGAAATACTAACCCTGTTTTGAACCTTTCCACTTTGATAGCAATTAAGCATTTCTGTAGCTATGTTTAAGCAAAATTATGACCTAAATTATGTTGCTATCATCTTTTCCTGTCTGGGGCACTTGTGCACTCTTTTTTGGAACATCTTACGGTGTCCCTTAGGTACCTTTTTTTTGTGTCTTTTCTTTCAATTCTAAGTCTCCATTGCCAACATTTCTTCACTTCTCTTTTTCATGATAGCTATTGTCAAGGCAGTCTAGGTAGTCCCTTTCTAGCCTGAACGCAAGATGTTGAACCTATTCCAATACCAGGTTTGTTGAATTCAAATCACTACAGTGAATGCAGCAGAATGGTTTGTGGCATGCATCAAATTAAGCCCTATAACCCTAATGATTTGAGGTTCTAAGATTTCATGTAAAGCATAATTACTGGCAAAATTTTGTTCTATACATTGTCTCTTTGTAACCCTTTCTTTGGTGGATAATCTCTTTCAATTCCAAGTCTCGCTCTGCCAACATTTAATCATTTTTATTTTTGATGAGTTTTCGATTCTCAATAGAAGTCCCTCTTCTAATCCAAATTCATGACACTATACCTATCCTGACTGCAAATTTGTTAAACTAAGGTAAATAAAGCAAATGCAGAACAGTGCTTGATAGATGCATTAGATTAAGCCCTTTAAGTTAGAAGTTTTGAAGTTAGTACTGGGTTCGAATTTGTTCCATATTCTTTCTTCTATTTCTTTTTCCAAAGATATTTTAGATATGTCAGGGTATTGGGTGCAATCATAAAGTGGATTTTTTTTTAATTATAGTGGCTATCTTTGCCTTAAATATGCATGTTCAACAAATAATGGAGAATGGATTCTTATTTGCTTCAAATTGTATTCAGCTCTGAGTTGTTTGTACTTGTTACAGACTGACAGATTTCAATTACAAGCCTGATTTGATGCTTAATAGAAAATCAGTCATAGTGTTCTTTCAAACACCCAGGTTCTCTAGTAATTGTTCATCTTTTATTGTTTGATGAATTAATTGAAGAAAAACCTGGTGAAAATTCTCAAGCAGGTGTTGTATGATAAATCAGGGGAATCAAGGGAGCCCAGAAGGTTAGAGATTCTACCTGTCTTGTACTTAGATTGAAAACTTTTTGAGTTTATTGTATTCTCATCCTGGTTCCTTTTTATATGTTTGTAAAGCCGCAAGAGAAAGAAAGACGCATTCAGTGTATTCTATGATAGTACTGAAACTAAGTCTCCTGCTATGGAACTGGCAGAAGTGATTCGGGCAAATTTAGAAGCAGCATACCCTAGCTTTGCAAAAACTTTGGTCCGTTCAAATGTGACTGTGGGGTTTTGGATGGTAACAAGAAATTATGTTCGAAATTTAAGAATGAGATGCTATATGTATATATATACATATATGGGTTAGACTGTTTTATATGTTCTTTCTCTCATGACAGCATCTTCCCATGCGGTTCTGCAAAATGCATTTGCCAAAGAATGACACGACAGTTTTTCTGGAAAACGAAAGTGGGGAAGAATACATACTAAATTACATTGCAGAAAGGACAGCATTGAGTGGCGGATGGAAAGCATTCTGTGCTGCAAACAATTTACTTGAGGGTGATGTTCTTGTTTTCCATTTAATGAAACCTTCAAGGTTTAAGGTACATTTGTTTTTGTTATCAAATGTTCCTCTTTTTTTGGTCACTAATTGTTTTAGATGTCCTTTCAGAAATGAATATTTAGGAAAAAAGCATAAAGCAACAGGGAAATTTTTGGACTCCTTGGCAAAACAGACATTCCTAGTCAGAAAATGAAATTCTTAGGATAGAGAACCAGAGAAGAACATTCTATCTCTGAGCAGAGTATTTCAAGAACGATCACATGAAGAAGAAAATAACCAAAGTTGAAGACTACAATAGTTATATGAGTAGATTCTTTTTTCTTGTTTAGTGTTTGCTGTGTGCTAGTCCTGAAATAACAAGGTCTGTGTTGTCAGGTTTGCATTTTAATCTCTGAGATCAGAAAAGAAACACCTTCATTACACACACTCGCACAAAGCACATACAAGTGGTGATTCACAGAGATATTGCTCTTTCGTTGAAAACTGAAAACACAAGTATAGTGTGATGCACCTGTTTGAACAGAGGATCTGTTCTTTTTCTTTGAAAACTGAAGCAAAAGTTGGTCATACTAAGATGTAGGAAAAAGAAAAACTAGAATTATACTGGTTTTCGGTGGGGATAGGTTTCGTTTTCCTCACTCTAAATATTGAATGGTTGGGCTTATTTTCTGAAGCTGTTTCACATAAAACTGTTAGTCATTGCTATGTGTTTTAATACTATAACAATTGCTTCTCATAATGCTTTCGTAGGTGTACATTGTAAAAGGAAATGGTTCCTCCCAAACAGATGGTGAGTATGGCATTTCATGTTCAGATGGTTATGGAAAAGAAATCATCTCTAGTATATAATTCTCTACGAGCTATTTTGGTATTTATAAATGATCACATAATACTTGATCTAATACATTCATAATTTCCTCTTTCCTAACTTTGAAGAACCAGCTGAAAAAGATGTAGAAGGCGGTAAAAAGGCCAAGCATTTGGAGCTTCTTCCAGCAGGCCATATGGAAGATAATAATCAAGAGAATGGCCTGATTGTAGCGGACAACAATGAAGGGTACGCTGTCAATCAATCTGAGAATGAAAGTGAAGATCATGCTTCGGAAACTTTGGGAGTCATCAAACTTTCCGGATCCACTGTTGATTTTGACAATGTTGAAGGCATTGATAATTTCAGCATTCTCTTAAACGGTTTTGCTATAGACTCTGAGCTCTCAGAACATCACAGGATTAAGTACTATGAGCTATGTCGCTCACAAAACTCATTTCTGCACAGCAATCTTCTCAACAGTATTAATCATAAATTGGCAGCTGAAATAATAATTGGGACCGTGGACGTTTCAGAGGGGATTAGATCTTCAAAGCTTTCCAGCTCCCATGCTGATTATGGAGTTTGGGACAAGACTTTGAAAGGCTTTGAGCTGTTTGGCATGAAAGTTGGATTTCTACGTGAGAGGTTAAACCGGCTGATGAGCCTTGCTCTGGAATCAGAAGAGGCTATGGAATCAGAATGCAGAGAAGTTAAACTTGAGCAAGCTCGTGTAGATTCAGAGATGAAAAATCTCGAATTGAGACTTTTGAAATTAAAGGATACGAGGGAGAGACTTGATGATGAGATAGAGGCCCTAAAGGAGAATGCTGAGAAGCATGAGCTTATGTTTCAGGAAGCTGTCAATGCCCCATGGTAAAGGAGAATGCAATAATGGGAAAACATCTATCATGCTAACAGGATGGTCTTAACAACATTGATGCTGAGCTGTCAACAAAAACAGTGTACGAGCATTGTAATTCTATGTTTTAAACTAGCTGTAACCATGTCAGTGATTTGCAAAGGGAGATGTTGTCGCCAGTAGTGTAATTAGTGAGATTCTGGGTTGAACTCTGTTACGCAGATGGTGCAACAATGTAGTATTAAATATAAAATTATTAGATACTCTCAAAAGCTGTCGTTATTCTCTTACATGCATCTAGGATCTGCTATCACAAAATTGCTACTCAGAATGATGTTTTGAGAGAGAGTGCCAACTCCAAGAGTAAATGAGTTAGCTCACTCGAAAGATGGAAAATTATAGACTTCATCAAAGATCCATACCATATACGTGTGAAAACTAAACTTGTGCAAAGGGATATCTACTCAATCCATGCCATCCTAACCCCTTAGTGGTTATGTAAGAGATTCGTCTATTTACAGTAATTTCCTTCTGCTGTTTTGTAGGATTTTGTTGCATGTACATTATTCATGGTCAGTAGACCCCTATAAATTCTTCAATTCGAAGTCTATTGGATCATTTTGAAGATTCATCCATGGAATTAAAAGACTCTTAGATGATGAAAATCTCAAATGCCTTACGAGGAAGAGAAATGTTCTTACTTCCCTTAACCCTCTATTATATTGTATTTTCGTTTTCCATCCTTGGTTTTTCCCAGTGTTCTTTCAACAACTAAAGATATCTCCAAACTAATTTTCGCCCACCAAGACAATTTTTTTTACTGATCAAGAAGTCTCTCTAGTTCTCTTAGATTTATTATCATCAATATCCACCCCTCTCTCAAATTATAACACAGGATTGTATTCTGGGAAGGTCTGCATTTATAGAACTATAGCGAAAAAAATAATAATTAAGCACAACTTTAGGATTGTTTATTATATAAAGCTATTCGTATAATCCTGCTGTAAATATTTGAACACTTGAAGACACGCTCCCTGGCCGTTCTGCTTTGCTTTCCCTTTTTAGAAATTCCCCCAATTTTGTAGTTTCTATGTTCGTGGCCATTCAAAAGATGAGCCTCAATATAAAAGTTTCATCAATCTAACCTTATAGTCTTGACATTTGGTCAATTCAGCCTTATATAACTGAATTGTAAACTATATGGTCTGATGGATGTGTGTATTTTGGTTTTCAGCTTAATTTCATGTCTAAACAGCTTAAAGATAAAGTGATTACCGATTTTATCTCGTCTTCAGAGAATGTTAGATCTAGATAACATGAGTTTGACTTGCTTTCAGACACAATATTCTTAGATTCAACTACATATGACTCTAAATAGACATGGCTCTTGCAAGCTGTTGGACCCAACATCCTTGTGTTGAGCTATGCATTGAGCTTAAGTGGACATGATTATGACAAACTGTCGAACTCAACTTTCTTAGATTCAGCTACATGTTGATCTCAAGTTAATGAGTCTAGCAAGTTATCTGAGCCTAGGTGGATATGGGTTTGAGAAGTTATCGAACCCAGCATCCCTGGGCTTAGCTATGCATTTAGTTTAAGTGACTATAGGTCTGAAAAGCTATTAGGCTTAATATCCTTGGGTTTTCAGTTACACGTTGAGACTAAGGGCCTGTTTGGTATAGCGGTAGCGGTTGCGGTTGTGGTTGAAAAAATAGAGTTTTAAAAATGGAGTTTTAAACTGTGGTTCAAAAAAAGCAGTTTAGTGTTTGGTTAAAACTGTGGTTGAGTTGAAGGTTGAAGAAAAAGGAGTTTTGGTGTTTGGTTTCCAAACTTTACAAATTGCTTTTAATTTGTAAAATTACTTAAAAGGGCATGAAAATATACACATTTTAATAATAATAATTTTACACACACATTTATTTATATATATATATATATATTATATTAATAATCATAATTTTAATAATAATAATAATAATATTATTTTAATATTTTAATATTAAAATATTAATATTAAAAAATATTAATAGCTTAATATTAGCTGCTGCCGACACTAGTTGATAAATGTATTTTAACACATTTGCTTCCCATTTGCTTTGCTTCCCATTTGCTTCGTCTAAACCCATTTGCTTCATCTCCCCCCCTTTGAAAGCTCTCAGCTGCCTTAATATTTTAACGCATATTGACCACAAAAATCCCAAAGTCTCTTCGCACAATAAAAACCTTAATTCTCTCCTTAGAACCCACAAATCTTTCCTTCGTTTTTTTCTCAAAACCCATTTCTTTCCAAAAAATCCCAACGAAGACTCAACCTTTATTTGCATCATCATCAAGCTCCATGTCCTTGCAACCAATTGACGAACTGCTTCCAAAGCTTCAAGAGATCATCAAGCTTTTTCAATCGGTTCAAGAACCCAAAGCAAAGTATGAGCAGTTACTTTTTTATGGAAAGAATTTGAAACCACTTGAGAAGAGGGGAGCAGAGATGTTGAGGAGAGGGTTTGATTTGGAATAATAAATTCCAACGGTAATTTTTTGTGGTTTTTTTCGTTCAATCAAAACCGAGTCCCGACCGGCGTTTGAAAAGCACCTCCCAGGTGCTTTTCAAAAAACGCCGTTTGGGACTTTAAAAACCGTGGGTCCCACTTATTTTAAATGGCGTTTTGTTGTTACCAAACAGGGTAACGGCCCTAAACCTTCATCCCAAATGGCAAACGGCAAACGTGCTGGTGCGCCAAACGGGTGCTAAGTGACTACGAGTCTATCAAGTTGTTAGGTCCAATGTCCTTGTTTTTATTTATACACTTAGCCTAAGTGGATATGAGTTTAGCAATATGGTAGACTCGATATCCTTCAAAACCCATCGCCTTTGGGTTCAGCCATGTGCTCAGTTTAGGTGAACATGAGTTTGACAAGTTGTCAAACTCAATATCCTTAAGTTTAGCTATGTGGTAAGCCCAAGTTGACATAGGCTTGACAAGCTGTCAAACCCAGTGTTATTGGATTAAGTTATGCACTAAGCTCAAGTAAACAGGGGTTTGACAAACTGTCCAACCTAACATCCTTATGCTTAGCTATGCGTTGAATCCAGTATAATTGTTGCTACCCAATTTTTGATCCATTTATTTTTATGTTTCGGAAAAAACAAAAAAATATATTAAAAAAGACAAAAATCCAAAAATATCTTGGTATAAGGGCAAAATTGAACATATTGAGAGTTTAATGGTTAATTGAGGGTCAAATTGCACAAATAAAAAATCAATGACCAAATTAAAAAAGGCACGCGAGTTTAAAGATGCTTTTAAATTTTGACTATGAAAACTCTATAAATAGAGTGGATCATCAACCAAAAAAAAATACACTCTCTAAAAAAAACCCAAAACACAAGAAACCCTAACCCTAATTTTTGGTGGCAGCTGCAGCTGCAGCCCCTTCCTCACTCTCATTCTCGGTTTTTCTCTCTTCCCTTCCTCTCTACCTCGCCGACCACCATGACAGCTCCCCATTCTCACCAGCCTTCCCTTTCCCTCTCTTCCTCCACAACCACCGTCGGAGAATCCATCTCCACTAAACCCATAGCCACAGTCAGCCCCACTATCCTTCTCCCATAGTCACAACCAGTTGCACCCTTCAGCTCTCTCCCTTATCCTCTCACCTCAACGCCGTCAGCCACGCTTCATCTCCTCGGTGCCTCCGGCCAGCCATCACAACAGCCCCACAGCCTCTCCTCTACAGTCATCGTCGAAGCAAGCCACCGCCCAGATCTGACCCATGCAGCCTCCAACGATAGCCTCGTCTGCGCACCCAAGACGCCAGTCAGCCACCAACTTTTGTTTCCTCTTCTTCCGCTTCGATAGCACTGCCAATCGCTGTCGCTCATAGCCTCAGTTCCTCTTCCTCTCTCTCACATGACAACCATCAACAAACCCAACACCCACCGCACGATAGAAGCCCCAACCGTGAGCAACCTACTTGCCATCTGAAGTTGAGAGAGAACACACCGAGAAGAACAGACCCAAGATTTGAACAGACCCGAGAACAAATTGATTATTGTGCCTTTTGTGTTTGTGTTTGCTGCTGGTTTTGTGCTTTGGTTTGTTGTTATGCAGGTCATCGTGAAGGGTGTCGCACCCCATCGCAAGAGCGCGGTGTCACAACGACCCTCCCCGTGAGCGGGGGAATTCATGTGGGGTCTTATCTTCTATTTCGTGAAAAAGGGAGTTGCCACCTAGTATTATGGTTACTAGGAAACCTAAAACTGGTCTTTCAGAGATTCTAAGGCAAGGGACTGGTTGCGTAAAGAGAAGGTTTTAGCACCCCTAATACGCCCTACCTAAGGTAAGTTGCTTGACGTTTTGGTTTGTTTATGATTTGTTATGATTTTGATCTTCCAAAGAATATGTTGATTAAATGATGCTGGCATTATTCCTATAGAAAATATTTCGGATATTTATTATTTTAAAGTTTCTTTATCAAGATATTTACAGTGAATAATAGCAAATTATCTCCGCTAATATTTTGGATATTACCCTACTTTAGGATTTATTTATCGAAACATCAACAGTGAATAATAGCAAATTATCCCCGCCAAATATTTTGGATATTAACCCCTTAGGATTTATTTATCGAAACACCAACAGTGAATAATAGCAAATTATCCCTCGCCGAATATTTTGGATATCAACCCTCTTAGCATTTATTTATCCAAACACCAATAGTGAATAATAAATTTCCAAAAATAAGATTTTGATATTTTTGAAATATTGGCCAATACCCTTTGGATTTTTACAAACATGTTGTAAAATCTCAAAATGAAAAGAAATGATTTTTCTTTGCAAAATCCATGCTAAAACACATTTTTTTTCAAACTACGAGATAATATATATTTTTTGAAAGAAAAAGTATTTTTTTAAAATATGCTAGTGTATTAGCCGTATGCAAGAAAACAACACATTTTTTTTTCTTTAATAAAAATATTTTTATGCAAATTTTATATTTTTTGTATTTTTTCTTTATTTCTTTATTTCTTTATTTTTTTTATTTGGTGGGCTGGGCTGCCAGCCCCCCTAATCTAATACTAGGGCTTTCGACCCATTTAAACTCGGACTGGGCTCCCAGTCCAAACGGGCTGGAGCCTAGTTTTTTTTAATGGTCAGGCCAGGCACAAGCCCGACCCAACTGGCCCTGCGGGGAGTGAATTAATTTCACTCCCCGCGCATGCAAGGAAGAAGATGAACAGTAGATGGCAAAATTTTAGAGTGTGACGAACGGCGTACTTGTTAATACCGTTGGGTAGAGGAGGTTGAGGTGGTTCTTATGATCGTGGTGACGTCAGAAATGGTGGCCTGTGGTGGCCGGAATGGGCGTCGGAAAGTGACGGGTTGTGCTTGCTGCGACGGTGGATTTGCTTCTACCTTCACCTGAGATGATGCCTGGGATGTTGGATTTGAGGGGTGGTTGCTGGTGATGACAAGGCAGCTCTTGGTGGCTCAAGCTAGTGGCCGGAGTTGCTGAACCTAGAGGGAGAGAGAGAGAGAGAGAGGCTCCTCTGTTTTAGAGAGAGAAACGGTCGACCGACCGAGAGAGAAGAGAAAAAAGAAAAGGAAAAAAAACTGGTGATGTCGGGGCTGGTTGAAGAAATTGCTTGAGTTTTTTCCGTAAATTTTCTCTCCTAATCTCCTCTGTTTTTTTCTCTTCTTTCTGCGTGAAAAATCTTCTCTCCCTTCTGTTCCCCTGCATGTTGCTATGTATAGCAAATCAAACAAACCTTTCGGTTGCCAGAATGTTTAATGTAGGGTGCCACCGCTGAATATTGAATGCAGGACGCGCCTAACATTCAAAGCCGGGCACGCCGGAACATGTAGTGCAATTTTCAAAAATATTTGAAGGTTTTATGATTTGGTCCCTCGATTTATAATTGCTCTAATTGTAACTCCAATTGGATTTAAACTTATGATTTTATGCAATTATATCCCATCAAAAATTCAATCTCAACCTTAGCTTTGCGCGACCTTTTTCTTCTGGTCATTGGTTTCTGATTTTCACGATTTAACCCTTCATTGGCCATTAAACTCTCAATTTGTTCAATTTTGTCCCTTGTACCAAAATATATTTTTTGGATATATTTTTTCTCAAACATAAAAATAATGAGTCAAAAATTGGGTAGCAACAAAGGGCAACACCGGCGAGAGAAGAAAGGGAGGAGGCAGATCTAGTCCCCCCTGTCCAGATGCTCCATTTGCGGTGGCGCGTGGGCTGACGCATCACCCGTGCTCCTGCACTGCTGCCACTAGTCCAAAACTGTTCCTGAGGTCCTTTTTGTAGTTTTTTTTATGTTTATGTGATTATGTGAATTTTTATTGTATTTTTAGTTATTATTTGTAAAATATAATGAGAAAGAAATGAAAAAAATGAAAAAGAGAATGTGTGTGAGAGTTGTATTTTACTTGTAAAATGTGATGAAAAAGAAATGAAAAAGAGAAATAATGTGTGTGTTGCATTTTATTTTATTTATGTTGTTTTGTTAAGAAAAAAAAATATAAAACTATAAAAAAATGTGCTTTATTTGCATACGGCCAAAGCGTTTTTCAAAAATTTATCTTAGATTTAATAACAAGTTTATTAAATCATGAATTTGGCTTATATTAAAACAAATTGTCAAAATTAATTCATGAGGATTAATGGTTAAATTTAGGTAGTAAATGTTGAACCTACAAGTAGGCTAGCATTTAAATATCTAGAAATAACCAAAAAATAGTTTTTGACATCATATCAAAACAATATAAACACATCAAAAAACTTAATTTAAAGTAAGGAAAAAATTAAAATAAAATAATTCAAAAACAAAACACAAATAAATAGCCTTTAACCCTACTTGTCTTATCAAATTGGTTTTTTATTTATATATTAGTTTTTATGATTCCATACAAATACAATGTAGATTAAGAATAAGATAATAATTGAGTTCATTATTCATTTCATCATTCTATTATAATCCAAGATGAGCTATTTATAACTTAAACCTCTAAATCATGACCATTAAAAGAGACTAAAAGTTCTCCTAGTTTTATTGTGCACTTATTATTATTCATATATATTCATTATCACTATGGATTAAAACTAATTATTTTGCCCTTGTAAACACAACACAATTAGCCTTTAAAGTGGGGGTATAACTGTCTTTCTTATTGTTATTAGCAAAATAATATTACTATTATGTCATTGGTGGATAAATATTTTTAAAAAAATAGGTAAGAGATACTTTCAACCTTTTTCATTTTAGTTGCACAATAAGATTACCACAATGTCCTTGAATCAAAATTGTCTTCGCCTTGGGTTAAAAGATGTTTTTGTCTTCCATTTTGGTTTTTATGTAATTATAAAGTTTGAATAGGGATACATTATTATTTTTGCATAAATAAATATTATTTAATCTAAAAAAATAGTTTCTTATGAGCTAACACAAACCAACATGTGTTTGACAAAATTGATCTTATAGGAACTGAATGATCACCCCTCGTGTTAAATAGGAAGTAAATAGATTTACATACCCTTAACTACAATATCGGGCTAAGGATAAAAGTATAAGTGTCCTATTAAAACACTACTATTTACAATTCTAATTAATTGCCTAATCAATACAAAATCAAATCCTCGTGACATCCCCTCTCAAATTGATGTTGGTCGATCAAGAAGTATCAATTTGTCAACTAAGAATTTATGCCGATACCGAGAGAGAACTTTAGTGAAATGTTCGCAGTCTGATGTTTGGTGGAAATATGAGGAAGTGTAATCTCATGGCGGTGAAAAAGATTCATGTATGGAGTGGTAGTCAACCTCAATATATTTCATACACTCATGAAATACAAGATTAACAATAATCTGAATTGCACTGGTATTATAAGCATGAAGAGGAGTTGAATGAAGCTGAGGAAAACCAAGTTCCCCCAATAACCCACAAAGCCATGTAATTTCAAAGCAGGCAGAAGACATAGCACGATATTCGGATTTTGTGGAGGATTTGGAAACTCTATCTTTCTTCTTACTCTTACAAGAAATGAGTGCATTGCCAAAAAACATACATCATCCAGTAACAAAGCGACGAGTATCTGCACAACCGGCTCAATCAACGTCACTATATCCTTCCAGCTGTAAGGAAGATTCCTTAGGAAAGAACAACCCTCGTGAAGAGGTATCCTTTAGATATCAAATAATACGGCGAACAACAACAAAGTGAAGATGTTGAGGGGCTTGCATAAATTGACTGACTTGCTGCACAACAAAAGAAATATCAGGACGAGTAATCGTCAAGTAATTCAAACTCCTAAATAGTTGCCGATACAAGGATAGATCTATCAGAAGCTCGCCTTCCTCCCGACGAAGCTTAAAATTGACATCCAATGGAGTAAGAACATAATTACCCAATTGGAAACCAACTAATGAGATGACTTCCTCTGTGTACTTGTGCTGATGTAACAATATATTAGTCGGAGTAATCTAAACCTCAAGGCCAAGAAAATACTACAAGGGACCAAGATTTTTCATGTGAAAAGAGTCTTGGAGATGCTTTTGCAAGTGTTTAAGTAACTCAGTATCTAATCCAGTAATCACAATATCATCAACATAGACAAGAAACAATACAATTCCTGCAGATGTCTTTTGTGAAGAAACAGAGAGGAATCAAACTGACTCTGAATAAAGTGAAAAGCAAGTAAAGTAGAGTGAAATTTGTCAAACCATGTCCGCGGAGCCTATTTCAAACCATACAAAGATTGACGCAGCCGACAAACCTCGGAGGAGGGTGTATTAAACATGCTTGGAGGTGGAGACATAAATTTATTCCTTTAAATCTCCATGTAGAAAAACATTTTTCACATTCATTTGTCTACGAGACCACTGCTATCACGTAGCAAGTGCCAAAATAGTCTTTACAGTTGTCATTTTAGCCACCGGTGCAAATGTCCATATTCCTATCGGTTCCCAAGAGCTACAAGACTGGCCTTATACCGATCTAGGAAGCCATCAAATCTAAACTTGACTGAGTATACCCATTTACAACCAATAGATTTGACTCCAAGCGGACAAGTCATAAGATCCCAAGTGTGATAGTCTTAAAGAGCTTGAATTTCCTCTTGCATGGCCTGCTGCCAACAAGCCCTAGGGTGGCTGCTTGAGTATAAGAGTGGGGAACAGAAATAGGTTTGACTGAGTATACCCATTTACAACCAATAGGTTTGGCTCCAAGCGGACAAGTCATAAGATCCCAAGTGTGATAGTCTTAAAGAGCTTGAATTTTCCTCTTGCATGGCCTGCTGCCAACAAGCCTGGGTGGCTGCTTGAGTATAAGAGTGGGGAACATAAATAGTATCGAGAGTGGTAGCAAACGAGTTATGAGAAAAGCCATACCTATCTGGTGGATTTGAAACCCGAGTGGACCGTCGAGGTGCTGGTAGTGTAGAATTAGGTGACGAAGTGGTGTCTGGAAAAGGCGCTGAAGGAGGACATCTTTGATGCACTATACCTGGTTTAAAACGCTTAATAGAAGAAGGGTAATTATCAAATGGAGAAATAGAGGGTAGTAAAGATAGTAGGGGGATCAACAATAACATGAGTTTGAAAGAAATATTGATTTTCAAACTACATTCTAGGAGATTCAAAATTTATTTGCATGAGCATCATAACATATAAAGCTTTTCTAAGTAGGGCTATATCCCATAAAAGCACATGTGACAGACTAGGCAACAAGTTTGTGATGTTCAATGGGTGGCAGATAGACAAAACAAACACACCCAAAAGTATGAAGTGATTTATATTCAGGGGGTATACCAAATAAACAAAGATAGGGAGAATCACAATTTAAAGTGACCATCGGCAAGCGATTGATCAAATAAATAGTTGTAGATAATGCTTGTACCTAGAATTTCGTAGATACAGATGAATCAATTAGCTAAGTACGAATAACATCTAAGAGATGACGATTCTTATACTCAACGACTCTATTTTGTTAAGGAGTGTAAGGATAAAAGCGTTGAGAAATAATCTCTTTTTGCTGAAGATAATTCTCAAAAGGAATGTGACATGTATTCCCCCCTGAGTTGGAGCATAAGATTTTGAGACAAGTATTGAATTGTATCTCGACAAGCGTAACAAATCTTTGAAAAACAGAGAACACATCAGCTTTAGAGCGAAGAAAATAGATCCAAGTAAATCAACTGTAATCATCGATAAATGTCACAAAATAATGATATTGCCCATGAGATATAATAGGTTTGATTCCCCAAACATCAGAATGCACAATTTCAAAAGAGGAGGAAGAAAGACTACCATACACAAGGAAAAGGTAAATTTTACTTTTACCTAGACGACAAGTAGCACAATCAAAAGACGAGGAAGAATTATTATTATTGCCCAAAAAACCATGTTTCAAAAGAAGAGTTAAGACAAAAGAATTAGGATGACACAATTTCTTATGTCATACTATTGTTATTGATAATAGCCATACAAGTAAAAGAAACAACATTAGGAATAGAAAAATATAGAGGAAAAAGACGTCTCACTTTAGGCCCCTTTGCGATCACCATTCCCGACACTTGATCCTGCACAATACAACTACCATGAGAGAAATGAACATCACAGTTATCATCCACTAATTGTCCAACAGAAATCAAGTTGGTAGATAATTCAGGGGAGATAAAAACATCTTTAAATGAAGGACCCAAATTACCAATAACAATAATAGAAAGTGTATTGCCATTAGCAATCTGAATAGATTGCGTGCCGTCATACTCATGAACATCATGAAGATCCATCTCATTATCAGTCATATGATTAGACGCACCCGAATCAACAAGCCAAGGAGTGGAGGTAGGAGTTATACCTTGTAAGCCTAAGGCTATAAAAGTTGTGACAATCATTTGTTGAACCATAGAAGGTGTGAGAAAAGTGAATCAAAGCTTACAGTAGGAGGCGCAGAAGACGATGCCTGGATAGAAGTTTGAAAAACATGAGATTGGCGATTCCGAGGTCGCACCCGACAGTCTTTGATGAAATGACATGGTTTCTTACAATAGTTGCAAACTTTCTTTGGACAGTTACGAGCAAATTTATAATTACTTAATTGAGAATATGCAAAAGAAATTAGCTGATTGGAAGTCCAACAATTTTTCCTTGACAGGTAGGATTGCATTGTACAAGTTTGTTCTTTCATTTATTACTCTTTATCCAATGCAAGTTATGATGCTTCTAAAGCATACTTGCAATGAAATAAAAAGAATAAGTAAGAGGTTCATTTGGAGACAAAGATGGCAAAGACAAGATTCATTTTATCAATAGAAAGAGGATGTGTCAGCCTAAGGAAAATGGTGAGATGAGAATAAGGAAAATGGTTACAATGAATAAGGCTTTTACAATGAAATTAGCCTAGTGTGTGTTCCAGGAGAATAGTTTGTGGGTGAAGAAATTCTTAAAGACAAAATATATGATTCTAATAGTGGGGTTGGCCAACTAACTGCTTCTTCTAGAGATTCAATGTTTTGGAAGACTATATGTCAGGTATGGCCTTAAGTGACTCAAAGTTTAAGTTGGAATTTAAGGAATAACAAATTTTGTTTAGGACAGATAATTGGTTAGAGGGATATGGTCCTTTCATTAATCATACAAATTGGGGGGGGTCTAGTAGACATAATTAATCGTACAATGGCTGATATGGTTGGTCCTAGGGGGCATTCAAATTGGGAGATGTTTGCTCACTTATTTCTTGTGCAGATTATGATGGGAATTGTTGGTTATATTCCACTCGACCATAATATGGATGCAGACATAGGGATATGGGCACAATCCTCAAATGGATGTTTCACAGTAAAAACAAAGGAGGAGAGGGAGTTATTGGAGCGAGATCCTATTTGGAGGATTATTTAAAAATGGAAAGGGATGGAACATGTAAAATTGTTTCTATGGTACCGTGGCTTATAATTCACTTATGACTAATGAAGTGCGGTGGAGAAGAAGGATTTTAGATAATCCATTCTACAATCATTGTTTCACTGAAGTGGAAAATTTACTTCATGCATTGCGTGATTATCCTAAAGCATGTAAGATTTGGGGGGTATTTTTCAAGGTAGAAGATAGAGATTTTTTCTTCAATCAAAGTTGACATGCATGGTTGGTATCAAATCTATTTATAGGAATTAAAGAAGCCCACAATGTGGATTGGTAACTAGAATTTGGTATATTTGAAAGGAGAGGTGTAATAGAATGTTTGGTACTATTCATGGTAATTGGTATGAGATTGTTTTAGCTATAAGAAGAATGATTGCAGATGTTAAAGTAGTTCAGATGTGGTGAGAGGGGGGGGGGTGGTAGCAACAATGTAGTGAAAGAAGTTGGATGGACTTATCTCGTAGATGATTAGATCAAGCTCAATGTTGATGGTTGCAGTAAAGGAAATCCAGGTGGAGTTATGGGCACTTTATGTTGGTCTATAACTTACATGGGTTAAAGGGTTTAAAAAGGTTGTTTTGGAGTCAGATTCTACGGTTGTTATTGAGCTCATCAATGGAGATGGAATGAGTATGAATAGGAATTATAATCTTATTAAGCAAATTACAGGTTTATTGATTAGGAAATAAGAGGTTAAAATATTACATGTTTATAGGGAGGCTAACTCTGTGATTAATTGGTTGGCTAAACAGAGATTTTATTAGACAAAGAGCCATTAGAGCTTTGTACGTTGTTGTACTATAACATAGTTGGGTCTACTATTACTCGTTTAATTTAATTGGGCATTTCATCCTTGATTATTACAAAAAAAAAAATGATGCAAAAACTTCATGGATCTAAAGGAAAGTAAAATATTGAGTTGATACAAACATGCAAAAAAAGCAAACAACGAGTTTACATATAGGAGTTTAGTGAAAGTTAACATGAGTTGTATAAATTCCCCCATAAACTTCTTAGAATGTTCTTTTTTTTATCCAAAAATAAAAATATAAAAGTACTTATAAACACCATCCTTTTATTATAAATTAATCTTCCTACTTATATAATAGCACTCAAAGTTCAAAGCTATTTGATAAAACAAAAGAAGCTAATTTAATGGTTAAAAAAAGTTATGTTCAAATCTTTTATTTTTCTAAAAGTTAAAGTATCTAAGATAATTTATTAAATTACATAAATAATATAAAGAGTGTGTTTAAAAATCATTTAGAAAAAAAAGTAATTTGAATTAATGTACAAGTTAATCTAAGAAGACCTTTTATATATAAAAAAAATCACTTGGTAAAACCAACAAAAGAATAACTTTTATTTTATTTTAATATTTTTAAAAAAGATTCTTGTCTAATTTTAAAATATAAATATAAAAAATAAAAGTGCACTCTTTGTTAAACTTGAAATGCAACCACTAAAAAATAATAATTTTATTCATCCAAAATCATACAGATACACTTTGAAAATCAATTTAAAAAAACAAAGGAACTGTATTACCAAACTAGTCCTCGATGCTCCTCGTACTCGTGAGCATAACCCAAAAACAAAAAAACAAAAACAATAACCAGAAATTAGAAATTAGAAATTAGAAATTAGAAGATTCTCTTGTCTCTTTCCAGTCAAGAAAAAACGAGCTGCTTTTTTCCGTTAGCACCGGGAGGCGTGGGAATTTAAAACGTGCAACATTAAAAAAACAATAATAAAAAAAATACTACAGACAAAAATAATTAACAAAACACCACACGAAACCTTAAAATCCAATACAAATCCACCGAAACACAAACAAGTCACCGATCAATCATTTATCTCTTAAGTCCAATCATTTTCTCTCCCTGTCTCTTGATGGGAGATAATTATAATTCGTCTCCCATCACGAGCCAAATCCTAACCCTATCTCAAACTAAGCCCTAATTAACCGTTCAAATCCAAATTTCACGATGTTCTCGTGGAATTTTGCAAAATCGGCGGAGGCTGTACTGTCGCGGTTGGCGGTGAAGAGGCTGTGCAAGTTTGTCTTGAAGAAGAAATTAGGGCAGTTTATATTAGGAGATATTGATCTTGATCAGCTCGATGTTCAACTCAGTGAAGGCACTATTCAACTCAGTGATCTTGCTCTTAATGTTGATTGTCTTAATGAAAAGGTAAAGTGCTTAATTTAAGCCTCGTCAAGCTGCACCTTTTGCTCAAGTTCATTTTTGTTTTATGCTTTTTTTATATATTAATTTTAGTGTAGTTAACAGTTGGTTATTTAAGTTTGTTGCTTCGACTTAGATAACTTCTAGGGTCATATGTTTTATAATTTATTGTATTTTTCCGATTTTTTTTTTTAATTTTGGTTTTTGAATTGTTAATTGAGATTTGAAGGTTGTTTTCTAATTGAGGTAATTTTATTTGTTTGGTTTGAGTTTTCTAGATTGGGGCTGCGGCTTCAGTGATGATAAAAGAAGGGTCAATTGGTTCATTGTCGATTAAAATGCCATGGAAGGGTAAAGGTTTTGAGGTTGAGTTGGACGAGCTTGAACTTGTACTTGCACCCTGTTTGAAGAAAAGTAATACACCAGCTGGAGACGAAACTGGTAGTTTCGGTCAAGATAGTAGACATAGGCAGAAGGATGTGGGAAAGTTTGGGAATGATTTGATGGAAAATGCCGCAAAATCTAGTCCTGCTGATGTTCATGAAGGTGTAAAGGCAGTTGCAAAGATGGTTAAGTGGTTTTTGACGAGTTTCCATGTAAAGGTTAAGAAGTTGATTGTTGCATTTGAGCCATATTTTGAGAAGGATGAAAAGAAGGTTGGGTGTCAAGAAACTTTGGTCCTCAGAGTACCTGAAATAGAGTGTGGAACCTTTGTTTCTGAAGACACTAACTTGAGTTCTGATCATGGCACTGAGAACTTTCTTGGTATAAGTCATTTAACAAATTTTGTTAAGTTTCAAGGAGCAGTACTTGAACTTCTCCAGACAGATGGTGTTGACAATCAAAGTTGCAGACCATGTGCGTCAGATTCATGTTTTAGTGAGCAATTTTTAGGGCGTTGCCGATCAAATCCTACAACTCCTATTTTGACAGGGAAAAAAGGTGGATTTTCAGGGAATTTGAAGTTAAGTATTCCTTGGAAGAATGTTTCATTTAACATTTGCAAATTGGATGCTGAGGTATGTCTTGATCCTGTAGAATTAAGACTTCAACCAAGCACAATAAAGTGGTTCCTACTTTCATGGGAAACTTGTAAGCATATCAATAAAGATGGCCGGGGGGATGCATATAGATCAGCAGATTCTGTCTACTTCAATTCCTCTTCTCATTTCCATTCATCATTATCCATTCCTACTGTTTTTGGTATTGATAAGTTGAACCCTGTCCGTGGTAGTTTTACATCTGCCTTCTCATCTTTTACTGGGAAAGAATCAATCAGTGAAGCAATGCTATCTGGATCACATCTTATATCTGACTGGGTACCAAATTCTATTGAAAACGAGAAAGATGGTATCCAAGAAGAATTAGACCTTGGAGCAAGGTTAGTGAATCTTTCTTGCTTTGGGGCTCCACACACTTTTTCCATTGCTCTAACATATGGAATTATCATACATGAGCATCTGATTTTATAATACTATGAAGTGCTTGTGAAATTTCACCCTTTAGCAGTTTGGGATTTTAAAATTTCATTTTTGAGATTTAATTTTTGGTGAAAAGGATTGTAATCCTGCAAATAAATATTAATCTATATTTCTGTAAAATCTTTTTCATCTTTAACTCCATATTGTATTGCAGTGTGTGTGTCTCTCTCTCTCTCTATATATATATTTGTTTTTTCTGGTTTGGTAATGCTGACATTTCTTGGCCAATTTTCAGCGTGTACCAGTTTTTTGAATGTTTAGATGGAATGAGAAGCTCACAATCAGCTTTGGGAAGCAGTGGGATGTGGAACTGGACATGTTCTGTTTTCAGTGCGTTAACTGCAGCATCCAGCCTTGCTTCTGGATCTTTTCATAATCCTTCTGGTATGTGCACTTGTTTCCACAAGTGTGCCATTTTGTTTATTCATTGCTGCCCAAGTTTGAGAGCTACTTATGCACAATCTCTTCATATATGTTGTTCCTCCTTTAATATCTTGTATATAACATTTTTCCTGTGTTGTCATAGTAAGATATAACTTGCATTCTCTTTTAGGATCTATTTTATTTTTCCATTAGGCATCATATGGTTTCATGGACTACATCAGGCATTTATAACACATGATTTCTTAATACTATAAAGTGCATCCATTCAGTTCTTTTGATTGGTGAACTAAGGATTTTGTGTGTTTATATCTTTTCTTACAAGCGATTTTATGTAGTTAATGCACTTACTGTAGGCACATGAGATGCTCATTGCTACGTTTCTATTGTAACATTTATATTCTGCTTATTTTGTCGTGATAAGGTTTCAGACTTCTAACTGTGATCTTTTTCAGATATTTGATTTGTATTAAAATTCTATTTTCCTTTTTGACCATGTACAGAAGATCAGCATGTTCAGACAAACCTTAAAGCAACTTTGGCTGGAATTTCTATCTTGTTATCCTTTCAGGATGATGATAAGGAAGATTTGTATGACCAAAAGAGTGATCAGAATACTGTTGATTTCGTGGTTCATTGTCTGGGTGCAGAGTGCAAAGATATTTTTGTTGTTTTGCAGGTAATATTTTCCTTGAAGAATTAGAATTGTTTTACAATTTGCTTCACTGTTGGTTCCTTATTGGTTTTTTATGGTATTCCCCTATCTAACTTGAACATTCGACAAGGTCAACAGGTATGTCCTCAAGAAATGAGGTTTGAGGGAACAGTGAAGTGTATTGAGGTTGCTGATTACTTGTACAATAAAAATGATGCCATGAATCTTCACTTGCGGGATTATAGTAGTGATAGCAACAGTGGAACTGTTTTGATTCAAAATCTGCAAGCTGAAGTTCAAGATGCTCTCCCTCCATTTCCTTATTCAGATGAATTAAGCACATTAGCTGTACCAGGAGTTCCATCTGGAAATGCAACCAAAGTGAAATTGCTTGGTACCTCAGGTGTCACTCGGTGCCAATTTACTGTAGATTCTAAATCGTCAGATAAAAGTTTTACAGGGACAAAGTCACTTTCATTGCAACTGCCACTGTTAATATTCTGGGTGAACTATGATTCAGTAAACATGATACTGAGTTTCCTGAAGGATGCTGAAAAATCTGTTGAAATGAGTGCCCAGAGGAGTGCATTTCAATCTGACAATAAGAAGAGTGAATTTTCTCATGTCAATATGAAAAAAGATTCAAGTTCTGGGGTTTCAACGTTAACTTCTAAAAAAAAATTGCAAGGTAGTATATCAATCCCTTATGCAAGAGTAATTCTATGTTTCCCATTTGCAAGTGGTGGAGATGTTGGAGGCCACTCTTCCTGGAATCAATTTATTGCTTTTGATATTTCCTCACCATCGACTTTGAATGAGGGAAAAGTTCTAGAAAATAGCCCAACATTGAATTCCTGTTCGTGGAAAAGGCAAACTCCAAGGGTCACTGGTTCTTTGCATTTGAATGTTGGTAATCTCGAGGTTTACTTGGTCAATCCAGCATGTAAAAATGATGGAATTAGCTTGTCTACTGTAACACCAAGGCATAAATTTTGTGCTCATAAGATTGTGTTTGTCAGTAATAGAGCTGGTTCTCTATGTGCAATTAAAATGCTTTGGCAGGAAGACCCTGTGTCTGGTCCTTGGATTGCTGGGAGAGCCAAGTCTTTGGCAACTCCAGAGAGCAGAAGAAAATTCATGGTGAAAGGCTATGAGTTTGCTAGTGCAACTGCTGCCAAGGATTTAGGAGATGCAAATTCACAAACCAGAGAGGAGATAATTTTGAGCTCTGCATTCTTCTTGCACGTTCATCTCTTTTCTGTTATGGTTGATGTTAGCAGTTCTCAGTATAGTAATCTGCATTGCCTTCTAGATCAGATGATTAATGGTTTACCTGGCATGGCCTGCGATGCAGTCGGTGTTGGGGAATTTCCATCAGTCAGTCAAACTTCAATTCTTGTGGAGTGTGACTCGGTAGATTTTTCAATTAGACCAGATACAAAAGATGATATAAAAAGTTCAATACAGAGTGGACTTCCTGGATCATGGCATTGTTTAAAATTGAAAATCCAAAAATTTGATATGTTGTCTGTCTCAAATATTGGAGGTATCAGGGATGCCCATTTCTTCTGGCTAGCCCATGGAGAAGGTAAATTGTGGGGTTCCATAACTGGAATTCCAGATCGAGAGTTTCTTCTGATTTCTTGTAGCAACTCCACTAGGAAACGTGGAGATGGAGGAGGTTCCAATGCATTGTCTTCTAGGTTGGCTGGTTCTGAAATTATACACAATTGGGATCCAAAGAGCTCACATGATTTTACATCTGTTACTGTCAGATGTGCCACAATTATTGCTGTTGGTGGTTGCTTGGATTGGCTGGATGCAATATCCTCCTTCTTCACTTTGTCGTCTCCTGAAGTTGAGAAGGCAAGTGGTGGAAGTTTGGCAAAGGGGGATTTGAATGCCCCTTCTGAAACTTATTTCAATCTAAAGTTGGTTGATATCGGTATAAGTTATGAGCCCCACTTGAAGAATTCGGTGGTTGGGGTTCTTCATTCTGAGTCTGGCTCCATGCATTCCGAAGAAGAAACAGGTGAGCCACATGTTGCCTGTTTATTAGCTGCATCTTTATTTTCACTTTCCAACACAACATTGGAAAATTCTATTGATAGTGATTACACAATTAGAGTGCAAGATGTGGGGCTTCTTCTTGGTGCAGCACATGAGAATCATGGTGGGATTTATAGTGTGAAATATCTTCATGAGATGGGTTATGCGAAAGTTGCTCATGAGGCCCTGTTTGAAGCAATTTTGAGAACTGACTGTAAGAATGGCCGTCTCTGGGAGGTAGAATGCACAAGATCCCACATTTATGTGGAAACTTGCCATGACACAACTTATGGTCTGATTCGCTTGGCTGCTCAATTTCAACAACTTTTTGCTCCTGACTTGGAGGAATCAGTTGTGCACTTGCAGAATAGGTGGAATAGTGTTCGTCAGGCCCAAGAGAGAAACAAGTTAAGTGATGTAGGCAGGATTTCCAATCATGATTGTGTCCCATCTACTTCTCAAGTGCAAGCCCCTACTGCAGATATGAAGAGTAAACCTGGGGTGGTTGGTTTAATGGATGAGATACGTGAAGATGCATTTCACTTGCATGGGATTCAGGCATGCCAGCTTGATTCTAATGGATCAGAAATTCATGTTTCACTTGATGAAAGTCTCCTTGGAGAGGCTTGCAGCCCAAGTGTTGAAACTCATGACTTTTTCTCGGAGGATCTCTCTTATGATGGGTCAGCTCCTTTGGCAGGCCTTGAAAGTAGTCAAACCACTTGTCTACAGAGTGGTTCTTTCCCAGAATTTATAGAAGGCTATTGCTTCCCTGATTTACATTCGTCAGAATTGTCAATAGGCAGGCAATCACCATCTGAGATACTTATATGCAAATCCGAGAATTATGGCAATGCAGATCATGGAAGAGGAAATGGTGGATGGTACGGAGATGCCCCTTTAAGTATTTTTGAAAATCACATTTCTGGAGCAAGTGGTGAAGCTAGTGTGAATCAGGTTTTGGAAGACCAGCTTCCAACTATGTATTCTGATGATTTTGGGAAGGCCACTGGACGAGTGCTTTTTAAAAACATTAATGTGAGCTGGAGAATGTATGCTGGTTCTGATTGGCAGATATATAAAAGGAATGGTGATTCTTCTAGTCATGCTTGTGGACGGGAGACAACTGTTTGTCTAGAGCTTGCATTATCTGGAATGAGATTTCAATACGATGTCTTCCCAGTTGGTGGGATATGTGCGTCTAAGCTTTGTCTCTCAGTTCAGGATTTTCATCTTTATGATTGGAGTAAAACTGCACCTTGGAAACGGGTACTATAAAAAACTCAAATCCATTTTATTTAATTATTTTTCAGTCTTTTTTTCTTTCTTTTTTTTATAAATGGTGTTTGAATATTTTTTTTCCTTTTGAAATGAAAGATACTTGGATATTATAATTCAATAGATCATCCTAGGGAATCCACTTCAAAAGCATTCAAGCTGGACTTGGAAGCTGTCAGACCAGATCCTCTAATTCCTCTTGAGGAATACCGGTATGTGTTTTGCAAGCTGTCATGATTATTGAGTATGGATTTAGTAGAAGCCTGGTGTAACATCTCTGTTTTGGAAAGCACTGTCATACTATTATCTTAAAAAAAATCACTATGCAAGGATTGATGTGAGGTTTCTTTTTATAAGGCTATTAAGAATTTTGGCTGATAGTGTTCATGGCGGTGTAGGAATGGAAATGTAGATGTTCTGTGTAATTCTTTTGTTTCACATTGTTGGCAATCCACCCTAGCCTTAACATTCTCTTTTTATCTTTTATGATCATACTCAGAATAACAATTGCTGTACATGTTGGTCCCCTGCATCATGAATTCGCAATCACACTCATGAACTAGAGTCAACCTTATATCCCTGATTTTATTTTATATAATTTGTTATAGTGAAACACACTGTTAATAGAAGTGCTCCCTCAATCTTAATCATCATATTTATTTCTTCCAGGCTACACATAGCTTTCCTTCCTATGCTGTTGCATCTACATCAAAGCCAGCTGGATTTTCTCATTAGTTTTTTTGGGCCCAAAAGCTTGTCAGCAGGCCAGTCTTCAGATCAAGATCAAAACTCAGACTGTGCAAAGACTTCTGCAACAAATAGCAGTAATCTTGCAGGACATACAATTGCAAATGAAGCATTGCTTCCCTTTTTTCAGGCGAGTAGGATAGGTCCATGCATGCCATTTATCAAGTGACATGATATCATTGCATTCCATTTCTTTTTGTGAAACGACTGTTTGAGTGTGATCATGGAACAGGTAAGGGACTCTGATGGCCTGTGTTTTCATTGAATAATTGCATGAAAAAGATGGAATGGAAAAGGATGGAATTGAATCTGAATAATTGAACTAGGCCATGTTTTTCTGTATTTTATCTGTTTTGAGTCCTTATCATATTCCAAATTTGATTTTCTGTAGTCAAAATTTTATGCCCTGATCATATTAACTTATTTCAGAAGTTCGACATATGGCCTATTATTCTTCGAGTTGATTACAGTCCCCATCATGTTGATCTGGCAGCATTGAGTAATGGGAAGTACGTGGAACTTGTGAACCTTGTCCCCTGGAAGGTGAATTGTTTTTTTAATTAAATTAAATTTTGTTTGGAAATTAATAGATGTAAATATTTGGTGATGTAAGAAATCAGTTTTGTGGACAGTTCCTGCTACTCAGGCAATTTAGGTGCTTTGCAGTCCTCTTTTGTACATTTGATACTAAGTTTTGCAATTGATTCTTGATAAAATGACTCAGGCATCATTTGAAAAGTCTGCCATTCCGAATTAAACTTTTAGAAAATGCAACCTGATGGTTTCAAATTTCGTGCTTGTACTAAAACATTTCAGCAATTGTCTATGCTATAGATCATATATAGCATTCAGGTGGGGGATTGGGTAGGGCCCAAGCTAATTGTTACATTGTGTTTATCTTTCTATTGATAAAAAAATCCCTGCCCTTTTGTACTTTCATTTTATGGCTATCCATTAATAGATAAAGGTATCTTGCATATCAACATAAATATGGCAGGGATTTTTTCCTTATGCAAAGATGACCCCAGACCAATAATAAAGGTTTCTCAAATCATTATTTCTTAAACAATAATTTTCTATATTTAGAAAAACTATTATAAGCTGATTCACTAGTCAAAAAAAAATACTGAACGGAATATAAGTTTTGGGAGTTTCTAGTTGGATTTCCTAATCACTATCAGTAAATTTTTTGATGCAGGGGGTTGAACTACACCTAAAACATGTTCATTCTGTTGGTGTCTATGGATGGGGCAGTGTTTGTGAAACAGTTATAGGGGAGTGGCTGGTGGAGATTTCTCAAAATCAGGTTTTAGTAACTTTCTCCATGTGTATTGAGAACTCTATGGTTATATTCTTCACATCAACATGTTTTATGATATCTATTTATCTTTCTTGTGCATGTAGATACATAAAATTTTGCAAGGTCTTCCTACCATCCGGTCCTTGGTTGCTGTGGGTTCTAGTGCTGCAAAGCTTGTTTCCTTGCCTGTTGAGAGCTACAGGAAGGATCATAAAATAATCAAGGGAATGCAAAGAGGCAAGTCATGTTGAGTTGAACATTTGTCTGGTCTCTAGCAGTAAAATCTGGGTAGTTGCATTATGGTGTAAATGTTACCAGATCTTTGCTTGTGTAACACGAGCATTTGAGGTGCTTATTTTGCATGTTTGTGGTGAACGTCTCTATTTGTCATGGCTATATTTGTTTGGTGTTTAGCTGCAAGATAAAAAATTTATCATGAATTTTTTGGCAGGTTGCTCAATAATAATAATAACATGCTCTAGCTGACCAGCATCTCAACAATTCTTTTGGCCCTATACTAAATTCTCTATTTCAATTATTCTATGATAATGTTTGCCTCCTTGACTAATTAATTCTTTGTTTTTGCATACATTTTGGTTAGAATATATTGTTTCCACTTCTAAGTTCAGTACATGAAAGTAATCATTCTTGATAATTCTCCATTTCAGGTACAATTGCATTTCTAAAAAGTATATCACTTGAAGCTGTTGGACTTGGGGTACATTTGGCAGCTGGGGCTCATGATATTTTGCTCCAAGCAGAATATATTCTTACAGGTGCTCGTTCTGCTCCTGAATCATGGTCTTTACAAGGCAAAACTAAAGCAAATGTAAGGTGCAATCAACCAAAAGATGCCCAGCAAGGAATTGAGCATGTAAATTCCTCAACTTGCCTCGCTTTTTGCATGGTTGCTCCTTGAGCTTTTTGTAACACTTAGATATCGTGCAGTTTTGGGTGCTTTTTTGTTTTTTTTGGTTAGGGACTACACTGTAGAATTACACAGATTGGAAATTTATGGCCCTAATGACCATCATACATATAGCCAACCCAACTAGTTTGGGATCATTGCTTTGCTGTTGTGAAGGCCATTATATATATCCATACGATTTAGGAAATAAAACAATATATTTGTTGTGTGTAGTAGTTCTCATAGAGTTTCTGTTCTCTCAAATTCACAGGCGTATGAGAGTCTCAGTGATGGACTGGGAAAATCTGCTTCAGCTTTAGTGCGAACTCCATTGAAAAAATTCCAGTGTGGAGCCAGTGCAGGATCTGCCCTGGCAACTGCTGTACAGGCTGTTCCTGCTGCCGCCATAGCTCCTGTTTCTGCTTGTGCTGGTGCAGCCCATTATGCTCTTCTTGGCCTTAGAAACAGGTCGGTTCCTCTTACTTTGCCTTTTGGTTCTGATTCTGATTAGATCTAAGTCATTTTCCTGTTTACTAAGATGCAATCTTTTCAATCATATATTTACTCTGGTGAGGATGCTTTTGCAGTCTTGACCCTGAACACAAAAAAGAGTCCATGGAGAAATATCTGGGTTCCTCGAAACCAAATGATTGGGATTGACTGAAATGCATGATGAGACCATTGGATGACAAATGGATAGAAGGATTCTCGCTGCTCTCTTTCCAAGAGAAGATCACGGGAGACGGGAGACTACCTTTTTTTTATTGTAGCTGACTTGTATAAAGTGAGTTTGAACTCTACAACCTGCTCCTTTTTAATACTTTATAACACACTAAATAAATGGATCTGTTGTTCGTGGAATGAGAAGTAACTTATTGTCATTGGTCCAGGTAAAAAATGACATTAAGCTAGCTCTGGTTTTGGCATGAGCCAGGTCCAGCTGATGATTGTTCAGCTGTGAAGGTGTTGATGTCTGTGAATGCTGTTGATTAACTTCATCTAGTTTTCATTGATGAAGTATCAAGGTTAATAATTTATTACTTTCAGTATCAAATTTTTATGTGGTAGTTACTAATACAAGAATTTATGGTATAAAAAATATCCATCCATTGTTTGCTGCCCTGTCTATGCTCTACAGTAGTATATAAAATCAAAGGACAAGTATATAGGTTTATAAACGTTCTCCTTGTTCCAATTAAAAAAGAATATCCATCTTGTATGTTGTAACTTGTTTATTCCCCAAGCTCTGTCTTGTCCTCGCCATTATTGTCATTTACTCTTTTATCTTCTTTTTTTTGGTTGCAGGTGTGCAGTTGACAAAACCATCAAACAGATTCATAATTCCATCTGGATAAATTAGTAACCTTGTACATTTTGTAAATAGCCATTGATGCTTGTTAGATTTCAGCCATGCAGATTGAGAATTGTAATTTATCACAAGGTATGTTGTTTCAATTTGCTGTACATAATTCAGGTGCTTTATGGGGAAATGTTGTGCATAATTCATTTAATACTTGAAAGAATAATAAGGTTTGATCATTTTATGTAATTATTGGCAGTGATTTATTTATTTATTTTAAAAAAAAATATATATATTTTTGGGGTCTCCAGCAGCATATTTACTTGAAGTTATTGGAAAGAACTTTTTTTTTTTGGAAAGAAAAGACATTCAAGAATCATGCAAGGGTAAATTTTGATTGAATGCAAGGGAGCAAAATGTAGCCCTCAAGTTTGGCTAAATTTTGAACGTGGCCAAGTTTTCTTAATTGCCTCATCGTGGAACTGTGGTGAGTTGGAAAGTCCTAATTCACAAGGTAGTAATACTATTTTAGAAGAAAGAAGAAAAACTAAGAATGTCAAGAGATCAGTGGAAGCATTGGAGTGTTATAATCCACCAGGGATT
Organism: Salix udensis; assembly: GCA_029204005.1. Lineage (NCBI taxonomy): Eukaryota > Viridiplantae > Streptophyta > Magnoliopsida > Malpighiales > Salicaceae > Salix > Salix udensis. The sequence continues at coordinate 13,827,460 of CM055022.1, forward strand.
GAAAGAATAGTTTAATTCAATGTTAGTGTTATAATCCAGAGATTAAAGATCAGATGTTGATCTTCGTGAACTTGAACTTTGGTGAATCCTTTAGTAGTATCACTGAGAGCTTGAACTTTGATGAATATTTTTAGAGGATCACTGAGAGCTTGAACTTTGATGAATTCTTTTATAGGATCCTTGATAGCTTAGAGCATATTTCAACAGATAGATGGTCGGTGAGTATTGCCCGTGAATTTTTGGAAACCTTTTTTTTCAAAAGAAATACTATTTATTTAGTCGTTCAAAATTTATAATCTTGTGGACTAGAAGTAGTACATTAGAACATGATTTGTTCTTTGATTTGATTGTTTTTTTTTAATGTTTTTTTTTAATGTTATTGAACTTAGTATGAATCCTAAGTTGCCTAAATACCTTCATAAATAAAAGATCAACTCATGACATAGTTCAAAGTTTTTTTTTTTTGTGTCATTCACAGTTTATACTCTTGTAGGATAGGAGTACTATATTTATTTTGTGTCTAACAGTTTTAGGCTTATGTGACATGGAGCTGCCAAGAGATTTTAGATTTTCAAGAATAGAATTGCTTCAAAACTTTTCCATTGATGTGTTCAATTCGTAGACCATCTTTATCAACAATCTTGTATGCTTCATTGTTATACTTCAGAGACAACATCATAAGGGTCATCCTATTTTGAGATGTATGTTTCACTTGTTTGTCGTGCAATGAATATTGACCTTAGAACAACAAGAACCATGTCTCCCACTTGAAATGACCGAGATCAAACTTTTTTATTAAAAGTTTTTTACATCCTGGCTTAATAACATTCCAAACATTGTTCTGCTTTGAGTCTTTTCTCATCTAAAGCCTCTAGCTCTTCCAAGTGAACTTTGTATTTTCTGCATCATTAAAGCCTTCTTGAATAGCAATCCTTAGAGATGGGATTTGATATTCTTTGGTTCCATAAACCAAAGAATATGGAGTTGCTTGTTTTAGTGTTCAATATGCTCACAAAGCTTCCCCTATTTTATCATGCCAATCTCTTTTTGAGTTTGAAACCATCTTCTTCAATATATTACATAAAGTCTTGTTGAATGATTTAGCTAACTCATTTGCGACAACATTATGCATGGACGAGTTATGTTGGACAAAACCATATTTTACGCGTAAGTTATCCATGAGGCTATTGTAAAATGACTTTCCACTATCCGTGATGATATAACAAGGTACATTATATCAGAAAATGAAGTTGGCTTTTATGAATCCAACAATTGTTTGTTTTTTTACTTACTTTGATGAGACTGATTCAGGCTATTTAGAGAAATAATCAGTTGTTGTCAAGATATATATATATATATATGGTATGCTGAGGATTTTGGAGTTATAGGCCTAACTACATCAAGACCGCATGCATCGCAAAGGCCATGAGACAATTGTAAGGTACAAAAGTTCTGGTGCTTGATGAGTGAAATTTGTGTGAAACTGACAAGCTTGACATCTTCTTGCAAAATTCATAGTCTTTTACCATGGTTGTCCAAGAGTATCCCAACCTCTTTATACAAAAATTAAGTTTAGGGTCAGACTAATGTGCACAACAAATCCCTGAATGAACTTCTTTTATGTTAGAATGAAGGGCATTGATGAATCACCAGCCCAGTCATCACCTGTTGATGAATCACCAGCCCAATCATCACCTATCATTTTCTCAAACAGTTAGAATGCAAAACTGCAAAATAGAATTGGTGGCTATGGCAGGCCCTCCGTAACCTCCCACAACAATCCCATGGCCTGCACATAACAACCAATATTCCCATTGTACAAAGTTGCTGCCAGTGCAGCAACTACAACTCTATAAATACACTCACGAACATGATATGTAATCAAGAGAAAAGAAATACAAGTAAATACAAGTTGTGTTGAAGTTTACAGAGAATATCAAGTTTCAATTTGGTATCAGAGCCAGTGACTAAACGTCCATAACAATGGCATCCTCACCTGAAAAATCCCCACAAAATGAACAGTCAGTCACCACTACACACACAAATCAGTTAGCTACCACCAATCCTGGAAATACCAGTGTTTTTCAAAGTCTAGCCCCAATCACCCTCAAATTAGATAGAACCAATTACTCTTTCTGGCGTTCTCAAGTCATTCCAGCCTTGAGTGCACATGATCTCGAAGATTATGTTATGGGCAACAAACCTTGCCCTCCTCAGTTCACAGATAACACAGCCACACAAATCAACCCTGCTCTCAGTATCTGGGTCCGAATGGATCAAACTATCATGAGCTGGTTACTAAACTCCATCTCTGAAGCAATGTTTGGCCACATAGTTAGATGCAACACCTCCAGAGAGGTGTGGTCTATCCTTGAAAATCTGTTTACAACACACTCCAAAGCACGCACACTCCAGCTGCGTTTCCAACTTCAATCCCTAAAAAAGGGCAGTCTATCAGTCAATGACTACATGTTAAAAATGAGATCGGTTGCTGAAACCTTGGCCTCTGCAGGGCAACAAATCTCAGATGATGAGCTCATTTTATACATTCTTGGGGGCCTTGGTCATGACTATGACTCAGTTGTGGTCAATCTGACCTCACGCCACGATCAAATCACTCTTCAAGAAGTTCAATACATGCTTCAAAGTCAAGAAATGAGACTAGAACAACTCAATGTTCCCTTCGCTCCTGACAATTCCACACCCAGTGCCCACCTTGCTTCACAGCTTCGAAGAAATCTCAATCTTCAAGGATTCAATGGTAACCCCTCTCACTCCTTTGGTCGTGGCTACACATCCAATCGAAGTCGTGGCAGAGGAAGATGGATCAGAGGCAGTGGCAGTCGTCCCTTGTGCCAGCTATGCAACAGGCCAGGCCATATGGCCCTGAAATGCTATCATCGTTTCGACATTTCTTTCCAAGGGCAGAACAACTCCAGAACTTCTCCAACAAGTCAGCAACTCCCCAGCAATGACAATCAACAAGCCTATTATTCCTCATCCAATGTTACCTCTCCAGACGATGCATGGTACCTGGACACTGGCGCAACAAATCATATAACTGCTGATCCAACAAACCTGCAATACAAAACAGAATACAAAGGTAACAATCAACTGCTAGTAGGAAATGGAGAACACATTCCTATCACTCATACAGGTTCCAACTACATTCATAACTCTAGCACACAACTGACACTTGCTTTAAACAATATGCTTTGTGTTCCTCAAATTGCCAAAAATTTGCTATCAATTGCTAGGCTAACAACTGATAATCCAGTGTTTGTTGAGTTTCATCATAATTGTTGCATTGTGAAGGATCGAACTACGAAGAGGGAACTACTTCGAGGAGTGCTCAGTGAAGGCCTGTATCAGCTCAAGATACATCGAAATTCCACTGCTTTTAAATTCTTTCAGTCAAATTTCAGTTCTGTTTCTTCTAGTCCAGCAGGGTCAGCTTACTTGCAATTTCCCATTTAGTCCTTGTTTACCAAATTTTCTCAAGCATCCAAGCTTAATCTATGGCACATGAGACTTGGTCACCCGAATATTAATGTATTGAAACAAATGCTCAGAAATGAACATCTTTCCTTTCCAACTGATATTACATTTTGTGATGCATGTCATATAGGGAAATCTAAACACAAAAACTACAGTTCATCACTTAAAGTCACCCAAAAACCCCTTGAATTAATACACTCCGATGTATGGGGTCCCTCTCCAACTCTATCCAAAGATGGCTTTCGATACTATGTTCATTTCATAGATGATTATAGCAACTTCACTTGGATTTTCCCACTAAAACTAAAATCAGAAGTCCATGATACATTTCTTAAATTTCAGAAACTTGTTGAAAGAAAATTTGAGACTCAAATAAAGACACTACAATCAGATTGGGGGGGTGAATACCGCAGCCTTCAACCTACATTAACCTCCTTAGGAATTCAGTTCAGACACCCATGTCCCCACACCCATCCTCAAAATGGAAAATCTGAAAGGAAACATAGACATATAGTAGAGATGGGACTCACCTTGCTCACTCAAGCCTCTATGCCTTTAAATTACTGGTGGGAAGCCTTCAGCACCTCTGCATTTCTCATAAATCATCTTGCCACCCCAACCTTAGCACAAAAATCTCCCATAGAAGTTCTACTCAACACAAAACCAAATCTCAACTTTTTGAAAGTTTTCGGGTGCACATGTTTTCCTCACCTAAGAGCCTACAATCAGCACAAACTCGATTTCAGATCCCATAAATGTGTGTTCTTAGGCTATAGCCCAAATCACAAAGGCTACAAATGTTTACACCCTTCTGGCAGAATTTACATAGCTCAAAGCATCACCTTCAATGAGTTTGAGTTTCCCTTTGCTAATGGTTTTACAAACTCAGCTCTCCCACATGCAGCTTCTCATACTCCCACTACACCATTGCAATCTCACCATTGGTTTCCTATTTTATCTCCTAACATGCAGGACTGTGTTTCTCCTCAATCTACAGCTGATACAGGGGCTTCATCTCCACTCCCAGCAGCCACTCCTCACTCTTCCAGTTCAGGTTCTTCATCATCCAACAGTCTTGATACAACCTCAACTCCCACTCCTTCAAATCCCTCACCTGCTACTCACCCTCAATCCCACTCCTTCAAATCCCTCACCTGCTACTCACCCTCAATCCCACTCTATTCCTCAAGAACCCACACCTCAAATCCCTCCCTCTCATCCAATGCTTACAAGATCAAAACTAGGGATTTTCAAACCAAAAACCTACACTGCCTCCATCCTTCGCAACCCTACCACAGCTGCCTACCTTACCTCAATCCCTGACACGCTCGAAAGAAGCCCTATCTCTTCCAGAATGGAAACAAGCCATGGATGCAGAATACAATGCCCTGCAAACAAACAAAACATGGGACTTAGTTCCACGTCAACCACACATGCATGTTGTTGACAATAAATGGATTTTCAGAATCAAATACAATGCTGATGGATCAGTTCAAAGACACAAAGCTAGGCTTGTAGCTAAAGGCTTCCAACAGCAGCCAGGTATTGATTTCTTCGAAACCTTCAGCCCGGTTGTCAAGCCAACCACAATCAGAGTCATTTTAACACTTGCCGTCACACATGGTTGGGATGTTCAACAAATTGACATCAATAATGCCTTCTTGAATGGCACTCTTGATGAAGAAGTTTTCATGGAGCAGCCTGTAGGCTACCTTGACATCAATCACCCATCAGCTGTTTGTAAACTCTATCGAGCACTTTATGGGCTCAAACAGGCCCCCCGTGCCTGGTTTGACAGACTTCGCAGCTCACTGCTACAGCTTGGTTTCAAGACTTCTAATTCAGACACCTCACTCTTCATCTACAAAAATGGTGCAGCCCTTATGTTTGCATTGGTCTATGTAGATGACATTCTTCTCACTCGGAAATCGCCTCATCAAGTGCTCCATATCATCTCACATCTACAATCTCGCTTGCTCTCAAGACTCTCGGTTCGACCACTTATTTCCTTGGATTTGAAACCACAAGGGGGGCCGATGGCATTCATTTGTCCCAAACTAAATACACAATTGACCTACTCAAGAAAAACCAACATGCTCACAGACCCAACCCATGCCCAACCCCCTATGAATCAAAGCAACAAGCTTCACCTACAAGACAAGTGACCCATTTGAACAAATTACTTTCTACTGAAGCACCATAGGTGCCCTACAATACCTCACTCTCGGGCCGTCCCGACATAGCCTTCGCGTAGCTAACAAACTCGCCAATTTCTTCAATCTCCAACCCGTAATCATTGGCAAGCTTGCAAACGAATCCTGAGATACCTAGCTGGCTCAATCGGTGAAGGTATTAAATTCACTCGTGCTCACACACTGTCTATTGAATGTTTCTGTGATTCGGATTGGGCAAGCTCACTAGATGATCGAAAGTCAACATCCGGCTACCGTGTTTACTTTGGTGGCAACTTGATCGCTTGGAGCTCAAGAAAACAAAAATCGGTGGCTCGGTCCCAAAGACCGAAGCCGAGTACCGAGCACTTGCTCAAGCAAGCACTGAAATTGTGTGGTTAAATTCTCTCCTATCAGAGATCGGTATACATAATCATGAACCTGCTGTAATCTGGTGCGACAACGTGGGAGCAAAACAACTTGCAGCAAATCCAATATTTCATTCTAGAACTAAACACATAGAAATTGACATTCACTACATCAGGGACAAAGTTCAAAGTAAGGAAATTGAAGTCAGATACATACCTTCTGAAGAACAAACTGCCGACATCCTCACCAAACCTCTCACCATCTCTCAGTTCCAGAAACTCAAGGACAAGCTTGTTGTTGTGCATTCACCACACCACAGCTTAAGGGGGGATGTTAGAATGAAGGGCATTGTGAATCACCCGCCCTGCCATCACCCGTTGATGAATCACCAGCCCCAGTCATCACCCTGTCATTTTTCTCAAACAGTTAGAATGCAAAACCGCAAAAATGCAAATTGGTGGCTATGACAGGGCCCTCCGTAACCTCCCACAACAATCCCATGGCCTGCACATAACAACCAATATTCCCATTGTACAAAGTTGCTGCCAGTGCAGCAACTACAACTCTATAAATACACTCACGAACATGATATGTAATCAAGAGAAAAGAAATACAAGTAAATACAAGTTGTGTTGAAGTTTACAGAGAATATCAAGTTTCAATTTTTTATAACATGCATTGTTTCATCCTCATTCAAACATCTAAGGAGGATTCCATTAAAGAAGCGTCTAGTAATCTTCCAGTAGGGGAATGCATTAATATAAGGCATCCCTAAAGAAGATAAATCGAGGTGTGTGCCTTCTAATTTCAATTTTATGTTGCAAGTCATTTGGTAATCTTCTAGATTCTAAATAATCAATAATTGGCTGCCTCCAATATTCTTTTTCTTCCTTAACAACAGAAACATTAGTACTTTCTGCATTGTCTAATAAAAAGTCATGAAACCACCCATTTCTAACAAACTGGTATGGATATTATTTCCTCTTGAGAATTTTCTACAATTGTTGTAAGATTTGTGAGAGCATTAGCCCGTTGATTTTTATTTCTTGGCACATGGATAAAGCTCACATGATCAAATTGTTATTGAAATTACTATGTGTATTTATTATACGGGAACAAGTCAAACTTTTGAACTTCATACTAATGAGAAATCTAATTAACGACCAACTTTCAATCTCCATAAACCTCTAATTGATAAACTTTTATATTTAATGTCTTTTCTAATCCAGTTATTAAAGCTTGTTATTCTGCAACATTATTAGAACATTGTTATGTTAATGTACAAGAAAACGATATAGTTTACCTTATGGAGTTAGAAATATGACTCTTTCCCCCGAGCCATATTTCTGGATACTATCAAAAAGTAACTTCCAAAGTGGCATGAAATCAATATAAAAGACTTCCTAATATGGTAGATCCCCTAAAAGTTCCCATGTAGCGGGAACTGGATGAGTTGCTAAGAAATCAGCTATAACTTGACCTTTCATGGCCTTTTGAGAGACAAATACTATATCAAATTCTGAAAATAATAATGCCCATTTAGCAAGATGCCCTAAAAGAATTAGCTGTCATTAGGTACTTTAATGGGTCCACCTTAGAGAGAAGATGAACAATATGTGCTAGCATGTAATGCCTTAGTTTTTTAGTAGCAAAAAATAACGCAAGACATATCTTTGTAATTGGTGAATAATTTACTTCAACACCAACCATTGTTCTACTTAGGTAGTACAAGGCATTCTTTTTCCCTTATCATTGACTTGTGCAAGTAACGCTCTTAAAGAATATTTTTGGGCTGCAATGTAAAGAACTAGCAGCCTTTCTGAAATTAGGGTGTCAAAACTAATGGATGAGATAATTACTTCTTAATATTATTAAAGGCATTTTGACATTCCTCAACCCACTCAAATGGTGCATTTTTTTTCATTATATTACTGAATGGATTAGAGATAAATCTTTGAATGTATGCCAGCTTTTCTTGAAGACTTTTCAATTCATAAAGGTTGGTTGACCTTGGCATCTATAAGATAGCATCTATCTTTGAATTGTTTACCTCAATCCCTCGATGTTTGACAATAAAGCCTAAAACTTTCCCCGAAGATACATGAATATTTCAAAGGGTTCATTCTTAGTTGATAATGACGAAGCCTTTCAAAGACACTTCTCAAATCATCAAGATGATCCTTGTTTTTTAAGTTTTAACCACTAAATCATCTACATGGCATTCAAATTTTTCATGCAATAAATATTCAAAGATCCTTTGCATGGCCCATTGGTATGTGGCTCCAACATTTTTTAGACCCAATAACATTAATTTATAACAATAAATACCTTTTGAGTGTGAAATAGTGTAAGTTTCTCATCCTTAGGATTCATATGGATTTGATTATATCCTGAAAAGCCATCCATAAAAGACAAGGCTTCATTACCTATGGTAGCATCCACCATCAAATTTAGTAATGGGAAATGGAAAATGAAAAATCATCTTTAGGGAAAGCTTAATTCCAATCTCGAAAATCAATGTATATCCTTAATTGTTTGTTCTTTTTATACAAATAATGTTTGCAATCCAAGTTGGATAATTAACTTCGTGAATAAAATTGGTTTTAATGAGTTTATTTACTTTGGATTCTATTTTTGAGATGAGTTCAGGACGAAAGCATTGTTTAGATTGCTTAACTAGGCGTTCCCATGTTTGATAGCGAAATGATGAACAACAATCTTAAGATGCAAACCTGACATATCTTTATATGACCATGCAAATACATCTTTGTATTCTTGTTGGGGTTAAAGATATTGAACCTCTTTTTCAACACTCAAAGAGGCACTAATAAAGATAGGTCTTGGATCTTCTTTAGTATACAACTTATTTGCTTTAAATCATCTACAATTGTTTTCCCTGTTCTTCAAAATCTTCTAAAGTTGGAGACAGTTCATCTTCAGTAGATGATACATTTGAACATGAAGCATGCCTTGATGTTCCTTGATGGTGATATGGTTTGCACAAAAATATTTAATTTTGGTGAGTGGAACTCTTCCTTTATTTGAGCTTTATCATTTTTTTTTCACTTTTGCCTCTTTGATTGGGATTTTTTTGATTTTTTATACCTTAACCTTCTTTTAAGACTCATTTTTTTCTCTCCATTACTTTAGATCCCAATCTAGAGAAAACAACAACCTTCAATCTTGGATTATGTGGTAGGGTAGAAGTGGATATTTGATCACCTAGTTGTTAGACTAATCTTACTCCAAATTTTAGCTGTTGGACTGATCTTTATCTTTGTATGACCATCTTTACTTCTTTATATGGTCCTCTACCTGTAAAAAGTTCATCTAAGCTTCCAAGTTTATAAGGCTTACCTATCCCATCTTCAACATCCTGAAATTGTTTTTAGACACGAGGATCAAACCATCCTTCAAGCTATTTTATTGCTTCTTTAGAGGCTTTATCCATCATAAACTCTGAAGAGTGAGAATCAAAATGAGATAGCCTAGTCATGGTTGGCAATGGTAGGACTATCTTTTCCTTCATTGTTTGGATATCCTTTTTGGAAAGTTGATCTTGAGAATTTGACATGAATAATTGGGTTGACTTTGTCAATACTTTATCTTTCTTAATTTGCATCTTATCTTTGAAATTAGATCTAACTTTTAACTTAAATTCTTTATCTTCCTTAAAGTAGAACCTAACATTTGCATAATGTGATTCTTCAATAGAGAATGGTTCTTTTGAATTCTAAGCACATTGAACCTCACCATCACGGTTATACTTAAAGCATTGATGGAACCATCCCATTTTCGTGTAACCAAGTTCTTCTCAAAAGTAGATTATAGGAAATATTTTCCTCAATAATATGACAAAGTGCTGAAGAGTTCATCTCGCTAATATCAATTTTGATATGAATCTTCTCGATGACAAGTTTTTCTTTTTGGTTAAAGCTTTGGACCACCATCCTATTTAGATATTTCATCCAGAGATATGCTAATCTTTTTCATCGTATGAATTGGCATGATGTTGACTACTGACTCATCATCAATTAAGATGCGTCTAATTCATTGATCTCTAACATACCCACTTTATATAAAGTGGTATATTATGTGTTTTTTCTCTAAGCTGCAAGTCTTCATTCAAGAATGATATTGTTGTTAAATAATCAATATCAGTTATATCATCAACCCTTGAGAAAAAAACCTTCTTCAAACTCTTTAGAGCCTAGAAAGAATTGGTCGAAAACTATTCGAGTCTCTAGAGGAAAATCCATTGCCTCGAATAAAATGAATAAACTTGTGTTTAGTGGAATTTTATTTAACTTAGAGACAACTCCTTTTATAATCGGATTTTTTGCTTCTGAGGATTGACCTTTCTTTTTAGGACGTCATTCTTCAACTACTACATTTTTTATCTTGCCCAACTATTATAATATTTACCATGATACTTTCATCTTAAAAGAATATTTTTGTAAAATATTATGGGCCTTCTTGTTGCACTACTAGTTCTTTCCTTCTTTAAACAAGACACTAATAGGTCTTTGTTTTTTTTGTACCCGTTTATGTTTTGAGTGATGCAACCATATTATTTGATAGTTTCACTCATATTTAACTAGTATTTTTCCTATTCTTTATATATAAAATGCCTTTATATTCTTTGTTTTATGTTTTGAAGGCACTTTTGGATAAAAGAAGCAAAATGGAGTAAATTGAAAGTAATTGACAGATTTGACTGTCATTCAATATTTTGTGTAGAGTGTGAGCTCAAGAGGTTGAAATGAAGTGATTCTAGTGGAATTAAAAAGATAACATCCATACCTTTCTAGAAATCTAAGACAAGAAAATAAAATAAGAAAGCATGGAAATCATAGCTTTCAAAGTCAAATCTCGCATTCTGCCAGTGTTGACCTTTGACCATTCCAACTTGAATAGCTGGAGCTACAAAATAATTTTAACTTTGTTAAGGCAAGCAAATAAAATAAGAAATGCAATTTTGTTGGATCTCTGATGCAAGGACTTATCAACACTCCACATTGTAGACCAAAACAATGTCATATGATGGAGATATGATTTTTCAAAAAAGACCAGCAAATAGGTTTCATGAATAAAAGAGTCCAAATTGTGTTTCAAAGCATCTGAACTGACATCCAAAGTTTTTTTTTCCAGCAATTTAGCTCCTCTAATTCAAATCTTGAAGATTTCATGCAAGGTTATTTCTCTTTTTTAGAAAAATATTTATCAAGTACTTAAATGTAAACTGTCAACTTAAGGAAGGATTATTTTGTAAAATAGAGAATAGGTGTCTTACCATATAAAAAGAAAGAGGAAAAAAGAGAAGGCATATAGAAGATAAAAACAATGCCCCTTCTCCTCCACAAACCCGAAATCATGTTTTCTTCTTTCTTTTTTATTAGTTGTTCAATAAACATGCAAGACTAAACACCTTTTCTTGGTTGCAAGGACACAAAAACCTTCAGATTTCAAAAATTATGAGATCTATTTTACCTTTTCTTTTGGTATATATGATGAAAATGTTTTTTTTCTTGTGCTTATTTTTCCTATAAATATTATTTTAACTGTTAGAGCGGACTCTAAGTTATTATTGTAGACAATCTATTGTTAAGTTTGATATCAAAACCGGAGTTGTGATATATAAGCTTGTGAAGCATCTGAGTTTAATAATTATAATGGATATATGTTTTTAATTTTAGGAAGAACATTCAATCAAATCAAACATAGACTGTAGACAATTATGTTTTCTTGATTAATCAACTTGTCTAGTTCTTAAGGTTGTCATTTAATTAAATTACTAGTGCCTACATTGTGGTTGTTTGATTGTTAAGTTAAGTTATATAGCGGATCCATTAACTAACCATTATTAAGAAGAGATAAATATTCAGAATATAAATTATTAAAGTTCTGTTTCTATGATCAGTTCTAATTTTTATAGGTGGATGTTTTCTTGCAAACAAAGTTTGTTTTCTTGATAAATTTTGGTTTTATTTAATTTTCGCTTGATAACTTTCTATTTTCTTTCGCTTTAGCATAAAAAACTTCCACCCCCCCCCTTCCTAAATTGCATATCATATAGCATAAAAATTTGATTTGAATCTTCCTTATGGGATCGACTCCTTGTTTGCTTTAGGGGTGAGCAAACCGAACCGAATAACCGATTTAACCGAGAAAACCAAAAAAAAAACCGAAAAAAACCGAACCGAAAAAACAAACCGATTAAACCGATAGCAAAATTATAAAAAATCGTCCGGTTCGGTTCGGTATTGGTTTTGCATGGACAAAACCGATTGAACCGAACCGAACCGGTTCGGTTCAGTTTGAAGTATTACTATAAATACAAACTTAAGAAACCCTAACCTAAGAAACACTATTGTCTCCGCCTCTCGCCTCCCTCTGGCTCTGCATCTCTGCAACTAAACTAAGCCTCTCGCCTCAGTACTAACACCTTAGCAAGCAGCCTCTCGCCTCTCTACCTTAGCAAGCAGCCTCTCGCATCTCTATTTCTGCATCATAAATCTCATCCCTCTCGCCTCTCGCTTCTCGGCCTGTCGCTGTCTTTCAGGTCTGACTCTCTACTCTTTATCTTGTTTATTTCTTCTCTTTCATGTTTCACTGTTTGTGTGCTTGATCATGATTCTGGATGTTAGGATTTTCTGTGGTTCTCGGGATGTTAGAGATGTTAGAAGTCATTGTATTTGATAATGAGGATATTTATGGTCTTGACTGGAAAATTAGGGTTTCACTAAATTGTGCATCTCTGCAACAAATATGGTTGCAACAAATTAGGGCTCCTACTAAATTGTGCATCTCTGCAACAAATGTTTTCTTGACTGGTAAATGAGGATATTTATGGTCTTGACTGATATTTATGGTTTTCTTTGTGCATCTCTGCAACTAAATTAGGTCTTGACTGATTTTATTTGGTGTTTATCTTTTTGATAGATTGGGGAAATGAAATGAGATTTAAATCTAAGTTTTTTTCATTTTGGTTTCCTGTGTTGAATTCTTGCCTAATTTAAGTAGTTGAAATCGGTTGCGTTGATGGGGGGGACTTGTTTGCTTCTTTTTCATTTCATTTTTGCTTCACGAAATTCGGTATCTGATTGTTGTAGTATAATATCTACATGGAAATCCAGAACTGGGAGTTACTAATACTTGCAGACAATCTAATGTACTTAACAAAATTCTTATTCATTTTTTTAACCAAAAAAACCGGACCGAACCGAACCGAAAGTGGTCGGTTTTGAAAACATTCGGTTCGGTTTTGGTTTGAATTTTTTAAAAAAAAAACGGTTTGGTTACTTTTTTGACAAAAAACCGGACCGAACCGAAAATGCTCACCCCTAGTTTGCTTTATATTATCTTATGTGTTGTGTTTTAAGTTAGGGTAATTAATTTATGTGATTGTGACATCATAGCATTGAGTTTGATTGTTTCACATTCTTCTCAATCCTCCTTTTAGGTGAGTTATCTTAGGAAGTGGTAAGGTTGGATGTTTTGAACCACATCTTTTTACTTTTCTACTATGATCCATGCTTTATCATCATGATCAAACATGTCTATGTCATTAGAAGATACTCATCCAATAGGTTCTACTTTCATGAAACTTTCTGTAGTAACATTTGGCAAGGCATATCTTAGCATTTTAATCAATATTATCCTTGGACAGATCCCCAATCCTTTGAGAGCTTTTAGCATGTGGATTTTGTTTTTTTCTGTTGCTCCATTAGCATGGTGATTTTAACATCTTTTTCTTTAATAGATTTTTCTAGATCCTCTGTTTCCAAATAAATTTGATGAATATGATCCTCATAAAATAATACCTCAATGACCATGACTGGTATTTGGGAATCAAAGTCAGAATCGGATGAGCATGAGTAATCTCCCCAACTTTTTTAGAAGAAGTCATTGAATTAGATCTAGACTTTGACTGCAGGTTTGGATTTAATTCATATGATGGAATCTCAATCCCTTCTTGAAGTTTTGAAAGGGAGAATTTCCAAACTCATAGTTTGAGAAAATTATTTTCTTTTTTTCTCTTCTAAGAAGTTTTCTTAATGAAGAGACCAATTTATACTTTATAGACAAAGCTCTTATGCAAGTGGGTGGTAAAGCATCCACTCTAGCATCTTGAGAATTAATTGGAGAATTGCTTATGTGCTTCATATTTCTACTTTTTGATGATAGATTTGCTGACTCGAGAGATGGGAGGAAGAGAGTGTCCCGTCGGGCGTGCCAGAAATTGTACACATAAAATTCTCGTGGATTAAATAAATTTGCTAGAATATATGGTGCCAAAGTTACAGTAATAACTTTGATTACAAGAAAAGTGAAAACTCTCTTGAAGTGCTCTTCACGTGCATAAATTCTTTAATTAACAGTGAGATCTAGATCTTGTTTTAGTTTTAGTTTTAAATGAAGGGATATTAACACGGGTCTAAAAGCTTTAATCGTGTGAGGTCTTGACTTGATTAAGGACTTGAATTGACTTAGTAAAGATTATTCTCGTTAGCTTAAAAGCTTTAATAGTATGATATCTTAACTTGATTTGATGAAGGAAAGGACTTTTCTCTTTTGCTTTATGGCTTGATTTGATGAAGATTAGGACTTTGATCCCTTTCCTTCTTGATAGATTTGAATTCCTTGTAGAGAACTTCTCAAGTATCTGTATTTGGTCTTTAGTCTCTGTTTGTTGTCATTTTTCTTCTTTTTTTGTTGTTGTTCTGGACCTCCTTGATGATGGCTTTGTTGCCTATTTATAGACAAGTCAAGTGTCAATTTACCTCAAATATCCTTTGACTAAAGGATATTTAAGGAAAATCAATATGAAAATTACTTAAAATACCCCCATCTCGAAGGATATTAAAGTAATATCTATAAATATATTTAGATTTGAGTTTTAATTTAATTTGGGTTCAAACCCAATAAATTTAATAAGGTCCACACCTAATTAATAAAAATTTTGGATAATGAATCAAATTTGCTGAAATTTTATGTCTACAACTACATTTAAAAATAAAAAACAGATAAATCAAATTCATAACCCCTCAATGAATAAACCAAGGAAAAGTGTCTTTTCATTGCAAACTTACTCCACCGAGTTGATGAATAAGACATGAATAGTGAATCATCTAGTAGGTGGCTCAATGGTAAGAGTTTAGGATTAAAAGGTTTGTTCCCTTGTGATCTTAGGTTCGAGCCATGTAGTTGCTAATATAATAGTCATTGAAAGTTTACATGGTCATTAACTTCAAAACCCGTAGAATTAGTTGAGATATGCACAAATTGATTCAAACACTCATATTTTTTTAATAAAAAAAAGACATGAATAGTGCAACTCATACACTCGTGTTGATAAATGAAAATCACAAATCGACAAATACTACTTGTTTTAGTGCAAGTTCTCCAACAGCAAACATTTGTACAGCCAAATATCACTCTTTCCATGGGGGGTACAAGGGAGGGAGGTACTCAAATGGGAAATAAAAAGGAGACACGTGCGTTGCTGTTTTAGAGAGCTGAATAAACAGGTCAAGCTACAAAAAAAAAGTAAGTCAAAAGATTGCAAGCTAACCAATTCCCAGCTCTGTTGCAGGCAACGATTCCCTCCCTTGAAAAAAAGGATATCCTAAAAATCTGCCTCTTTCATTGTCGATGGCATTATATTTCGCTTTCTTCACAGCTTATCCCTCCTCCATTCGACTCTTCCTGTAACATGTAGCGATGCCAAATTAGATTAATTATTGCAAATATTATCTTCAGATAACCAAAAAATCGAAAGGAAAAGAAGAGAATTCTGTCGCACCTGTGCTCTCTTGTTAGTTAGTCCTCCTTCTTGAACAAAAACAGGCCTCTCCTCAACAACTCTGCTCAAAACCCCACTGTTCCTATCACTTTTCTTTGGTGTAAAGTGACCCTTCTTTAACCTCAGTTTCTCCTTCCACCACCCTGAACTCTTTGGCGTTGGGAAGCCATCATCTTTAACCTCATCATCGACAAGTAATTCATCTCGTAAGGTCGTTTTTCGCTGCTGGTCCTTCAAAGGCAAACATGGTGCCCTTGAAGAAGATTTCATCTGCAGGAATCATGGAGTAGTTTTTCACCGAGAACTCGAAATCTGTGGAAACTGGCGCTTCTCTATAGCTGCTTTCATACTTGATAGCTTGTTGTGCATCCCCAAAATCACTGGAGAAGGAAATTCTTGGATCAACAGAGGAAGTGTAAAAGCTTTGTTGCTCACTGTTGAACATGTTTAAGCATGCCATGAATTTCCAAACCAGCAGCACCCTGAGTCTTTATAAGTTGCTCCTTCTCTTTCACCGTTAGAATCCACATGTAGATGTTTGCATTTATATAGAGGTGAACTTGTTTTATGTGTGTGCTCGGCAGGCAGCTCATGTTACTTAGATTTGTAAGTTTGTGACTAAGATGAGGATAATACATTTTGTATTCCGAATATTTTATCAGTGATCAGCTGTTTAAAGTTGACATCATTGACTCTAATGTGTGCTCATTAAGTTTCATGCAACTGTTCAAGTGATCCTTGGCAAACAGATAGAGCCATTCTGACCCTAATATTCTGCCAGATGTGGCCGCATAAAGCCAATATCCATTTTATAAGGACTCGAAATCATTTAACTATTAACTACATGGAGAGTTTTTATGTAGGGGGGGGCTTCAAAATTCAAATCAAGGCTCTTTCTTTAGGGGCGAATCCACGCGGGGAGCCAAGAATTTCTCTCTACATTTTTTTGAGAGACGAGAAGGAAGAGTTCTCTTCCTTGGGGGGGTCACAATTTTGCAAGGAAAAGGGACCAAATATACCGTATTATTAAGGGTTTTTTTTTATCATATCTCTTTCATGTTATCCCGGCAGAATTAATAAAGATTTCACATTTAATCAGTGCCCATTTAGCCATTCCATGAGTCCATAACTTACAATTATGAGCAGTAATCAGACTTGAAGAACCCAAATGATTGATGTTGCCATAGTGCTAAATACATATTTCCAACAAAATATTGAGTGGTAGCACCTTGAGACGCACACTTGCTCCACTTCCCATCCCTTCGAACATGTGATTTTTAAAGCGGGTGAGTTTCTCATACTGCATTTCCTATATTTTAAGGTTAGATCTCCACTTGCCTTCAGCTACTAACTATGCTTTTGAAAGGCCATGTGGGTTTGAGCTGTGATCTCATAGTTAATCCAAAATCTATAGAAAGCAGGGCCTCTCACGTCCTGTACAGAACAAGAAAATTTAAACCTTACTTTGACTATTCATAACAGCTGAATTAGATAAAGAATTTTCGGTTCCATCCTCTTGTGTGGCATTCACATGGTTAATCTTCATCTAAATGGAATTTGTCGTGTCACCAAATGGTTCTTCGACAAGTGGCTGGTTCTCACGCTACAGCTGTAAGAAGCTTTGAAAATGCCAAGAGACATTGAATTTTACTCCATGGGTTTAGCGGACCTTGTCTCCTAATTGGTCTCTCATCTTGTAGACACAGTTTGTCTTTTATGCTTCTCTTAATCTAACAAAAGAATTCTGTTCAACTCAAAGCACGTTAGTTTTACACCGTGAGGTCGTGGAAAAAACTGGAAACTTTATTGGGTGCCCAAAATTCGGTTTTAGTGAACTCTCCTAAGGTGCTGTAACATAAAGCATTGGCAGTAGAAAAAACAATGGATGATGGGGCCTCTCTATTTTACTATGTACTTAATACAGCTGTCCTTGGATGGAATTGTCATTGAGTAGACGATATGTTGATGGCCTTCAGCTGTTTGCTTCTCAAATCGAGGAATAATGGCATAGCAATGATTGATAACTACGTTAATGGGGGGACTCGTTTCAGTTGAGCCCTAGTGAGTTGACATTGCGTTAATTTTAGCATTACGAAGGGTACCTTGAACCAGACGAAGGCATACTTTTTTGCTCAATCATCGAGCTCAATTCTTAATTTCCTCAGCTCCATGAAATTTGAAACCTTTAAAGCATACGAACCCACAGCCAGAGTCAAAGGCAACTGTGAAGTAGATTGTCAGCTGTCCATGCAAGAGATGAAAGCTTACTCACAGCATGAAGCACTGTTTATTCTGTCTGATGGGCAATTGAGAATGAAATGCTGCAACAAACAAATAATGATAATGATAATAATAATTGTGCTGCAAAAACTTTACTGAAAAATTATCATCATGCTCTACATCATCGGAAGGAGATGGTCCTTTCAATGGCAGTTGACTTCCAAAAGAGAGTTTAGATTTTAATTCTGCATTAGCCATTCCTTTTAAAGGCGTTCTCATCCGTTTCACACCTGGTCTTTGCAAAGGTATGTGAGAGGCAGATGGGTGCAACCCTTTTAGCATCTATGTTGGAAGATGGAGATTGTTGTGGTTTCTGATAACGAGATAACCTTGAGTTTTGGTCCAGATTTTCTTTTTCATTGATCCGGCTCTCATTCCCTTTTATCCCCTGCAACCTTGGACTTGGCTTTGATTCAATCGGTACAAGCTTCCCATCTACTTGGTTCGTGAAGACAAAAGAAACCTGCAAGAACATGATAATAAGTCCTTCATGTGGAAACCCAAAAGTATAGCAGATTGCATGTGAATTATATCTGGGAGTAGGGATCAGTCACAGGAGATGGTGGTATATCAGACTTTTTGTGAAAACAAAAGTTCGATTCTGCACTCAGAACTTGCGCATTATATTAATTTATTCCACCAGCAATTTGTTGTACTAAGCATGCAAGGGAGAGCAGCAATCAAGGGGAAATCATTGATGAACTCCTAAAACAAACCTAGGATGAGAGAACTGAGTCATATTTATTGAGTTCAATTGCTGTGAAACATGGTAGAGAACTTGCATTCTGACTGCAACTTTTCTACCATCAATTCTGAATACACGCTTGACTAGTTCTGATTTTTGGTAGCTGGTAAATACTTTCTAGTATAATCAGGGGTTTAAATATTTTCAGAAATTTATTGACCAAAACAAATCGATTATTCCTATAGGAATGTTTTGGAAAGGAATCACATTAAATATGGGGAAATGTTGGAACACCTCATCACCAGCTGAAGCTTGAAGGATACTATCAGGCACTGATGTCGAGTGAAAGTGATGTCCCCAGCTGCCCAAATCCTCTTCCAAAGGAGTCCCTACCTGAAAATTGAGGGAAAAGAACAAAATCAAGTGGGACATCTGAAAGTTATGAGCCAGTAATACTGCAGAGATTGATAGGTGACTTACTTGCTTCTCTGAGCTCTTTAACTTGTCCAAGCATCCAGCAAGTGCGGCAAAGCCACCTATATCGAACACTTCTTGATTGGGCATATAATTCTCATATGTAGATTCATCTACATCTCCTATGCCCTCAAGTTTCCCATCAGAAAATAGACATCGGGCACAGTTCATCTTTACATGTATTTCAGACCTACACAGACAAAAAAAGATGTTCAAAGGAAGATGGAACATGAAAATAAGTGAAGCAAAATGAAATGTGATATCAATAAACATTTAAACCAGCAAGTCAAAGACACGGAAATAATATAACTGAACCATGTTATACTGAACTAGCTATGCTTTACATGGTACATGACAAGTCAGCAAAAAAATGATGCTTCATTAGAGCTTGCAAAAAATCTCAGAAATGAATCTTTCAATAAGCTTGAATTGGCCACTGGCATAAACTTGCCTACTGCAACACGAACACAAGAAGGAACTTTTTGTACACTTTCTCTTCTCAACCAGTGCTTGATTCATTGCTAACAATGATGTAACATATTTTTAAAACCATTTTGTAAGTCCATTCTCTAATCCTTGCCTACAGCGACCCAAAACCCTCCATCCTTGGATTACTGTGCAAATATTACAGGCACAATTTCAAAGGCCAAACACCCCACATAACTTTACCATAAAAATGCCAAATACATAAATGACCTGTAGGTTATCATGACAAAATACTTCAACATATGCAACACAAATTACCTGACATTCTCCTGAAATGTGAACAAATCACGTAAATCTTCAGTTGAAAGAAAGTTTCCCTGCAAATGCATGTACTTTAAATACCATTTTATTCAAAGGAAACTTCAGTTGAATAGCATAAAGCAGTGGGAGAAAAAAAAACAACCTGTGCTGCAAGGCTATCATTTTGCTCATTCTGAATAACTTTTTGAAGCCCCTCTTTTGACATTTGACGCTGATAAACCTACAAAAGTCAGCAAACAGAATGACACGCACTGCTTATTGACAGAAGTATCTTAGAAATGATGAAAGGAAAAAGTTTAGTGCCTGTATTCTTAATATAAATTGAGTTGCAGCTCATCAAAACCTTTTCTTCGATGGTTCCAGTACTCAGGAATCTGTAGATATATACCCTCTTCTTTTGTCCATCCCGCCAAACTCTCGCAGCGGCCTAATTATGTGAGGACATGATCATGAAAACAATCAAATGTGAGATCAGCATACTACTTTCTAACTTATGTGAATTGAGGTGGTGGTGTTTAACCATAGAACATTACTTGCTTGTCATTGGCAGGGATTCCAGTCAGGATCAAACAAGACAAGTCGGTTACCACCGATTAGATTGAGGCCACAGCCACCAGCCTTACTGCTTAAGAGAAACACAAACTGATCCTGCAGCATATTGAGTTAAAACTAATTGATTAGTGATCAAGCCTGATGATTTGCCCTTTTTACCAAGCAGAAAACACAAACTAAATTGCAGACATATCAACTAGAAGGAAAAGAGAAGATACCTTTGTTGGATCATTAAATTGATTAACTAACTTCTGTCGCTTTACTGATTGATGTGGTTCCATCAAGCCTTATATGGGGATATCTTCTTTCACGGCACAATTGAGCAAAAAGGTCAAGTGTCTGATGCATCAAGTAATTTTATACAGTGAGTAAAGCAATATCAATTGCAGCTTCATAAAAAAAGTGGTCGATAAAAGATCAGTGAATGGCTTCAGTTGAAATAAGTTGTCAATGATAAATATACATCTTAAATCACTGTGAGTTTGACAGTGCAACCAAATCTATTTTGTCCAGAAAACAGAAATGGAAGTGTGCAGCAACCTTACACTAATAGGTTGTCTTTTAAAAGAAAATCACCGAAAGATACATGTGCAGAAAAAAAGTGTTATGCTACCAATATTTAAAATTATCCTGTAGCCTGTTCTTTCTTTAACTTGGGATTAATGCAATGACATGAGAAGGAAAGATTTAAGCATTATCAGCTGCAATATTAAGAATCAACTTACAAATTGGAAAACTGGAGGCTATGATACATGTATAAACTGTTATCAATAAAGTAATTTCTATACCACAATAACTAGAATCATCAACTAAAACAAACATACCTGAGTATAGTTTGAGACAAGTACAATACGATCATCTGTTCTCAGTCGTAGATGGGCAAGTAATCGGGCCAAGACATGCATTTTACCAGACAGCTCAACCCAAGCCCCATCACCACCAGTCCATGAACCAGATCTAGCAATATTTGGAAGAGAAAAAACCCTGTCAGGCACAAGTATAGAACGTGGAATACATACAAAAACAACACTCAAATAAATGCTCACCTTCCAGAGAACATCCCAGGAGGGAAAAAACGCATGCAGTCCTCAAACCCTGAAGTTCCTGGACTTCCGTTTTTTATGGTGTCAAAGATAAGCTGCATGGAATAATGATCATTATCAATAATTCAGAATATTTTCTAAATTAAACACAGAGCAGACATCATAAATGTTAGAGAACACAACATATTGCAAATAAATAAAAACCAACCCACTAACTTCTATATTTGAATATGAAAGTAAAAATATTTAAGAGTAGTAGAAGAGTCCTACACAAATGACGTAGCAACTAAAATCAGAAAAGGAAAAACAAAATGATTTGTTCTCCCAAACATTATCATATGAAATAGTGTTTTATCCCAGCCATTTATTTCTAGAATCAGGTGATTCCAGCCAAATTTCACACTCTAGTGCATGATTGCGAGTACAGAAACAAAAATCCTCGGATAACTACTACTCAACACTTTTTATACCTTTGGATGATTGCACAGCTTCTTAAGAGCTGTGATGTAGGCCAATATCTTTGACTTTCTTTGCCTCTTCAGTGATTGCCCGTTTAACCTGTTGTTAAAAGAGTAACAGAATAATCCAAGTCTGTTTCTAAGAATCATATTAAGTTAGTTACCACTTTAGTGTGAAGAAAACCCACATTTTTTGAATGTATAAAATGGTTATATAACTCTGCCTGGAGAGGAGTCAACTTGCAACAAACAACTTCTACGATCTGCACAGAACATTTAGAAGGACAAAAATATCAAGATACATTTTTACTCAGATTTATCTGCACAAAAAGACAACCAAAAAGTGAAGTATCGGTAATAGATTTACTTTGATCAACATATAAATCAAAAACTCTATTGCATAGAGCAATTAGATGTAGAAACATTTAGGAGCAGAAACTTCATAGTGCAAGAATATGTAATTGGTCGAGAAAAATACATGTACAGCTCACAGAGTAACCCTAACTTCCATCTTCTCATCATCTAGTGATGATATCTTATCTAATTCAGAAGGTTTATTGAAATAAACTATTTACAGACTGCTAAATTATTGAGCTTTCAAATATGTTAGATAAACTTGGGAGGGAAGCTGAAATATTGTTCAACATGTTGAGCAACATTCACAAGTGCTAATGGGCACACATAAATCTTGATAAGGTCATACCTTTGGCGGCAGGTGATTTGATAATAATGCATTTGTCCTTCTCAGTATAAACTGCAATGCACACTTTCAAATTAAATACAGGAAGATGTTAAACGTTCTTCCTTACTGTAAGCAAAAGATTACCTTTCATACTTAGCATGTAGCAGCTATTTACCATTACATAATCAGGAGTTAAAATAGCAGAACATAGTGATATGATTCTCAAGAAAGCTAGTTTCTACAGTGATACCCACATTAGTATGAATCTGACCTGATTTACTTTTGCACTCAGTTCTCCAGAGCGTTCACCACCTAGCTGCTTCTCTTCTTCAGTGGCAGTTGGTTCCCTTCCACAAATGATTGGTGTCTTCATAATTTATACATGAGAAGTTAAAAAAATATGACAAGCATGTATGCCATTAGGGTAGAGGAAAAAGAACAGCATGCTACTAGTATAGTAATTTCTGATGCAAAAATAAAAAGATGAATATTAAGCAAGTTTACAAACAGAATAAATATTGAGTTCAACCGTTTTCAATTTAATTCAAATTGACGAATCATAATATGATTTGAAGGTAAAACATAGCTCACCTCATAGTAACGGCGAAAATATGCAGCATCGCCCAAAACTCCTGGATTGGTGAAGTTAACCATTGCATAAAAACTCTTCTAGGTCATTCTGCAGAGTTGCAAGAGGATAGTGAATCATGAAATATTAGAAAAGTGATTAACTATTAAGATAAATAGTATTCAAGAGATATTTCTCACTTGCATTGGAGTTCCTGACAACAAGATGCGTCGTTTGCATGACAGGGAAGCCAGTGCCTATGAGAATGTTCACAAATGAACGCAGACAAAGAATAAGAAATTGGAATGCATCGGATGTGAATACTCAAGAAAAAAGAAAGGATCCACATGCCATACCCGATTTGTTAATGTCTGGTCATTTTTAAGTCTGTGAGCCTCATCGCATATGAGAAGGTCACAAGATTCACTATTGCTAAATTTTGATGAATGCATCCGGAACGTCTCATATGAAACAATCAGTACCTATGGGATATAACTTGACTTCAGCAAACATACCACAATATTCTGGACATTTAATGCTAACTTTACCTGGAAAGAGCTGCTAGGATTTGTGAAACTGTCAATCCCAGAGACAACATCTTCTCTGGTGCTTTCACAGAGAGCTATAAGCTTAACTCTTTCTCCAACCCACTTTTTTATTTCAGCCTCCCAATTACTTACAAGGCTGGTTGGGGTGACAATTATTGTTTTTTTAACCATAGGCTTTCCATCAAACCCTTGACCAAGAAGAGTGTACAGCAATGTGATTGACTGCAGTGTCTTCCCCAGACTGCCCAAAAGTAAGACCAAAAACACTAACCTTGAGCACAAGGAAAAAATTAACATCCTTGTGGAAAACTGTGCAAAACACTTCATAGATCAAGTCAAAATAAATGAGGAATTTACCCCATATCATCAGCCAGAATGCATCCATTAATATTTGCAGTGCTATAAAATCCTGAAACACATTCAAACATGAACTGAACCCCTTCTCTGCAAACATGGCCAACAACATCAAGATATGGAAAATTTTCATTTACGAGCAGTCCTTATGCACAAATTGTTGTGCAGATATCAGAACCAAATATTAGAGCTTTTACATTGTAACCAATACCTTTGGTGAGGTCGAAGGAACCGAACAAGCAAAGGATCCACCACTATCGGCATCAAATTACCAACTCCATCCTCAGACTCTTCAGGTTGCCACAACACCAAAGGATCAATACCGGGTGGCAAAGTCACACTTTCCTCCACTACATCGTTCTCCACCACACTTGGTACATTAAATCTATTCATTACTGCAACCACCACTGGTCTTGAAGAACCCCATGGAACGAATCGTTTCCGAGCCCAAAGTCGACGGACAAGCTGTTCATTTCCATCATTATAACCATTGGAACATGGGGGTTTAAAGGGTTTCCGACAAATAGCTGCCCCTTCTGTTACTGAAAGAACTCGAGGAAGCAGTGACTGTCTCCTCACTACAAGGTTGCCTCTAGTAAAGCCACAATCAACAAAATTTCACCTTAATTTATGCAAAATCAATTCAAATAAACAGTTCCATTGTTGAAATTAAAGAGCTAAATTTTGAGGAAAATGAGCTTTTGAATGAAAACAACAGAATCCTACAAAAAACTTTTAATTTCTCGTTTCCTACCATTTGTCTCAGCAAACAAACGGATAATTTCACTTTGATTTATTCAAATTCAATTAAAATAAACAATTAGCTCGATGCAATTGAAAGAAGTTCCACATTCTTACAACAATAGCTATTTGAACCAAAGCACCAGAAACCCACAATTCAAGAACACCAAAATCTTTCTCATTTCCTGCTTTTTTTTATCAGTGACCAAACAGAAAATTCAATTCCAAATCAAACTGTACAATTTCAGACCCATTGAGCTATAAAGAAAAATTGGAACCCTGAGTTATCGAATCCGCGCCAGAAGTAACAAAACACTTCTGCACAACATTTAGCTATTGGACCAAAACGAAAAGCTCTCCAAACCCTTTTCTCATTTCGTGCATTTTCTCAGAAACCAAACAGGACATTCGATTTCAAGACTATTAAGCTATAAAAAGCAGAAATAGAAACCCTAATTGTATCAGTTTTTCACAAGGAAAATAAACTAGGTTTTTGAACAACCAGCTTTTTACCACATTCGAAACACACAATCCAAAAATCGCTGCATATAATGTTGTTGTGGTATTTACTTACCTCAAAAGAGCGTCTACATTCTTCGACTTGCGATCTTCATTGGACTGTGGGTATTCTGCCACTTGTTGCTCTCCCTCCTCGCTGTCGTCTTCTTCTTCGCGATCGACAGTGTACTCGTCGCTTGAATCGGAGAGTGAGAGACTCTCTTCTTCTTCTTCTTCTTCTACTTGATCGTCTTCCATTGGCGGAGCTTGTTTTTTTCTAGCGATCGTTTTGCTGTGATTTTTCAGGAAAGCTGTGCATTTATTTCTTTCATCCTTTTTTTCAGGGGTGGGTCTGGCGGGAAACTTACAGCATGTTTTTGGAGTATTTAAAATACTGACAGCATTTTTTTTTCAGCTGTGCATTTTATATTTTAAATTTTTTTGGAGTATTAGAAATTAGATTTCAAAACTCAATCTTTAAAAATACTATAAGACTATAAAAGTAAATTAGAGATTACCACCTCTAGTTTATAATTTCAAAGAAAAAATAATAATATTAAAATCTGCTTTCTCAAAATATCTATCTAGCTTTTATTAAAAAAAATCTTTAAGGGAATAAAATCAATATAATAAGGGTAATATAGAAAAAAATGAATTAAATTTTATCTTTTATAAATATATAAATTCAACTTATTTATTAAAATCATAAAATACAATTAAATTTAATTGCAATAGAGAGTTGTTTTAAGATTAAAGAGCATAAATACCTTTTGATGATGATAAATTAGATATGCAAAATAAAACTACAAATTAATATATATTTTTACTTTAAAACATACAATTCTAAATATTCAACTAAATACAAAAACAATAAACTATATAAAGAGTGAGAGTTTACAAACATGGCACTAAGATTTATAAGGGTTCGATAAACCATCTATTTCTCTCCTTGAACTTCCATTAAAAAGTTTGTTTCATTATCACACAATGGTTTTTTATAGCAGGTGAGACCAAAATGTTATACAATCTTTTTGCAAGGGTAAGACCAACTCAATCCTTTAGTATCTCTAATATTTTTATGGGTTAAAAACTAGAAAACATATCATCAATACAAGTTAAAGAACAAATATTAAATCACTCAAATTTAGTCCCTAAGAGATTTTTTCAAGTGTTTAAATTGTCACTTACACTTTTTACAATATACTATCTTAATAGAGTTGATTGGAATAACAATTAAGCTTCTTAGGAGGATTTCTTTCAATTTACACTTAACCTTGTTTTTTTTATGATTACAAGTGAAACAAGAGTGTTATAGGCTAATTTTTAGAGGGAGTATGTTTAGATTTTTGCTTTAGGAGTTTCACACTTGTTTTAGGAAAGTAAAAGACTATTTATTGGCTTACAAAAGAAACTAAGTTGTTAGACATAGTTTTATATCCGTTGATATAATCGATTAATTATTTTAGAATTGGTCACACCATTTTGAGTAACCCCAAGAGTTTATGTAAATTTTCCAAATATAGACTAGTTGTATTGAGAAACAAGTGGATCAATTTGAGATACAGTTTGGTTGTTTTTAAAACGATTGGATTGTCTTGGCAATTATCTTGTTTTCAAAATGGTGAAACTATTTTAACTACTGTCTAGATTTTGACCCATTTATTTGTTTTAATTTTTTCTTGATTTTCTTTTGTTATTTTGGGCTTGTTTAAGTTGTGTGGGTATTACAAGGTGTTTTAAACTAGTCTAGTCTATTTGGAAAAATTCTATTATAATTTCTTGATTAGTTAAGTTGGTATCATAATTTGTAGAAGTTTTCATTCTTGACTTTCATGACTCCTTTCCTTGCTCTTTTGATGATCTCTTAAATATTATAAACCTATATATATATATATATATATATATATATATATATATATATATATATATATATATATATATCATTTCAAGGGTGTGTTCAATACACACATTCATATTTATACGGCATATTAACATATCCTTATTTAAATCATCTAAGCATGGAATACATATAATATTAATAATGTGATAAGCATATATCAAAAATATATCAAAACAATTATATTATCATCAAAACATATAATCAAGTCATTATTGTAGTTATAAGGCTAAAAGTCTTCCTTTTTTAATGATGACAAAACATGTATACATCTCAAAAACCTTGGTAGAAAAACTTTTCCCCATAATATGAAAACCAAATTAAATAATAAAACTATGCCCATAATATGAAAACCAAGCTAAATAATCAAATTCTTTATTTTTTGTAAAAATCCTTCCCAATTTTATTTAGAACAATATCTCCCTTTGAATAAAGCACTTTATGCATACACACAATGGATTCTTAACACGAATACCATTCCTTATAATGCAATAATGATGTTCAAACATTCTAAATATTAAATTCATCAAAAATATTTGAAACATTACTCATATTACAATGATGAAAAAGGATTTTTATAATGAAAAAAAATGAAAATACAAAAATCATGAGCAATTTGAATGAGAAGTCAATCATCATCTTGTCATCATCGTTTTGACAAAATTACAGATGGAGTCCCCAATGGATAAAGTCTGTCGGTAATTCCATCAATAAATATTGATGGATTTGTGTGTAGAATTATAGTGGAATTCAAAAACCTATGAAGTACGATAATATCACATTTTACCGATAGAACTACCGACGGATTTACCAACAAATATATTTATATCGGTCAAAATCATTGGATAATATTTAATTTATGACCTAATCATCAATCCTCCTTTCCCCCTCCCCTCTTTCTCCTTTTTCCTTTTGCATTTTTTTAATCTACAAACCCTAACCGCCGCCACCCCCTCAATTTCAATGCAATTCTACATCACACAACAAATCCAACAACCACAACACAAAGTTTATGAGCATTTATGTCCTTATTTTTTTTTGGCGTTCCTTACTTTCAGTAAGCAAATTTACCATATATTTTTGAAATTTAATTTTAATATATTAAATTTTGTTTTGCATATTTATGAAGTATATTGATTTTGTTTGGGTGTTTGTTCTTTGTTTGTAGAGTTTTTATCATTATAATTTATTTTATGGATTTATGAAGTGTACATGTTAGGGTTTGTTTCATATTATGTAAAATTGTATTTGTTTAGTTAATGTATTTAATTAATATATGATTATTGTATATAGGTTTGATATAAGTAATGAAGAATCGTTCATGGATGTATTGTGAATCACCCTAAGGGTTGCATAGGATGGATTATTGCAATGGGATTCAGGATTTTTAATTGCAACACGATATCTAATTCAAAAAATATTAGTGTAGGTAGTATTGTATGTTCAAGTACAAGGTGCAAACCCAAGGGGTCTTGGTGTGAGTGGTGAGGGCGCTCTCATCCCTTAAGAGAGGTCAGGGGTTCAACCCCTCTTCTTATACGGAGCCGGCTATTTAGGGAGCACTTTCACCCTTTCGGGGCCCACCCGGTGCGAACGTGGATTAGTCTAGGCCAGTGCCTGGGACACCGTGTGATTTATACCAAAAAAAAAGTACAAGGTGCAAAAACAAAAGGTTTATGTTGTGAACAAATTGTTAATCTCATTGTATGTGCAGGATAGAGAGATATTGATGATTGATGAAAGAAATTGATGATTCAGTGCTTAAGATTCAAAATGTAGTAAGATTTGTTAGATCTTCTTCTTTTAAACAACTTATTTTAAACCAATATACAAGGAGGTTAAAAATTAAAGTAAGAAATCAGTTTGCTTGGATGTTGTAACTCAATAGAACTCTATGTATATAATGCTAGAAGCATCCAAGAAAAATAATATGTTTTGATGAGGTTATTGATCCTAGTTATTTGAGTTACTTTGAGGTTGATTAAAAAAGAAAGCAAAAGAACTTAGGTCCTTCTATTTTAGAAGATTAGGAAAAGGCTAGATCTTTTATGAAGTTCTTAAAACTATTTTATACACTTACATTGAAATCTCTTGCCTTGTTATATGTGACATTAATTCTTTCTTTCATGGATTGATTTTTTATTACCAAAAGCATATCTCAACTTTGTAGAAGTGGAGATGTTTATGTAAGTAAAATGACTAATAAAATGATAACAAAGTATAAAAAATATTAAAAGGATCAAGATATATACAAAATTTATTGTCTATGGCTATTGTGTTAGATCCATGTTTCAGATTGAAGTATGTGGGATTTTATTTTAAGAGATAGTATGATGTTTTAAGAGAATGGAAATCTTATTATATGAATGTTGATAAGGATGTTGAAATTGTTCATAATGTTGAATTTAGTAGAAATGTAGATATTAATGTGTGATTTGATTGTGGTAAATGATATGTCAAGTGACATAGCTTCTCAATTTAAAAAACATTTAAAGGAGGACGGTGGTGTAGAAAGAAAAAAAATAAAGTTGAGAGGTATTAGGGTGATGGTCCTAATTATCGTGGCGTGCACAACATCAAATGGTGAAGTTATCTCCTAAAACACATTCGAAATGAAAGAGATATGGTAAGAAAGCATATTGTCTAATATGTAAAGGCTGAAAAGGGCCATGAGAAGAAAATAAATAGGGCTAAAAAACATATTATCTAATATGTGATGGCTAAATGATCACTTAGAAGAAAAGAGATAGGCTAAAAAGTGAACTAGCTTGTAGGTAAGGGCTGAAAAGTGCCCTGAGAAGAAAATAGATAAGGCTAAAAAGTAGGTTATCTTGTATGTAGGGCTAGAATGTGAACTCAAAAGAGAATAGATAAGGCTAAAAAGTAGGTTATCTTGTATGTAGGGCTAGAATGTGAACTCAAAAGAGAATAGATAAGTCATCTTAGTGCACTATTAGGTTAAGAGCTAGAAAGTGCACTTAGGTGAAAATAGATATGGCTTAAAAGTGCATTATCTGGTATACCATGGTTAAAAGGTACACTAAAAAAGAAAGAGATGAGGATACAAAACACATTATTTGATGATTGAGTACTATAAAGTACACTTACAAGGCTAAAAAAAAGCTACATTATTTAGTGTACAAGGGCTAAAACACACTCAAAAGAAAAGAGATGGGGCTAAAAAATGCATTATGTGATGGTTGAGAGATATAGAGAGTACTAAGAAAAGGATACGACCAAAAATAGATTATATAGTATACGAGGGCTATAAAAAAGAAATAGATAAGAGCTAGAAAGTTCATTATCTAATGGTTGAGGGATAGAAAATGCAATAAAAAAAAATGGATAGGGCTAGAAAATGTATTATCTACTATGCATTTGGAAGGAAAGATATAAGGCTAGAAACACATTATCTAATAGTTGAGGGCTAGAAAATGCACTCAGAATAAAATACATAAGGTTAAAACATGTTTTATTTGGTATACAAGGTCTATAAAATGCATTCTCAAGAGAAAAGAGATATAGGGCTTAAAGGCATATTATCTAGGAGATAAGGGGTCAAATAAGCACTCAAAAGAAAAAGTATAGGGCTTAAAGGCATAGTATCTAGGAGATGAGAGCTCAAAAGGCACATTATCTTGGAGATGAAGGCTTAAAAGTGCAATTAAAAAGAAAAATAGGATAAGGCTTAAAGGTGCATTATCTATGAGATAAGGGGCCAAATGCATGCTCAAGAGAAAAGAGATATGGTTAAAAAATATATTATCTAAAAGACGAGGACGTAAAAACACACTCAAGAGAAAACATATGGAGCTCAAAGATACAATATCTAGGATATAAGGGATCAAATAAGCACTTAAAAGAAAAGAGATAAAGTTAAAAGGAAATGATCTAGGATATGAGGGCTTAAAAGTACATTAGAAAAAATAGATTGGGATTAAAGATGTATTATTTAGGATATGAAGAGCTCAAGGTGTACTCAAGAGAAAAAAGATAGGGATGAAAATGCATTATTTAGTAAATGAGGGGTCAAAGATAAACTCAAAAGGAAAAGAGATAGGATTTATAAAGAAAACGATGGTGGTTATGAAAAACTAAAAGATTATTAAAATGGTGTAATGTACCAAATGACCTGCCTAGTAGTAAAATTTAAAGATTTTTGAAATGGTTAAGTTGTCATAGGTGACCTTACCATGTGAAGAATACATAGATTTTCTTAAATAATCTCATTGTAATTGGGTGATCTGCCAAACTAGAAAACTCAAAGATATTTTAAAATGATCAAAAATTTTAATGAGCAACCAACCCAAGTAAGAATTATAAAGATTTTTTTAAAATTATCTCATTGTGATGAGTGACTTGCCTATGTGAAAAATATGAGAGTTTCTTAAAATGGTCAAATTCTCATGGGTGACTTGTCCATGTAAAAAATACATAGATTTTCATAAATGATCTCATTATAATGGACAATCTATCCATATGGAAAATTCAAAGATTTTTTTTAAATGGTCAAATTTTCGGATCAACCAAGGGAGAAATATGATGATGTTTTTAAAATAGTATTATTGTAATAGGCGATCTGCCTAGGTGAAAAATACAAGAGTTTCTTAAACTGGTCAAATTCTCATGGGTGACTTGTCCATGTGAACAATACATAGATTTTCACAAATGATCTCATTATAATGGGCAATCTATCCAAGTGGAAAAATTCAAAGTTTTTTCTATGGTCAAATTTTCATGATCAACCAAGGGAGAAATATGATTTTTTTTTAAATTGTCTTATTGTAATAGGTGACCTGTCTAGGTGAAAAATATGAGAGTTTCTTAAAATGGTCAAATTCTCATAGGTGACTAGCCCACTTGAAAAATAAAAAGATTTTGTAAAATGATCTCATTATTATAGGCAACTTGCCCGAGTGAAAAAGAAAACAATGATATTTGAAAATGATCTTATTATAATGGATGACCTGCTTAGATGAAATACAAAAATATATGTCAAAATAGTCTTATTATAATGGGTGACATATCTAAGTGGAAAACAAAATTACATAGCGAGAGGATTTGGCCAAAGATGTCTTAAGTGCATGGTTGAGTCTAGCACTTCTTGATGGCAAAGTGAGGCTTTTTTATTATATAGTGAGACTTCCTGATTATAGGGTTGATTTCTTGATGACATGATTGAAATTTCCTTTATTAATGGTAGGGTTAGATTTGTTGGTGTTTTCTAATGGAAAGGTTGAATGGAGATTTCCATTCCTAATTTTTCCATGCTAGACGTTTTGTTATCCATTGAGAGTTTTGCTTGTTGGACTCTTCTTTTGTTAAAATCTTGATTGGGTCTTTAATCATCCAGAACCTTGTTGAACTCATAACTTAGTTAGGTCCTTTTTGATGGAGTCTTACTGGAATTTTTCTCTCTCAAAACCTTGATGGGTTTTTTGATCACTTTATTATTTTGGAATCAACTCGTAAATTTCAAAGATCGTGCTCATTTAAGTTTAATAATTATAATGAAGGCATAAGATCTAATTTTGAAAGCTGTTTTCTTTCATCGTAATTCCAAGACATGTCTCTCAACACTAAGATGTGATTTTTATGTGTTTTTGATTGAGAATATAGGGAAAAGGTTTAGAAAGAAGTGTTAGCTTGAAATTGGGTTATCTATGTCTCAAATGAATTTTATATTTTCAAAATAGAAATTTACCCGATGTAGTCTTAAAACAATTTTGCTTTGAATTTTGTATAATCCCTAAGGGCCTGACTTTCTTTAGGTAAAAAATGATTTGGTCTAATGAAGGCACAAGATGATGTGATCTTATGCTTTGTAAGTTTCAAGGCAAGAGCCTCGAGTAAAAACTCAAGGTTTTATTGAAAACAATTCTTTTTTTTTGTGTTTATTTTATCACCATAAATAATAATGAGTAACTTTGTTCATAATATCATGATTTTTGAAAAACAATATTTAGCATTTTAAAAACACAATTTATCGATACATTTTGCTTGTTTGCTTGGATAAAAATGATTTTTAAATGTATGTAATGCAAATTATGACTCTTGACTATGAAAAAAAGGATTTGTTGGGCCAAAGAATGTTTTAAGATTTTAAAGTCTTCGAATCACTCTTATTATGTCTTTGAATCTTTTTTTCTTTCATATTTAGTTGATTTTTCCTTTTTTTGCTTTCTTTAATAAGGCATCCTCATTTATGTTGGACCTAACTTGGTTATTTTTGTTTTTTTATTTAGGCATGACCCTTAAAATTAAAATTTATTGGGCTCTTTGGATTTCCCATAACTCTTCTAGTTCCTTTTCCTTTGATTTTTTTTCTCAACCCCTAGTGTAGGTCATGATCCTAGTTGTCGCACGTCACCGCGCGGTGTCTTGGGAGGGTTTTGGTCTTCTCGTAAGGAGTTGAGGAGTCATCACCTGGCTATTGAAGGTCGTTAGGAAAACCCGGTTGCACTATTCTGGTCAAAGATTCAAGGGTAGGGATTGGTTGCGAGTTGGTTTGTGAAGGCACACTGGCTAGTTAGACTGTTATGGCCGGGAGAGGAGTAGTGTAGCAAGGAAGAAAAGGAAGAGAGGGGAACTGTTGTGGTGACTGGTTAGCCGGGGTTGTGGCTGGCGTAGGGAGGCTATGGAAAGGAGAGGGCTGGCGTGGGGAGGCCATGATGACAAGGGAAGAGAGGAAGAAAGGGTGTGGGGAGAGGGGGCTACATCTAGTTGGCCAGGGTTGTGATGCTGGCTGGTTGAAGGAGAGGAGGTAGAGAAGAGGCAGAGAGGAGGCTGATCGAAGAAAGAAAGGAGTGAGACCATGGGGGTTATTGTGGGTGGCTTGGAGGAAGAGAGGGAAAGGGAAGGTTGGTGTGGCCGGCTAGGAGCTGCAAAGGAGAGGTGGCAACTGGTTGGCTGGGGGAGCAGGGAAAGAGGCTGGTTGTGGCTATGGGAAATAGAGAGGAAAAAAAGTGGAGGGGGCTGCAGTAGCCAAGAGGGGGGCTGCAGCTACAACCCCCATGGAGAGAAAAATTAGGGTTTTTTGGGTTTTAGGGTTTTTTGGGTGAGTGTGTATTTTTTTGGTCCCCCTTTCTTGTTGACAATAAACTCTATTTATAAAGTTTTTCATAATCAAAATTTCAAAAGCAACCTTAAGCTTGCGCGCCATTTTAATTTGGTCATTGATTTTTGATTTATGTGATTTGACCCTCAATTGATCGTTAAACTCTCAATTTGTTCAATTTTTCCCCTGTACCAAGATATTTTTGGATTTTTGTCTTTTTTGATATTTTTTTGTTTTTTCCCTGAAACATAAAAATAAATTGGTCAAAAATTGGGATAGCAACACTAGTCAAAATCGACCTTTGACTTGTGGATTTTTATTTGCCCCCTAGTGCAGAATGTGATCTTATGAATTTGCATTGTCTTTCAATCTTGGATATAATGGACTATAATTGGGCTTCTAATTTTGTCCAAATTTTTATTTTTGTCCCTTTCATGCATTTTAAATCCTTTTTAGCCTGCTTTTCCAAGCTTCTATTTTTTTTTAGTTTTTTTATTTTTAAAATAGAAAGAAAAATTTGAGAGAAACCCAAATTTGGGTTACGACACTAATGATTCTAAATCAATTTTTTTTTGGGATTGGTGGAGGTGTAATGATTCTACAAAATTCAAAATATTTTCTATGACACAACATGTGTTAGCTATCTTGGTATCTAAAATTGTTTCTAAAACAACCTTTAATATTGACAATTGTATATTAGATATGTTTCAAAGATCTTTATTTTCATTGACGGTGTAAGCATTTCTTTGCTGTCAAAATTGGTTTTCTTTAGCACTAATTCCAATCAATATTATAAACTTTATGGATTATATTAAAAAAATTGAGATGATCGAGTCATGCAATTTGACTTACAATTTAAATTTAGTTATTTTGTGTTATTGTTTCTTTACATATGTTTAATCTAAAAGTTAAATATATGATTATGTAGAATTTGTTGAAAGTTTGAAAATCTAAACTAATTGTAAGTTAATTGATGATGCTAATTCATTTTAAAATGTTGCATTGTTAATTCTTTTACTAGTCAAACTCTAATTTGTTGCATGATCTCTTTTGGCTTTTGCTGTTACTTAATTTTTTGGATGCTTTTGTTGTTGGATTTTCAAATTATGCTAGATGTTTTTATTCAATTCTTTCCAATATGGGTGTGTTGGTATTAAATTTGATAGTTTGTTACCTACTTTTAATGCGAATTCGCTAGTTTATTTTAGATATTTTAGTGTGAAAAAACTCTTTTGATTTGAAGTGCCCAAATTTAATTAAATTGTGTATGTTTTTTTAAAAATAAAGTTGGTAAAATTAAAAGGCCATCTTTCTAATTTTTCTCAACAAAGATTTTAAGGTTATTAATGAGTATGAAAAACATACTAGGACAAGTTAGGCCTTTTATTTTATAATGTCTACATGATTTTAAAGTCTAATTTAATGTCCCTCAGGTTTTATACAAGAACCCACGCAAAACTAAACTGAACCGGTTTGGTTTGAACTGGTTTTCAGTTCAGTCCAGTTCCTATTCTTCAAAATTAGCATGTCTAGGTCCGGTTGATTTTTAGAGCTCAAACCGGACCGGACCGTGCCCAGTATGTAGTCTTCACTAAATATTTCCCTCCTTTACCCCCAGGAAATTCATACAATTCAGGCAATAGATCTGGAGTTTCTGATGTGTTTCCAACAGATATGAAAGCTTTGTCCGGAATGCATTTAAGATTGCCTTTGAGTTATGTCCTTTGGATAGATTACCACTAAGAGAAGTCCTGTCAGCTAAGCGCCTGTAGCTCAGTGGATAGAGCGTCTGTTTCCTAAGCAGAAAGTCGTAGGTTCGACCCCTACCTGGCGCGGTTCTGCTTTTTGGCCCCCCACAAGGGTGGGCCGGCTCCTACTCGGTCCAGTTCTATTTATACCCCGCAAAATTCTAGACCCCAGATTTCTCGTCTTTCTGATACAGCCGCCATCTGCGCCTCGCTCTCTCGTGTAGCAAAACAACAATGAGGGCTTTTGACATCAATGGCAGCGACACCCTTTCTCTCTCTCTCTTCACTGATGTCACCAACTCCAAGTAATTTCGTCTTATTTATTGTTTATTTATTATTGTTTCTTCTTTTCATTTGTTTTTCGGAAATAGAATGTATTTGTTCTTTTCACCTGTTACTCTTACACTTAGCTTTAGTTGGTGAACTTGCAAATAGCGATGGGGGATGGGATTTGGGGATTAGTTGGGTATGGTGGAAATTAGGATGATTTGTTGTTTGAAGGTTTGTGCTCCTGGGTTGTTAAGAAAGAAGTCATTTATTTGGTAGAAACATGGATTAAAAGACTCAATTTTGATGCCAATTAAGGCATGTGGTTCCAAGAAACATAGAGAATGAGTTTGTGTTTAGTTTTTTTCTTGGTATTAGCAGGAAAAATGAGATCTTGTGAGGCATCAATTCTTGGATCTTGTTGCCTTTTTAATTTTATAGCAGGCTTTATAATTAGGCAGATATATTAACCAGGTGTTTATGTAAAAGCTGGTATTTCTGTGTGTCATTTCATTCTGTTAGTTAGGTCTCTAGACAATGATTTTTTCCGTCCAGTGCTATATGCATCTTATTTGGTGTGCAAAGCAATTCAGATATTACAGATTGATATTAGTTTAGTTTAAGTGCTAGTGTAACATGCTAAACGATGGGTGATGCGGGAAGGTTGATAATCGATTAGCTAGAAGCTAGCTGAATCTGACTCTTTTAAATTGGACTATCAGTGAAATTTGGTAAGTATTATGCTGGACCAATTATTACATATAAATCACAGTTCATTATTTGAGACTTGGATACCAAATTTGAATCCTTTATTGGATTTGACTCGTGAGAACCAATCACTGCAACTTTGAGTGTGCGATGTAAGTGTTCTGTCGCCAAGATTTCTCTTCTTTAGTGACTTTCACCAGTTAATATAAATACCACTTGTCTTGTCAGATGTATCTAATCTAATTTTTCCATCACCAGTTAGATGTGGTTTCGAAATGCCTATCAGTGATTACCGTCCAATACCTTTTATAATGGAAATGAACAAGACTCTGCAAGCCTTGTGTTTGACTTCTTTCTTTGGATTAGATATTTGCATCACAATAAGTTTACGGCACTTGCAACAGAAGTTTCATGAAGTCCTCTTAGATATTACCATCCATTAGTTATGCGTTGAGATGAACTTCCATAGCAGCTCTTTGACCTTGTTCATTCAGTGGGAAAAAAATGTTTCAGTGGATTGCCCAAAAGCATTTCTTTGAGTAAATGCGTTAAAGAGAACTGAAATTTAGCATAATAACAAGGATAAATTTTCTGCTCGAAATTAAAGAAATGGCCATCCTAGTAGAGTATCAGGCTCCATAATAGAAAATCCTTAATTTAAAATTTGGAGCATCTTATTGAATCAGCTGTGATCTACTTGCTTCTGAGAAATATCAAGTTTTTATGTGCCTTTAGGCTCTTAATACTTGTTATCTTGCAGGGAACTTGTAGATTCTATGCAAGCTGGAAAGCTAGAGCCAGAAGTTGCATTTCTCAATGCATCTCTTGTATGCTTCCTTGCAGAAAAACTAAAACCATTTGAGTCTCTTGTTCCCGGTGCACTTTGGTCTGGTTTATTGTAATTTTGCCTCCATTGATTTCTGTGACAGATACCAGATGTTTTCCCTCTTCTGGCAGCAGCACATAAGACTCTTATAGCCAAGTCCCGGGATTCATTGACCACGCGTACTCTTCATTCTGAGCTAGTTTATAATTACTCAGGATCTAAGCATGTAATCAAACCCCTTTCACTGCTTGTTGACTGCTCAAGTTTCTCTTGTTTTAAAGCTTAACCTTTTGCTTCTTTTTTTATCCCTAGATTACAGAATCCTTGAAAAGATGTGGTATCTCTGATAGCACCACATACATTCTGGCAGCTCGTTTC
This sequence comes from Salix udensis, assembly GCA_029204005.1. Taxonomy (NCBI): domain Eukaryota; kingdom Viridiplantae; phylum Streptophyta; class Magnoliopsida; order Malpighiales; family Salicaceae; genus Salix; species Salix udensis. The sequence goes on from CM055022.1 coordinate 13,865,814, forward strand.
AATGCTTCTCTAGATGAGGTGAGGATTTCATATAAATGTTGCGGTCTCAGCCTATGTATTTCATTGCTAACTGAAAGGGCATCAACCATGTATGTTGTGCTCATCTAATGTTACTCTATTGTAGATGAAAGCTGCTGAGAAACTTATCAATGGAAAAAAAATCGAATTAGAGGAGCTGGAAGGGAGAGCAAACCAAGCTCAAATACAGAAGGTTAGTTGGGTGTGATATCATTTTTTGGCAGCATTAGATTAGTTATGTGGTTAGCGTTTCATGATAATTCTTCTAACTTTTGAAATGTTCGTCAGCACTACAAAATATCGAGCTTGGAAGTAGGAATATCATGTCTTGCAGATGCTATTACCTGCCGGATAGCTGCACGTGATGCCTTATAAGAAAGGCAGGCTGCCATGTATTTATATGTAGCTGTAGATTTTCCGTAAACTTTTTAGCTGCGTGATGGCTGCTTTGAATTTATAGTTGAATTTTTTTGTGGGAATGGATGCAGGTGTGCATTTGGAACCTAAGCATTTCAAAATTCTTAGTGATGAACCCGTGCATTTTATTTTCATCCAACTCTTGCGGCAATTTGACTTTGGTCCAAATTAATAGGTCCAAGGATCAAAGATCAACTCTCGACTACCTGCTATGCCTAAATTAAAGAAACAATGCAGATTTAAGGTCAAAATAAATTATTATTAGACAAATCTGCATAAAAAATAAGTCCAAGAGCGTGATTAAATTTTTAATAGGTTAATTTAATTTAATTTAATTATAGAACAAATTAAGAGTTTAATTAGATTTAAGAAACAATGGGAAGGACTTAACTAAACTTTGACCAAAATCCTCAAATGACGTCATTTTGAAGAAGAAAAAAGAGACCAGACAACTTGTCATTTGGTCCACTAACATAACCTTATGAGACATCATCTCATACACTAAAGAACTATATTACACGTTTGATTATTATTTATTGTCTTCTTTCTCTTTAGCTTGGAAACAACTTAAGAGGTTACTTTGTTGTAGATGCATTTTAATGCCTCTATCTCCATCAAATTTGACTGGTCACACCAAAATGATCCCTTGAAATTTCAACCATATTGTGGTATAGTCTATTCAGGTTTATTAACATTAATGTAAAGTGGATAACTCGATAAATCTTGAATTGTCAAATTTAATAGTTTATGATGGTCATTTTGAGCCAACAATTAAGATCTTTCCGATTTGAATCAAGGGCTAAATATTTTCTACAATAAAAAAAGGTTGTCCTTTTCACTATCTATAGATAGAAGAGGAAGAGGATTGCGTGCTCTAAGCGTGAAGAAATCAAGATCCAAATTGGCGAAAAACCAACTCATAACCCAATCTGTGTCATTCAACTTTCAGTTGCTTTTTTTTGCCAAACTTCTATCGTCATTCCCAACCAAACATGACCTTCCCTGCACCACTATGAGCATCTCCGAAAGTCATTCTCCTTCACCCAAAGTGAGCATTATACTTATATTTTCTTCCAAACCCCCCTCCCCAAAATGTGACCATTGCATGTTGGGTCACTAGGGGGGAATGACCATCTGGATCTGGTGGAGTCCACCTAAATAAATGTGCAAGACTCACCCTAAAAAACAAAGAGAAAATGCATTTTGGGTCGTCGTTAGCCTAACTCGGCTAGGTTGGCCAGGCCTTGCCCATATAATATTAATATTATATTTTAATAATATAATAATAAAGTAATATTTTAAAGACTAATTAAATGAGCATTTTTTTTCCATTTTTTTGTGATTTTCTTGCATATTTTTTTTCAATAGTTATGCATAATAGGGGGTTTTAACTTATATTATGAGATACAATCCTGTTATTAAAAATATTTGAGTCTCTTTAAATCTTTTTAAAAAATCTTTATTTTAAAAACACAAAGAAATATTTTGTTTTCATTCATGCCTAAATCCTAAGATTTTTTCGAGCATATTTTCATAAAAAAACAAAAATTGCATCTTTCATATTTTAAAATGCAAAATAGATATTACAATTAATTTATGATTATTTGTTAGGATTTTCCTAAAATATCAAAAAAAAATTCACCAATTATTTTTGTCTAATTAATATTCAAAGTATTAGGATTTAGCTCTAGACAAATATATATATATATATATATATATATATATATATATATATATATATATATATATATTTGGGGGACGGGGAACTATATTGTAGGGTAAGCCTTTAGGTATTAAAGATACAAAATAACTAAATCCGATGCTAAATAGGAGCTTTAAAACAATTAAGTTTTGATCTAATAAGGTAAAGACTCCTTCACGAAGATAAATTTACCTTGAATCGAAAAAAAAACCAATGAAAATTAAACAATAATGCAACTTATTTTATGTAGGGTATGCTGAGGGTGATGCACTTCCCTTCGCATAACCAATCCCTTACCTAGACATCCGTAGACCATTAAGTTTTCTAGTAACCGTAATACTAGAAGATGATTTTTTAATTATAATTTTATTATTATACTTACAATCTCTTTTCCACACTCTTAGGAGGCAGACCTTTAGTTTGCAACGTCATGCACATCACGACAGCATGAATGGTAGTTATGGTTGGTTTGATGCCAATTTTCTTTTCTTTCTCTTTTTTCTTTCCATTGTGTGTTGGCCATGCAAGAAATTATTTCAACCCTTCAATTTCTTTTTTTCTTTTGATTTTGTCATTCTTCTCTTAATTGCAATCGTTTTATTTATAATGATTATTTCTAATTATATTTTACTTTAGATTTCGTGGTCGTTTGGTAACGCGGTGCAACCTGCGTTTTAAGGAAAACATAGTTTGCACGTGTTTGGTAACCAATGAACCACAATTTTAATTGTCATGTGACTCACCAAAAACACAGTTGAACCACCATTTACAAGAAGCATAAATATCAAGCTTTTTGTCGCGTTTCATTTTACCTACGTTTCATTTCTATAGTGACTGTTACGTAGCAATATGAACGAAGAGGACGATGGCATAGATTAACCAGAGCTGAGAGGAAGAAGACGATGACATAGATTAACCAGAGCTGAGAGGAAGAAGACGATGGCACAACCACCGACCAACAACCAACCTTGGTGTCTCTCTTTCTTGGTTGGAACTTTCTCTCTCCAAAACAGCTATGGATGCAACTTTCTCTCCTTAGCAATCACTAGCGAGCACCACCAGATGCTCCTTCTGCATCAACAACTTCTCCTTTTCACCACCAGTCTTCTCCCACAGCTCCAACATCAAGCACGTGCAGCAACCTTCCAACGCTATCGTCGACCACCACAGTCCACCATTTACATCGTCACCATAACAGGAAGAATCATCTCGACTTCCTCTACCTATCGGTATCGTCAGGTGAGCCTCTCGTCACTGTCGGCCATGTTATTATTCACGTGTTATGTGAACAGTAAATGCGTGAATTAATTCACGATGAACATGCAACGCGCCGTTTTGTATTTTTCTTAACTCTTAACTCTTGGGGTGGGCTGGACCTGCTCTCAGACCCGACCCAAGTCGAGTAGAGTTGGGGCCTTTTGGCCTAACTGTGCTTGGCTGACCCATTTAGTTTGGGATAGGCCCAATCTGATTTTTAATTTTTTTTTATAAAAATCATATTTAAATAAAAATAAAAATTGAGTAGATAGAGATCAACCCTGATGAAAGGGAAAAGTGTGTAACTTTGTTTTCCCATTGCTTTTTGATTGATTATGGATCAGAAAATTGTAATTGGATATGACCTTGGAATTATATCTCTACAATATGTAGATAGAGATCCTCAAATAACACTATTTAAGAATCAAAGATGATATTCATCGATCAAATAGCAAGGGATCGCAGAAGCCTTGACGTATAGATTTAGTTCATGATGGAATTGCAAGTAGTTTCGATGGGAGAATAATAAATAGTGTCTAATTTACTTCAATTATTAATTATATTTTATTATTATGATAATTAAATCTACAATATTCAAACATATATATGTGTGTGTCCTTTAAAGTAATTTCACAAGTTGACAACAATATCCAAAACATGGTAACTAATTAAACCTCAAACTCAATACAACAGTTTTAATCAAATACTTCAATTTCAGTTATAAATCACAACTAAAAGTGTTTTTCATGAAATTGTTTTTTTGAAACGTCAACCACAACAACAACTGCAATACCAAACACACCTGACATCTTTGGTGGTTTTATTTTGTTATTTGTTTTTTTTTATCAAATTCGATCTTCATTCATTTTATTTACTATTTTATTAGTTTAGAATCATTTTCTTAACTAAATTGTTTTTTCTTCATTTTCGTCCATAATCATTATTTTCATTTAATTTTTATTTTAAATTTGATTCTGGTTCTTTTAATTTATATTTTTTGAATCATTTTCTTAATTGATTTGTTATTTTTTATTTCATCCCTAAACATCTAATATTTTATTTATTTTTCCCTAAACACTTAACTTCATTTGATTTTTATGTTGAACTTAGTGTCAATTATTTTCATTGCTATTTATTTTATTTTGTACCTCAAAATTTGTTTGATAAAGAATCTTGTTACTTTGTTTTTTTAGGTTTGCCTTAATTGGTCACCCTGGTATTATGACCCAGGTCATAGATCTAAAAGATTAGCCTGATTTGACTTTGTTTTTTTAACGCATTTTTTTCCAAATATTTTATTTTAGATTACACAATTAAGTTGAGAAACAAATCAACAAAAAAATCAAAAGAATGATGGTCAAATTGAAAAAAAGCTTAAACTTTGATTAAAGGAAAATATTGAAACTAATTACAAAATCGAATAAAAAAAAAACAATACATGACAAAACTATAATTGAAGAATTAAATTGAAAACATAAAAAACTTGCAAGAGATAGGACAAAAATGGCCATCCAAAACATAAGGACTGAAACCAACTAACTAACTAAATAAATAGAGGACAAACATGTAATTATATTGGGAGAGAGAGAAACAGAAGGAAGAAAATAAAAAAAATCAATAATCAATAAATTATAAATCAACCATCACCACACGCCACACCAAGATAAAAGGGATGCAGTGACGTTTATAAGGACACGATGGAAGACCAGGTTTGGGCAACCAACAGTGTCACGCATGCTGATTTTTTCATATCTTTTCATCACATATTACCAAGTGTTTATTCTTTATATTTCTCAGCCTTGTGTAATATTTTTTATAATTCAAGTTTATTCAATTAATTTTATTTGTATTTATCACTTAAATTATGAGTTCTTAGAATTGATTTATATTTTATTAAATAAATAAGTTTTGTACTGACAATTGGGTGAATATCTTATTTTTTATAATTTTTCTCTTGGGTAGTAAACGCCTTTTATTTTATTTTATTTACATAAATGATTACCAATTTATTTATTTAAATGATTCTATAGGCTTTTCAATTTACACTTTGAATTTTTTCATGTAGAAAAAACATTTAAACAACATGCATATCTACTATTTTTCTCCTCCCAATCCAACCTGTTTTTTCTATATTCACAGGCCCCAAGAATTTAAGAACCAGAAAACATGGGTACCTCACAGCTGGGCTTCCTTTGTTTTATCAGACGTGGTTCCAAGATGACTTTCAGGCTGGTGTCGCATGGTTGAAGGGTCGGGCTTTCTTTTGCCCTAATTTCTTCTTCAGACAAGACACATGAAACTCAAAGGGAAGATCCAAATATGATGTATCACCCCATTCCAAAATTGCATTCACTTCTCTTTCAATTTGCTATTTTTTTCATCCTCTCTGTGCAATCCACAGATTTTACACTGTAAGATATGTATACAAAACACCTGATTTTACCCCATATTTCTTAAAACAAATCCTATTTTAAAAACACGTAAAAAATATACGGGTGGTAACTACTTTTTTTATCCAAACTCTCGTAAAATATTAGATTTTATAGTTACCGTAATTCCTGATGTTTGAATTATATAATTATAATTCAGCGAGGGCGTGTTAATCAGGATTTATTGGAGGAGTTCGAGGAAGCGACGAATGGGGACGTGCAGAGTTTGAGTTTAGGTAATAGTTTTTTCTGGATGATTTGGGTTTATTTTTCCAAGTGGGTAGCTTGTGGAAAACTCATAACCAAATTGTCTGTTGAAGCCTTGAAAGGTCTGTGGAATATGAAAATAGAGAACAAATGGGCAAAGGCTTGTTTAACAGACTTAGGTCGGGCTGTGTTTTGATATACTTCAATCCAACAAGAGTGTGGTATCAGAGCTTATCTGGTTTTGGGGTTGATCATGACTTCTTCTTCTCCATCTTCACCTCTTTCCTCTTCTCCTCAGACTTCTACTTCCTCTTTCCATCTTCCCCCTTCCCCTTCTCTATGCCAGTCTACCTCTACTAAGCTTGCTTATCTATATGAGGTTAATCATTTAGATGATACACAAAAAAATTCTGAAACAGACCTTCCTCTAGTCAATCCTTATCATGCTTTTGCCAAAAATCTCCTTCTGTCATCCACAGTATTAAAACTCTCATCAAACATCCTCCTCGAATGACAAAAGAATATGTTCAAGCTTCTTCTTTTGACCAACATAAGATTCCTGCTACTTCTCGAGAACAATTTGTTACTCTTGAAATTTCATCTGAAATTTCCAAGCCAGTGGATTACTCAAGGATATACACATATCCATTTTGGTGCAATTCGTCTCGCCTTGTCTTATCATGGCCGTAAAGGCTTACCTGTTGCAACACGATTAGCTCTTTTAGATACCCGATATTTGGAGTATCAACATGCTTGCATTGGATCTCTTGAAACCACTCTTAATTGTGGCACGGTAGTTGTTACTTTCTATCCCAATTTCAACATGGCTTTGGATGATCCTCAACTCCATCACTTTTTGAAAGTCCAACTACAGATTACTGGTGTTGATCAAGTTTTAGACACCTACCAAGCCACTCTTCATTACCAAATGGCTTATCGGGTCCAAAATCATGCTTTTGATTTAGTACTCCTTGTTACCAATGATGCTTTACTCATCATTGTTGATACTAATCAAAGAGCCACATGTACCCATGTCCCAAGACAAATCCTGAAAGAAGAATTACAAAAATTACTTCCCTCTTCTTGGATTATCAATTACGAAAAATTGCACCAAAACTCTGTTCCCATACAATCCATGAAACCTGAGTTCACCAAAAAGCCTGATGGTACTGTAGAAATTATCTTTCAAAAGGGGGCATTTTCCACATCTTCCCCAGCAATTTTTTCTTCCATCTCTATGATGCAGCCCGTTCATGATCCTCTTCCAGTATCTATTGAGTCCTTCTCAGACTCTGGTTTACCCATCTACTCTTTTGCTGAGGACAACCATGTTTTTTGGGACACTTGTCATTGTGACGGTTGTTGTAATGAAGCCATGGCAGATGAAGATGATACTCCCTAGGCACAAAAGAAAATCTTCTGGTACAAAGCTAAAATCCAGATACAACCATGGAGACAACACAATTGACACCTTGGGACAACCTTCTGGAAAATTTGACTATCTTGTCAAATATACTCCTCCTTCTTGGGCATCTCCAGAACAAGTGCCCCACAGTTTCTATGTATCAACCCACAAGACCTTATGATGATGATTTTCCTGCTTTACAAGAACAAGTTAAAGACATATTTCGTACTCTTCCCCAAGTCCACAACCCTCCGGGTGTTGATGCTGATGGCCGCCCTAAACAAGTTACCCAATCTGAAGTTGTTCCCAATTGGCAAAGCCAAAATGCCATTGCTCAAAATTTTGTTCTTCATCGCATTGAATCCAAGGTTGACATGGTACAGACTAATCTGAAAAAGATGACAGTTTCTGTTGATTCTCAAATTCTACATCTTGAAAAATTGTGTGCTGAAATTCAACAAAGGATCTCCACCATTCATGAGTATCTACTTCTTCAAGCTTCTACTGGCACGATCTTTCATCAGGTGTTGGAAGCACTCAACAAAATGTGTGATCAACACAAGTATTTCACCAAGATATTACAGCCTGATAAAACTATGCTCCGTGTCCTGTAAACGACCAGATCTGATGATTAAATGCTCAAACAATGCTGATTGCAATTGTTCCATGAAAAAGAAAAGGCATTTCAAGAAAATCCACATATCTTCTTTTAATGGTCGCCAGAAGAAATGGAAGTTCCTCAGAAAACGCCACACCAGACGCCCCAAAAACTTCCCTTCAAGCTCCAATAGATGCTTCATCTGTAAGCGCAAAGTTCACTTTGCAAAAGCCTGTCTAAAGAAGCAAGCCCAGTCACTGAAGTTAATTGATTTCCTGACCCAAAATACAAAGTTCAATCCTGATGATGATGAAGTAGAATCCCTATTCTCACTCACAGATGAGCTCACTCCTGACACCATAGCTGTTATTGCTGATGAAAGTTCTGATGATGAGATCTATGAACTTTACCAAGCCCAACCTACCAGCCCCCCTTCACACCCAATACCTCTAGCCCCTATTACTATTCTTACATCCACATATGCCAAGCCCATCAAAGCCATATCCTTATTTGATACAGGAGCCCACAGAACCAATTCTTAACCCTAAAGTTCTTCCACATTGTTGGGTCACCCATAAAGAATACTTCCGAGCCGCTAACAATCAAGTTTTCTACACCCAATTCAAAACCAAAAGGCCTATTACCATACAAATCCTTCCACAGTGTTCAGTCAAAACCCATGTTCTTGGATCTCATTTACCTGGAAAGGATTTAGTTATTGGGTTTGATGTTTATTTCAAATCTAAGTTCAGAATCCTTCCTCGTGGTATTCAGTACAAAACTCATTTTCTTCCATATACAATTACCCCCTTCACTCTATGAACTCCAACCTTCACTCCCTGCGACCATATTGCCCTCATCAAAGCCCAAATCATTCAGCACTCATGTTTAAACTCTCACCAGGAATTTCTTGCTAAATGTTCTCATCCTTATGGCAAAAATCCGTAGTTTTTTATTAGGCTTCCTTTCAAGCTTAATGAAGACATCAATCCCACAAAAGCTAGTCACACCGGAATGAATCTTGAGCACAAGATGCTAGCTCAAGAAGAATATGCTCAATTACAGGCCCAAGGATTAATTGAACCCACAGACTCCTCATGGTCTTGTGAAGCCTTTTATGTTAATAAAAGGTCTGAACAAAAACGAGGCAAGCTCAGGTTGGTAATTAATTATTAGCCCTTGAATCATTTTTTACAAGATGATAAATTCCCTTTGCCAAATACCATGACATTATTTACGAACCTCCACAATGCCAAAGTGTTCTCCAAGTTTGATCTTAAAGCTGGCTTTTGGCAACTTGGCATTCATCCTGAAGATAGATACAAAACAGGTTTCTGCATACAAGACCATCATTATCAATGGCGAGTCATGCCCTTTGGTCTCAAAGTAGCACCTTCCTTATTTCAAAAGGCCATGATTAAAGTATTTGAACCTCTACTTCAATCAGCTTTAATCTACATCGATGACGTGTTACTTTTCTCAAAGGACGAGGAGTCACATGTTATGTTGTTAAAGCAATTTGCAGAGCTCGTTCACCATCATGGCATCATGCTTTCTGAAACCAAGATGCTTATCTGCCAAAAGGAAATTGAATTTCTTGGTATGATTTTTACAGATGGTGCTTACACACCTGACACCCATATAGCTAAAAAACTCCAAAAATTCCTTGATGGCCCCCTCACTAGAAGACAAGTCCAACAGTTCTTGGGCATTGTGCAATATCTCAGAAATTTTATTCCCCGAGTTGCACAAATGACAAGGCCACTCCAGCTCATGTTGAAAAAAATACAGATCCCTGGACAGAAAAACAGACACAAGCAGTCAAACAACTAAAGATGGCCACACAACACCTACCTGCTTTAGTCATTCCATCAACATGGCAACGTATACTCCAGACTGATGCTAGTGACAAATATTGGAGTGCCGTGCTACTTGAAGATAAAGAAGGCCACCAACACATATGTGGCTACAAAAGCAGGTTTTTCAAGGAGTCAGAAACCCACTACCACTCCACTTTCAAAGAGATCCTAGCTGTAAAGTATGGCATCCAAAAGTTCGAGTTCCACCTGGCAGCCTACCACTTCAAAGTAATCATGGATTGTTCCTCTTTTCCCAAAATGCTACAGTTCAAACGCAAGATGCTTCCTCATCCACAGCTTCTAAGACTAGCAGAATGGTTTCCAAAGTACACCTTCACCGTCGAGCATATAAAGTGAAACAAGAATCTAATCCCATATATGCTCACCAGACCATCTAAATCACAAACACTACTCCTTCCCTTGATTCTTATGGCTTCCTCTTCCAATCCACCTCCACCTGACCGAGATTTCCCCATAGAAGATTTACCTCCTCTTGCTCAAGAAATGATCCTTAACCGTACTCTCAACCAGCAGGCTAAAGACAAACAATTTAGCGTCCAAGATCACCTTCTTCTCAACTATGATGCATCCTCACTTTGTTTCCAAAGCTTAGGCATTCATCCCAAATATCCTTTCATCCACCTATTCACCTTCAAACCATCTGGCCTGTTCGCTAAAGAACTCTACTTTTTCTTATGGTACCTGTGTCACCTGTACCATATTGCTATAGAATTTCCCATTGATTACTTCCTTGCCAACCTTCTCAGGACTTCTTGGCCAGTGGACTCTTGGTACTATACCTTCAAGTTCCTCACTTGGTTCCACAACCCCACACAATGGATCTCTCTTCTCCAACATGAAAAATCCTAATGACCTCATCCACACCCTTGTTGGATTGAAGTATATCAAAACACAGCTAGGTTTGTACGAATTATGTCTTTAACTTACATGACAAGACAAATGATTGCTTATATCACTGATTACATAATAGAGCACACACCACTACATGACAAGACAAGTGGTTGCTTACATCACTGATTACATAATAGAGCACTCACCTAGTAGTACACCACTACATGATAAGACAAGTGATAAGTATCAACCAACAATAGGTTCATGATATGGAGAGAGATTCTGATCTTATAGGTTATCCTGGACTTGTAGGGCCAAATCATAGTCATCATCTGCAATCATTTCTATCTCATGTGGTTTCAAAAGTGTTGGGATTCCCAAAATTATCTGCTTGATTTTTTTATTTTTGTACTTCATTCTCAGGTCATGGAGATGATCGGAATAGTGAGGGTCATAAAAGTCATAGTCCGGTTCTTCATCAGGATCTGTGCCTTTAGGCCATAATTCATCAGGAATAATGTTGTTCTTGAGGCACACTGTTTTTTGCATGGTCCTAAGCTCCGGGAGGTTTGTAAGGGGTTGTTCATACAGGGAGTACGAATGCGTTGTGTAGTGGGTAGCTTGTAGAAAACTCATAACCAAATTGTCTGTTGAAGCCTTGAAAGGTTTGTGGAATATGAAAATAGAGAACAAATGGGCAAAGGCTTGTTTAACAAACTTAGGTCGGGCTGTGTTTTGATATACTTCAATCCAACAAGGGTGTGGATGAGGCCATTGGGATTTTTCATGTTGGAGAAGGGAGATCCATTGTGTGGGGTTGTGGAACCGAGAAACTTGAAGGTATAGTACCAAGAGTCCGCTGGCCAAGAAGTCCTGAGAAGGCTGGCAAGGAAGTAATCAATGGGAAATTCTATAACAATATGGTACAGGTGACAGAGGTACCATAAGAAAACGTAGAGTTCTTTAGGGAACAGGCCAGATGATTTGAAGGTGAATAGGTGGATGAAAGGATATTTGGGATGAATGCCTAAGCTTTAGAAACAAAGTGAGGATGCATCATAGTTGAGAAGAAGGTGATCTTGGACGCTAAATTGTTTGTCTTTAGCCTGCTGGTTGAGAGTATAGTTAAGGATCATTTCTTGAGCAAGAGGAGGTAAATCTTCTATGGGGAAATCTCGGTCAGGTGGAGGTGGATTGGAAGAGGAAGCCATAAGAATCAAGGGAAGGAGTAGTGTTTGTGATTTAGATGGTCTGGTGAGCATATCTGGGATTAGATTCTTGTTTCCCTTTATATGCTCGGCGGTGAAGGTGTACTTTGGAAACCATTCTGCTAGTCTTAGAAGCTGTGGATGAGGAAGCATCTTGCGTTTGAACTGTAGCATTTTGGGAAAAGAGGAACAATCCATGATTACTTTGAAGTGGTAGGCTGCCAGGTGGAACTCGAACTTTTGGATGCCATACTTTACAGCTAGGATCTCTTTGAAAGTGGAGTGGTAGTAGGTTTCTGACTCCTTGAAAAACCTGCTTTTGTAGCCACATATGTGTCGGTGGCCTTCTTTATCTTCAAGTAGCAAGGCACTCCAATATTTGTCACTAGCATCAGTCTGGAGTATACGTTGCCATGTTGATGGAATGACTAAAGCAGGTAGGTGTTGTGTGGCCATCTTTAGTTGTTTGACTGCTTGTGTCTGTTTTTCTATCCAGGGATCTGCATTTTTTTCAACATGAGCTGGAGTGGCCTTGTCATTTGTGCAACTCGGGGAATAAATTTTCTGAGATATTTGACAATGCCCAAGAACTGTTGGACTTGTCTTCTAGTGAGGGGGCCATCAGGGAATTTTTGGAGTTTTTCAGCTATATGGGTGTCAGGTGTGTAAGCACCACCTGTAAAAATCATACCAAGAAATTCAATTTCTTTTTGGCAGATAAGCATCTTGGTTTCAGAAAGCATGATGCCATGATGGTGAACGAGCTCTGCAAATTGCTTTAACAACATAACATGTGACTCCTCGTCTTTTGAGAAAAGTAACACGTCATCGATGTAGATTAAAGCTGATTGAAGTAGAGGTTCAAATACTTTAATCATGGCCTTTTGAAATAAGGAAGGTGCTACTTTGAGACCAAAGGGCATGACTCGCCATTGATAATAATGGTCTGGTATGCAGAAACCTGTTTTGTATCTGTCTTCAGAATGAATGCCAAGTTGCCAAATGCCAGCTTTAAGATCAAACTTGGAGAACACTTTGGCATTGTGGAGGTTCGCAAATAATGTCATGGTATTTGGCAAAGGGAATTTATCATCTTGTAAAAAATGATTCAAGGGCTAATAATTAATTACCAACCTGAGCTTGCCTCGTTTTTGTTCAGACCTTTTATTAACATAAAAGGCTTCACAAGACCATGAGGAGTCTGTGGGTTCAATTAATCCTTGGGCCTGTAATTGAGCATATTCTTCTTGAGCTAGCATCTTGTGCTCAAGATTCATTCCGGTGTGACTAGCTTTTGTGGGATTGATGTCTTCATTAAGCTTGAAAGGAAGCCTAATAAAAAACTACGGATTTTGCCATAAGGATGAGAACATTTAGCAAGAAATTCCTGGTGAGAGTTTAAACATGAGTGCTGAATGATTTGGGCTTTGATGAGGGCAATATGGTCTGGGAGTGAAGGTTGGAGTTCATAGAGTGAAGGGGTAATTGTATATGGAAGAAAATGAGTTTTGTACTGAATACCACGAGGAAGGATTCTGAACTTAGATTTGAAATAAACATCAAACCCAATAACTAAATCCTTTCCAGGTAAATGAGATCCAAGAACATGGGTTTTGACTGAACACTGTGGAAGGATTTGTATGGTAATAGGCCTTTTGGTTTTGAATTGAGTGTAGAAAACTTGATTGTCAGCGGCTCGGAAGTATTCTTTATGGGTGACCCAACAATGAGGAGGAAGAACTTTAGGGTTAAGAATGTTTATGTGGACTCCTGTATCAAATAAGGATATGGCTTTGATGGGCTTGGCATATGTGGATGTAAGAATAGTAACAGGGGCTAGAGGTATTAGGTGTGAAGGGGGGCTGGTAGGTTGGGCTTGGTAAAATTCATAGATCTCATCATCAGAACTTTCATCAGCAATAACAGCTATGGTGTCAGGAGTGAGCTCATCTGTGAGTAAGAATAGGGATTCTACTTCATCATCATCAGGATTGAACTTTGTATTTTGGGTCAGAAAATCAATTAACTTCAGTGACTGGGCTTGCTTCTTTGGACAGGCTTTTGCAAAGTGACCTTTGCGCTTACAGATGAAGCATCTATTGGAGCTTGAAGGGAAGTTTTTGGGGCGTCTGGTGTGGCGTTTTCTGAGGAACTTCCATTTCTTCTAGCGACCATTAAAAGAAGATATGTGGATTTTCTTGAAATGCCTTTTCTTTTTCATGGAACAATTGCAATCAGCATTGTTTGAGCATTTAACCATCAGATCTGGTCGTTTACAGGCACGGAGCATAGTTTTATCAGGCTGTAATATCTTGGTGAAATACTTGTGTTGATCACACATTTTGTTGAGTGCTTCCAACACCTGATGAAAGATCGTGCCAAGAGATTGGTTGTCAATAACTTCTTTTTGGATTATGAATAGTCTGAACGTTTCATCAGCCAGATCTCTAGGTATGGAGGCCAAAAAGGCATGCTTGAGGCTTGGATCATCAGGACCAGAGAGAATATGGTATCGTCGGCACATCTCTTTAAAATGTCTTTCAAGATCAGATCTCAAATAGGAACAACACTTCATTTTGAAGTACTCATACCTTGCGATTTCTTTGTCATTCAAAGCTTCTCCAAGAAATTCATAATGGAGCCAGCCCAGAGCTTCAGAAAGAGACGCATTGTTCACAAATTGTATTTGCCGATAATCTCCTAAGGCATGAAACCAATCCCATAAGGTGCCAGAGAACTTTGCAGAGAATTGTTGTAATGCATCCCGAAGGTTTGCTCTGTCCTTGAGCATATAACTAGTCAGCCATGAATGGAATTCAAGCATTCTATCTCGCCATTTTACTCGTGGAATGTCATCCAAAGTAAAATATCCACTGGTATTTGAAGAATGGATATGAGGTTGATAATGGCGAGGGTTAAGATTTACTTCATCATCACTGCTGACTGGTTCATCCACACTAACTCTGGTGGTAGAGGTTGGTGGAGGCTCTTGCCTAGTCCAGGAAGATTGAGGATCTGATGAGTGTGCTGAAGGAGGATCAGCCATTAGTAATGGTGGCATGGAACAAGTGTCGAAAGAATCATCATCGGAAGTCACAAGAGTGCTATCATCAGTAGGAGTCTCTTCTTCAGATGTATTGGCAAGAGGTTCATGAGTGAGAATTTTAGGGATAGTTTGGTGGGAATAGGTAGTGAGTAAAGACTGGATAGGGTTGGAATATTTGTGAGACTGAATCATAAGTTGATAAGGGTCCTGGGAGTCTTGGAAAGGGTCATCTGGTTCATGTTTTTTAGATTCAAAAGAATCAGAGGATGAGGAGATGATAGGGGCTGGTGATCTGGGTTTTTTAGAAATAGATGGCACTTGGGTTTTCCCTTTATCATGTTTGGAGAAAGGTTTTTTGAAAAGGTTTTCAGAGTCTGGGTTTCCAAATAATTGAGGTGTAGCAGGTAGAGGTTGTGGAGTGAAAGAAGGGGAGTGTTTAGTCCAATACGGGTCTGGATAATAGGGGGTCATCCTAGTCTGTGAGGGTTCAGGGAATGGTGAAGGCTTTGATTTGGTTTTGGCTAACTCGGTCTGAAGAGACTTAAGTTGTATTTTGAGAGACTGAATTTCTTGTTCTTTCTGAGGGTCTATATGGCTGCCAGTAGAAGCTTGAAGAAGTAGATACTCATGAATGGTGGAGATCCTTTGTTGAATTTCAGCACACAATTTTTCAAGATGTAGAATTCGAGAATCAACAGAAACTGTCATCTTTTTCAGATTAGTCTGTACCATGTCAACCTTGGATTCAATGCGATGAAGAACAGAATTTTGAGCAATGGCATTTTGGCTTTGCCAATTGGGAACAACTTCAGATTGGGTAACTTGTTTAGGGCGGCCATCAGCATCAACACCCGGAGGGTTGTGGACTTGGGGAAGAGTACGAACTATGTCTTTAACTTGTTCTTGTAAAGCAGGAAAATCATCATCATAAGGTCTTGTGGGTTGATATATAGAAACTGTGGGGACTTGTTCTGGAGATGCCCAAGAAGGAGGAGTATATTTGACAAGATAGTCAAATTTTCCAGAAGGTTGTCCCAAGGTGTCAATTGTGCTGTCTCCATGGTTGTATCTGGATTTTAGCTTTGTACCAGAAGATTTTCTTTTGTGCTTGGGAGTATCATCTTCATCTGCCATGGCTTCATTACAACAACCGTCACAATGACAAACATAGTTGTCCTCAGCAAAAGAGTAGATGGGTAAACCAGAGTCTGAGAACGACTCAATAGATACTGGATGAGGATCATGAACGGGCTGCATCATAGAGATGGAAGAAAAAATTGCTGGGGAAGATGTGGAAAATGCCCCCTTCTGAAAGATAATTTCTACAGTACCATCAGGCTTTTTGGTGAACTCAGGTTCCATGGATTGTATAGGAACAGAATTTTGGTGCAATTTTTCGTAATTGATATTCCAAGAAGAGGGAAGTAATTTTTGTAATTCTTCTTTCAAGATTTGTCTTGGGACATGGGTACATGTGGCTCTTTGATTAGTATCAACAATGATGAGTAAAGCATCATTGGTAACAAGGAGTACTAAATCAAAAGCATGATTTTGGACCCGATAAGCTATTTGGTAATGAAGAGTGGCTTGGTAGGTGTCTAAAACTTGATCAACACCAGTAATCTGTAGTTGGACTTTCAAAAAGTGATGGAGTTGAGGATCATCCAAGGCCATGTTGAAATTGGGATAGAAAGTAACAACTACTGTGCCACAATTAAGAGTGGTTTCAAGAGATCCAATGCAAGCATGTTGATACTCCAAATATCGAGTATCTAAAAGAGCTAATCATGCTGCAACAGGTAAGCCTTTACGGCCATGATAAGACAAGGCGAGACGAATTGCACCAAAATGGATATGTGTATATCCTTGAGTAATCCACTGGTTTGGAAATTCAGATGGAATTTCAAAGTAACAAATTGTTCTCGAGAAGTAGCAGGAATCTTATGTTGGTCAAAAGAAGAAGCTTGAACATATTCTTTTGTCATTCGATAAGGATGTTTGATGAGAGTTTTAATACTGCGGATGACAGAAGGAGATTTTTTGGCAAAAAGCATGATAAGGATTGACTAGAGGAAGGTCTGTTTCAGAATTTTTTTGTGTATCATCTAAAAGATTAACCTCATATAAATAAGCAAGCTTAGTAGAGGTAGACTGGTGTAGAGAAGGGGAAGGGGGAAGATGGAAAGAGGAAGTAGAAGTCTGAGGAGAAGAGGAAAGAGGTGAAGATGGAGAAGAAGAAGTCATAATCAACCCCTAAAATCAGATAAGCTTTGATACCACACTAACATAGACAAGTAACTCTAACAGAGAGGCCAAAATCACCACTCTGGATCAACAATGCTGCTCAACAATGCTGCTCAATTAACCAAGGTCGTAAAAAGAAAAACCATGTGCTTTTACCCTTTCATTGCGCCTCAGAAATAATAAATGAAAGCAGGCAGGTGAAAAAAAGAAGTTAATTCTGATATCACCTGCACATACAATTCTCCCAAAAACAAAACGCAAAACCCATCGCAACTATCAACATATAAGCACGGACAAAGACTTAGATCAGTAGTGGAAAAACAGCACACCTGCATATATTTTCTTTTTCTCAGTTTCTAAGCAACCAAACGGGGTAAACTCAAGAAAAACAATAAATTCAACATAAAGAAAAATATCATATAAAATTTAACAACATCAGAACATAGAACACGGTCCGTTAGAGTTGTAATGAAAACAGCAGATTGAAGAAGAAAGAATATTTCAATGAAAGGAAACTAGCATACCAGAATCCTTAAGAGTAGTATCAGTGGCCTCTTCCTTTTTAGTAACTGGATTGTTTCTCGGACCCAGACCCAGACCCAGAAAATCTCTCTCCATCGCCAGTTTATAGAGCTTTCCTCCACTCCAATCCAATCCAATCCAAACTAAACCAAATAATTGTTTCTCCTAACTGTAAGAAAAATAAAAAAACAAGAACAGAAAAAAGATGCTTGCTTCTTTAAGTAGAGAAAGCAAGGAAAGGAAACAGGGAAAGAGAAAGAGATGGGGACACAGACTGGTCTTTTATGGCAACGACGATTGTAAGAATAAGAGGTTATTGTTTCTTTTTTAGTTATAAAATAAAATCAGTTTTGCTCTTGAATTAATTTTCAAAACCATCCCCAGAGTTTCAAGAGCGTGCTTTTTAGTCCTCTAACTTACAGAGAAGGCTCACATTAGTCCTATGGTAATGTTACAGCTTGTCGAGATTTCTCACCTGATCTTAAACAGGATCTCCACTTGCTTTTATATTTGCAATATTGGTATACCCTTTAAGAAAAGATCTCATGTGAGGTGAGAAAATATTTTTTTTATTTGCCTCTAATTTATATATACATATAACCTCCATAAATGCTTATTCACTTCGCTTAATTATGAATTTCAGCTCTTTCTATTTTTATTTACTTTTTTATTTATTTATTTTTAATATTAGCATATAAAAATCATCAAAAACACCGAACAAAAAATATTTTAAAATACAAATTAAACAGCAAAAACAAGCACGGTCTTAGGGGATATTTGTTGGTATGGTTATGGTTGTTTTTCAATGTTTTTCATATAAAAATAAATTAAAATGATATTTTAAAAACAAATTATTTTTTATATGAGCACATCAAAATGATGTAAAAATACTAAAAAAATCTTCATTTAAAACAAAAAAACAAATCAATTCAATTTCTTTTGAAAAACACTTTTTAGTGTTTCTCAAACATATCCCTTACAGTTTCATTATCGTATGTTAAAATGGAATATTCAATCTCTCATCATCATCAATATCAAATATTTAGATTATCATTATAGTGGTATCTAATATTATTATAAAATTATACTATGATTTAATTGATCTCAATTATTTACAAAATATTAATTTAGACTGCATGACTTTAAGCATCTAAATATTAACTTCTCATCAAAATTATGTAAATATAACATGACTACTTTAAGCATCTATATATTAACTTCTCATCAAAACCAGAATGAGCTAGAATTTAAATCAAGATAAAAATGATATTGTTTTGATTTTATTTCTTTAAATGATGCAAAATATTTCTGTAATTTCAGCTAAAACAAAACCGAGAACCCTCCCTCCATTAACACGTTAATCATGTGCTCATGAGAGCTCAATTATTTAATGGCATGACCCTGGTGTAAACCGAGCATCTAATTCCCACCAAAACCAACCAATTAAATGATAATTGTCTAATATATTACTCAAATAAAAAACTTTAATCTCTCTCTTACGTTGTGGATATTCTCATCTTCACCACTATCTCTTTTCTTTTCTTTTCTTTTCGGTCCGCTCACCTTTCTCTTACTTAATATTCACACGCGTGATTATACATAAAACGTTGACGGTGCAGCTTAAGTTTGCTCTCTAAAAATGACTCACTCGTAAAAAGAGTCTCATGACTATCAGATAACTCAAGGCCACTTAACTAATTATTCAATTAAAAAGTCATTAAATTAATACAGGTATATATAATTTAGCCAAATTAAAAAAAAAAAAAAGTTATGATATATGGTCAACATGATCCTATCACTTCAGCAAGAGGCGTGGACACTGTCCTGCAAACATGGGAGGAGCCCACAGGGCCACGGTTGCCTTTTTCATCAGGTGGGTTCTCTTGTTAATTTATACCTGACGTGGGTCCCTGTTGACATTCCAGATTTTCGCAGCAGCAGCTCAGCACAGAGGGAGAACAGAACATAAAAACAGAGGACCTCATGTCTACAGACCTGTTTGCCTCGTCACTTTTCTGTACTACCAAGTACAAGATATTAGAACAATATTTCATAAATTGTACGGTGAAAGAGTACAGCTTAACACTCTATGACCATCTACTTTATGATTCTTTATTGAATAAAAGAAGGAAAAGAATAAAAAATCTCTTACAATTAGCATACTTTTTTAAACAACTAAGAACGCATAAAACAGTAATCAAATCCCGATAGTCGCCGCACTTTCAGTACCAGTATAGCCTGAAGAATCCCCATTTCCAAAATCCAACATCATCATTATCCATTCATGCATCTCTTCATCTCCAATCTTATGCCAGAGCTCACTTTCTTTCCCCATTCCCTCTTCAAATCCACTTCTGTTCTCGCTTTTCTCTTGCTGCTTCACATGTTTTCCATGCTTTTCTTTACTCTCTTCAAAACTAGAAATACCACCCTCAGGGAATGGAAAATTAAGCTTCGCTCTTGGCCCTCTAAAATCAATAGCTGCCTTATCATAAGCCCTTGCCGCCGCCTCCGCTGTGGTAAACGTCCCTAACCAAACCCTTGCAGCCCGCAGCGGATCTCTTATTTCTGCCGCCCATTTCCCCCATGGCCGTTGCCTTACACCTCTGTAATTTTTCCTTACTCTCCTTCCCCCCCCTTTCTTGTCGTCTTTTTTATCTTCGTGATTCGGCGGGAAAAAGTTGCATCCTAAACAGCCTTTGATCTTGCAAACAGCACACGTGTCGAGATCCGACGATGGAGGCCATATTGAGTTGCAAAAACTATTCTCGTTACTGCTTGTACTTCCAAATTGTGAATATGAAGTGGTGATCGGCCCGTTAAAACTATTTAACTCCCTTGAGAAATCAGATGAAGTGGTGCCAGAAACTACGTTCCTGAGAGCAGCAACCATTAAAGCCAACTCTTGATCTTGGGCCAATCTTGCAGGTGGAATTTCCGGCGGTGAAAAGAGGGTCGCTGCCGGAGCTTCGCCTGTTTTGGATCTCTTCGAGGGTCTTTGCATTCTTGAAATGGTTTCGTACTTCTGGTCGTCGGGTCAACTGTTTTTCTCTTGGTTTGGTCTTCTGCTCTGCTGCCAGTTTGTGTTTTTTTGGAGCGAGAAAGAGAGCAGAGGATGAGTACATATATACATGCGGGGTGACATGGCAAACTAGCTGTCACGCTTACTGCACACGGGGTTTGAGAGGGTCGTGGTGGTGACAAAGAAGGGGCTTTTTCTAAAGTGACGTCGTTGGTTATGTCATGGTCGATAGAGACACCCGCGGCCTACTGTTCGTGCCTTGGCACTGAAACACAGAACTGTCCCCCAAGTTCAAAAGTTTTGATTCGATAGCTGAGGTGGTGTAAATAATAATGTGATAGTTTTTGTGGTTTTAGTTTAAAAATATATGTTTTTTTTAAAAAAATATTTTTAATTATAATTTAAAAATATTTTTTATAAAATTATTGTGAGATAAGTTTTTATTTTTAAAAGACATGTTCATATAAATAATACGAGCCGATTTGCCCGTTCTGTTAGGCTTTTGTATCTATGTAGAAAATTGATTGATTTTATAAATGTTGTATTTTGTTGTTTTAATATTTAATTAGTAAAATTGTAATTGATAAAATCTGTTAAAAATGGTTTTTTTTCAACCAAAAAGTGATTGAATATTGCTATTGCAAAAAAAATTTTTTGATAAAATTTGTTAGAAAATTTGCTTAGAAGATGAAATGATTTATTAGAAATTTGTTGTCACGAATACTCTGGTTAAAAAAACAAATAAAAAAAGAAACCTGGTTAAAAAAGAACAACTGACTTGGACACCACGGTTACTAAAAAATTAAAAAAAACATGTGAAAAAAGGTCACCATTTCTTAAAAGAAAAAAAAAAGAGTCTAAAATATAAATTTAAATTCAAAGCCAAAGTTTTTTTTATATTAAATATATTTTAGAATACCAAAATTAATTTTTTTATGCAAGAAATCGTAGGTCATTTTTTTTCTCTCTACATATATTTTTAGGCGATAATATTCAATAAATATTAAACACATATACTTAGTCTCACATACTATATAGTGTGATCGAAATGGGAAGTGATTCTTATATTTTTTAATTGTAGATAACCTATGTAAATTTATAAAAAGAAAATGATGAGTTGCCTTTTTCCCCAGTAATATTAGATCAGACACATTATAAATAAAAATATTGCATTTTTTTTTAAAAAAGAAATATAAATTTTTTGCGTGCTATTACTTATTTGCCGTCTAAAAAGAACAGTGTAGTCGAAACGGAAAGTGCCTCGTATATTTTTTAATTGTAGATAATCTAGGCAAATTTGTTTACCTTTTGTTTTTTTTTGAGTTATATTTTTTTCCCAGTAATATTAGATCTTAAATATTAAAAATCCAATTTTTTTTATTTTTTTTAAGAAATAAACTTGAACAAAAGAGCACAAAATTAAAATTCAAAGCCAATTTTTTTTTATAAGATTTATTCATCATATTATTAAATTCGAGGTTATTTTTTTATCTCTTTATATATTTTTAGGCGATAATATGCAATAAATATTAAAACATATAATAATGACTTGTTTGCCGTTTAAAATGAACAGTATAATCGAGACAAAGTGACTTGTATCGTTTTTTAATTGTAGATAACCTAGGTAAATTTGTCTATTTTTTGTTCTTGAATTGTCTTTTATCCTCAGTAATATTAGATACAAAATTACTATTGCTATTATTGCAAAATAAATAAAAATTATCAAATTATCCCAAAAAAACACACACTCAAAAACATTAATAAAAGAGTAAGCAAGAAAAAGAATATATTATTATTATTATTCTGATTATTCTGATTATTATTATTATTATTATTATTATTATTATTATTATTATTATTATTATTATTATTATTATTATTATTATTATTGTGTTAATGATGAATAAAGAAGTTAAATAAATAAAAGACTAAAAACATCATAATAACTTTAACAAAAGAAAAAAAATCAAAATTATCAGGAAAAAAAATTCATCTAACTTGAAAATAATAACAATTAAACCAATAGAAAAATAAAAGAAAGAGCACATAAAGAAATATAATTGATGATAAAAAAAAAATTATTAGCTGAAAAAATCATTTAATTTGAAAATTTTAAAAAATATATGTTCTATGCTGTGGGCTGAGTAAACAATATTTATAGGATTTACAGGATCAAAATAAAAATATAATATTTATATATGCAAAATTTAATATAATAAAATAGCTCAACACACCCTATTATAACAATAGCAAAATCAAAGTCTGAAAATCTAAAATTATCATTGCTCTTACTATTAAAACAATAAGAATTATCAAATTATCCTGGAAAAAAAAACACTCAAAAACATTAACAAAAGAATAAATAAGAGAAACAATTAAATTATTATTATTATTATTATTATTATTATTATTATTATTATTATATTAATAATGAAAGAAACAAAAATAAATGAAAGACTAAAAAAAATGCTAGAAACTTTAACAAAAGATAAAACAAAGAAATAAAATAAAAATGAAAGAAACAAAAAATAAATGAAAGACTAAAAAAATGCTAAAAACTTGAACAAAAGATAAAACAAAGAAATAAAATAAAAATATAAATATAAATTATCCTTGCTATTACTGCCAAAACAATAAAAAATATCAAATTATCCGAATAAAAAAAAACATTATAAAAAAACAAGAAAAACAATTTTTATTATTATTATTATTATTATTATTATTATTATTATTATTATTATTATTATTATTATTATTATTGTATTAAACACACTTATATATACATGGGCAAAAGTAGAGGTTATTTTAGAAATTTAAAAAAATCAAAGTATAAGGGCTGAAATGAAAATCCAATATAAAGGGATTAAAATAAAAAAATTAAAAGTTTAAGTGCTGAAATGAAAATCATATTTATTAACATTTTCAATTAAAGGACAAATTTGCAAAAAATGGAAACTTCTGTACCGAATAAATTCATCATTTTCAATCCAATCCGGAAATTAAAAGAAGAAGGACCGAATTGAAAAATGGACATTGAATCAATTCCAATCGGAGGACCCAATCGAACTAAATCAAAACTTATATATAAGAAATCAGGACCAGAAATGAAATTGAAAATGTAAGGGACTGAAGTGCAAAGTCAGTAAATAAGGGGGACTTTCCTGCACTTGTACATGCAGGAGAGAGAGAAATGTTGCCAGCCGCTTTAACCGGCCGCCGGCGCATCTACGGGTGTTGTTGGGTAAAACGCGTTGCGTGTAGAGGCAGACCACACGAAGGCGCACCGGAATAGACGTCGATTGGACATTTTCGGCCACTCTATGAGCCTGCACGTGCCACATGAAAGGAGCGTGAGGCGGAATACTGTCGGTCGCGTGAACCGCACGCGCCGACAGTATTTCAAAAAATAAATAATTAATAATGGACAGTTGCCGTTATAGCCCTGTCCCTAATTAATAAATTTTGTTTTATTAGGGGCTATAAGCGTCTTTAGCCATTTTAAAAATATTTAAAAAAGGTCCGTACGCTCGCAATTTACAATTGTAGCCCTCAGCCGAAAACGTGTTTTTGTCTTTATTACCGTAGCTAAAATCGTTACTACACTGTTCATCAGAGGAAAAAAAAAGGGTGGACGAACTCGCGCGTCGCACGGACGAAAAATGTCCAATCCACAGTGCCACGGAGTCTGAGTGTACAGTAAACTGGCCGAGCTCTTTTAGATATATAGTAATTGAATACACGACTCACCCAATATATATTCCGAGCCGTGTTTTTTATATTTCATGTAAGAAATTCGTCAACCCATTATGAAAATGATCCCTAATTTCATTAAAATAATAGAGAGAGAGAGAGAGAGAGAGAGAGAGAGTTGGTTCAATTATTTATATACTAGCCAATGCTCTTGTGCATCATCGCAGCGGCACCACAATTTTTTCAGCACAAAAAAATATTAATTGTATAAGATTTTTTATATTATAATATAAATTTAGACAAAATAATAAATATAAAATTCATGTGAAAGTGCAAGTTTTCTATAAAATATATGAATTTTAAATCGATATAAATTTATCTGTTTAGTAGATTTCAATGAAATAATCAGTATAAAATTATCATCATCATTAAAAAAGCAAGAAGATTCGAATATCTAAATTATTGAATTCACCGTATTAAAAATAGTTCATTTTATAATTCAATGTAAATTAAATACAAAAACAAAATATAAATTGTGAAAATACGTGCAATAATAAAACAAAATAGTTAATTTTCTATCAACAAAAAGACAAAACATAAATTGAAAATCCACCCCTACATTTCCGTTATTATCATCACTGTAATAATTAGAATTATTATCAATATTATTGCCTAAAAAATTAAAATCATTAAATTGCCCTGAAAAATAAAATAAAAAAGCATAACATTTTTTACAAAAATAAAATAAAAAATAATCACTAAAATTATCGTTATTATTGCACAAACAATAAAATCATTTGATCCAAAGAAAAGATAAAAATAAAATAAAAAGAAAAAAAAAGAACAAAAAAAGGAAAAAGGGAGCAATATTAATTTTAAAATGATCACCAACATAAATTATCATTATTATAGCACAAACAATAAAATCATTTGATCCAAAGAAAAGATAAAAATAAAATAAAACCCCCAAAAAAAAGAACAAAGAGAAAAAGGGAGCAATATTAATTTTAAAATGACCACCAATATAAATTAAAATTTTAGGATTGAACCGATTAAAAATAAAATTCTAATAAAAAATAAAATGATAAAAATTAAAAACAAAAACTAAAAGTATAGATGCATAAATACTGCTAAAAATAAACACTATCCAATGACCAAAATTTTAGGATTGAACCTATTAAAAATAAAATCTTAATAAAAAATAAAACGATAAAAATTAAAAACAAAAACTAAAAGTATAGATGCATAAATACAGCTAAAAAAATAAACATTATCCAATGACCAAAAAAACCAAAGGAATTAATATCAAAGAAAAAATTCAAAGAATAAGGACCGAAATAAAAAATAAAATATATAATTACTCCAATTTGAGGGACAAAATTGAAGAAAAAAATAGGGACGAAACAAATAAAAGTATTTTTAAAAAGCATTGCAGTGTAATTTTGTTAATAAAATTAAAAGAATAAGGACTGAAATAAAGAGAATTATATATGACCAATTTCAATTGGAGGACACAAATCAAAACAAAATATATAATTACTTCTAATCAACAGAAAAAATTAAAACAAACAAAAGCCTTGGGATCGAAACAAATAAAAGTATTTTTTAAAACAATTGCAGTGTAATTTCATTAAAAAAATTAAAAGAATAAGGATCAAAATAAAGAGTAATATATGTGACCAATTTCAATTGGTGGACACAATTAAAACATAATATATATAATTAATACCAATTGAAGGATAAAATTGAAACAAATAAAAATCTTGGGACCTAAACAAATAATCACATTTTTAAAGGTAGTTGCAGTGTAATTTTGTTAAAAAAAATTAAAAGAATGAGGACTGAAATGAAAAGTAGAGTATATGTCCAATTTCAATTGGAGTACAAAATTAAACAAATTAAACTTGCATACCAAAAAAAATTAAAGGAACCAAAAATAAATCAAAAATCAAAAGAATAATGACTAAATTGAAAACAAACATATATAATTAGTTTTCAATTAAAAGGGTACAATTAAAAATAATCAAGTTTTTTCATTGAAGAATGAAGAATAAAAACGAAATCAAAACCTCATGGACTAAAATAAACAGCTTACACACATGAAGGACTTAGATGTTATTTGTGGCAGGAGAAGAAAAAAGGAGAAAAAACACAAACACATTCATCGGCGATACCCTGAACACTAGACATTGACACACGCCGCATCGGGAGGAAGGGAACATGGTGACACACCAGTTGACACGACAGAAAAGCAGTTCCTACTGCTCAAAATTTTTGTAAGTTACCTATACACCCTTGTACCCAACGATAATCATGAAAAAACCGGGGGTGAAAGTACCACACTACACCCGACTGCAGTTTTCTGTTTTGTCTTTTTGGGGGTTATTTCAATAGTTTTACTGTTCTGAAATTTGGGAAAAATCGAAACACCCTGAATTATTCCGCGTTGTTTTCTCAGCATCCAAGGTAAAATAGTAGTTTTATTATGCAAAGAATTTAGAAAGACTGTCCATGTCCCCTGAAAATATGGAAAATAACCCCGGTCCAAGTGGTTAAATTTTTTCAACTCTAGGGTAAAATAATATTTTTTCTATCATAATTTACAATGAATTGTGTCGAGTAGAGTAATAAAAAACTCTATAGTGTTTTTTCCATGCCTATTATATTATAAGTAATTGCTCCTACACCTGCCCCCATCCCCGTAAATATTTTAAGTTGTTTGTCAATTCTTATAAGTTGTTTGTCATTTCCTATCAAAAGATTGTGATATGAAAATAAAATTAAAATTCTCTTAATAACTTTTATATATATATGAAACACGTCGAGATTTCACTATATATGTTTATTGTGGATTTCAATAGTGAAATTACTATTTTACCCCTAGAATCACCAAAATTTAACCCTCGATACCGGGGTGTTATTGTCTTTTCAATATTTATTGCATATTGAAACCACCTATTACACCTCGGAGCTGCCAAAAGACAATGGCTGACAAAGGGTATTTTAGATTTTTTTTATAAATTTTTGCACAATACAATTACTTACATATCCTCCAAAAAAGACAAAAAAGGTATGTGTTTAGACGCGTCATTGGTTTTGCATGTAGACGCGTCTGTCAGGTAGCGCGTGAGGTGTCTTTAGGTGGTGGTAAATATCTGGTTGCCGTGTCATACAGTACACAACCATGTCCTCTTTCTCCTGTTACGACGCGTGTCGTGTGAAAGTGGTCGTGGAATCTCCGATGGATAGTTTTTCTTCCCCCCTTTTCTCTCTCCTACAACCGGAAAGTACATTACAGTCTTTTAATATTTTAAACAATTACACTGCATTTTATTTTAAAATCCCTTTATTGTTTTTTGGTCCCAAGGTTTTTATTTGTTGCAATTTTTTTTCTTCAATTGAAATTAATTATATATTTTGTTTTTCATTTTGGCACTTATTCTTTTAATTTTTTTTTATCTAGTATTAATCCTTTTGATTTTTTTTTTCCAGTACTTCTTGGACAATGTTCATTTTTTTATCCATATTTATGCATTTATGCTTTTATTATTTGTTTTTAAATTTTATCATTTTATTTTTTGTTGGAGTTTTATTTTTATTCGGTTCAAACCTGAAATTTTAATTTATGTTGGTAATTGTTTTTTTTTGTGTGTTTTGTTTTTTTTTATTTTTGTTTCGGATCATATGATTTTTTTATGCTCATAATATTTATTTTAGTTTTATTTATTTTTTGTTGTTTTTGCTTGTTCTTTTGTGAAAGTTTCTTTTTTAGATAATTTTATGGTTTCATTGTTTGCACAATAAAAATAATAATTTTAGTGATTGTTTGTTTTATTGTTTTCTTGCTTGCTTTTCTGTAACAATGTTTTGTTTTATTTTTTATTTTTTTGGGGAAGTTTAATGATTCTAATTGTTTGGCAATAATGTGATTATAATTTTAGCTGTTATAGTCATGATAATGATGATAACTTTGCAATGGATTTTCATTGATGTTTTCTTCTTTTTATAATAGAAAATCAACAATTTATTTTTGTTATTTAGTTATCGTAGGTGATGCGACCATATTATTTGATAGTTTCATCCATATTTACCTAGTGTTTTGCATATGTTTTGTGTATAAAATGCCTTGATATTCTTTGTTTTATGTTTTAAAGGTATTTTTGGATAAAAGATGCAAAATGAGGTAATTGGAGCTAATTGGAGATAATTGACATATTTGACCTTGAGTCGATGTTTTGTGCAAAGCAGAAGCTCTAGAGATCGAAATGAATTGATTCCAATGGAATTCAAAAGCTAACATCCATAACTTTCTAGAAAGCTAAGAAAAAGAAATAAAATAAAGAAGAGCATGGAAATCGCAACCTTCAAAGTCACATCTTACAATCTGTCGATGTCGACCTTTGTCCATTCCAACTTCAATATCTGGAGCTATAGAAGTCCGATTGATGCAAATCCAATTATTTTGAATTCAAGACTCAAAGATAAACGCTCCACAATGAAGCTCAAAAATTTGTGTTATGAATGAGATATGAATTTTACAAGGGAAAAATAAATTTTGCTAACTTTAGAAAGGACTATTTTGTAAAATAAATACTAGGGTTTCTAAGCATATATAAAGGAGGAGAGGAGCAAGGAAGTTTCGGACAGCAGCAAAGAAAACACAAATCTTCATCCTTCAAACCCTAAATCATGTTTTCTTCCATCTTTTTATTTAGTTGTTCAATAAACATGCAAGGCTAGACTTTTTGCTTAGCTGCAAGGACACGAAAACCTTCAGATTTCAAGAACTGTGAGATCTATTTTTACCTCAATTTTTCAGTTTATATGATGAATATGTTTGTTCTCCTATGTTTATTTTTCTATGCCTATTTATTTAATTACTAAGAGCGGACTCGAAGTTATTATTGTAGACAATCTATTGCTAAGTTTGATATCAAACCGGAGTTGTGATATATGAACTTGTGAAGCAACTAAGTTAATAATTGTAGCGGATCTATGTTATTAATCTTAGGAAGAACATTCAATCGAACTAAACATATATTGCAGACAATTATGTTTCTTAATTAATCAATTTATCTAGTTTTTAATAGTGTCATTGAATCAAATTACTAGTGCGGACACTATGGTTGTTTGATGGCTAGGGTACGTTATACGATGGATCCATTAACGAACCAATTTTAAGAAGAGATAAATATTCAGAATATAAATTGATGTGTCGTTTCCATGATCAGCTCTGATTTCTGTATGTGGATGTTGACTTGCAACCAAGGTTTGCTTTATCGATAAATTTTTGTTTTATATAATTTTCTCTTAGTTTCCTTTAGCCTAACCTAGACAACTTCCAACCCCCCAATTGCATAGCATATAGCACGAAAATCTAAACTAAATCGTCCTCATGGGATCGACCCCTTGCTTGCTTTATACTATCTTGTTTGATTTGTTTAAGCTAGAGTAATTTATTTGTGCGACCGCGACATCGCAACAGTAAGTGTTTCCATAATTTATATTTTATTATTATATTTAATTTATACTAGATTATGAAATGAAATAATCCTAATACAATAAATTTGATGATTCAAATATCCGAATATTCTTACTTTTTGAATGACGATGATAATTTTATGCTAGTAATTTCGTTAAACTTGTTAAATAGATAAATTTATATTGATTTAAAATTTGTATATTTTATTAAAAAGTTACGCTCTAGAAAAATTCTGTATAAATTGATTATTTTATCCAAAATTATAATATACTAATAAAAATCTCATAATTTAAATATTTTATACTCTTAATATATTTTTTTATATTGAAAAAAATATAATTTCAACTACAGTGAACTGCATATAAATGACTAATATATATAAACACTTACTCACATCGTTGATTTTCGCTGGAAGTTTTCATTACGAGGCGAGGAAAGCTGGGAGTATCGGTAAACGTGGGAAACCTGCTGACTCCGCAGTCAAACTATTGACTGAGAGGTAGGGTCAATCTTCCAGGGTGTACCATTGAGGCAAGGAAGCAAACGTCAAAGGTTTCGGAAAAATACAAAAAAACAAAAAACAGAAGTACAGGGTCCCACCAGAATGGTTTTTTGTCTTTACAATGAAGAAACTCAATCAATGAAATTGAGAAGTGACTTTTTTATTATAACCCTTTTAATCCTAACTTATTATAATTAAAACATCTACTAAATGATTAATTAAGAAGTGATTTGCATAAATATATACATTAGTAGAATTCATGGACGGCGTGTTCATAGGCGAACACCACATACCACCATTATTATATCTTGATATCAAATCTTTCCACATCATTTTTCAAATACTACAACTATTTTTCACATTTGATTCCTCAATGCAAAAAAGTCTTCTGCGACTTATCAACATTAACATTAAGAAAACAAGCACTGAAAAAACATCTGTGATTGGTTATAGTATTTTACTATTCACCCTCCTTTATTTTATTCTCTCCTTTTGATTTGGTACTTCTAAAACCTAATTTCATGAGATAAAGTTTGAGTTAGAAAAATAAAACTTAAGTGAGAAAATCAAAATTAAAAAAAAATAAAAATGCATGATCAATTTTAAAATGATGATTTTAATTCAAAATTTCTCTTTTATTCATTTCTCAATCATAAAGCTAGAAACAAATAACTAAAAAATTATGAAGTTATTGTTTGACCATAATTTAACAAAAAAGGCGGACTTTTATGTCGATAGGTTTTTTTTTAAAAATCTTAAATGAAGATGTTTAAGATTTTGGTTCATTAGGTGGTTTATATAAAATTTTGAGTTTTTTTATGGATGAAAACTTGTAGAAAATGAATTTCTCCTAATTTTTCAACCATTATAATAGTGGTGAGATTTCAACCAACAACTTAGCAATTGATAGATTTTATGCCATTAAAGGTGGCCAATAAAAAAATAAGCAACTGATAAGAGGTGAAAACAAAAAAATAATTTTTTTTGCTAGCATGGGCTTTAATATTAAGACTAGACATGTGAGTCTGTTATTTGTCCTTTGATTTTGTTTTTTTAGATTACTCAAACTCTTAAATCAATAAGAATATATTTGATTAAATATCATTCAATTCTTACTTTGTTTTTGAATAAGATTATAATAGTCTTTTATAATATTAACAACTTTTTTACAACCCATTATTATTATTTTTCTAATAGCATATATTTTTGTTTTTATATAATTAAATAAAAACTATTTTAAAAATTATGTTATTAAGCCTTATCAGGCCCATCATTCGAGTTATGAGTTAGGCATGTTAATTCGGGTGGACCTGAATATGTCGAAGATATCATTGTCTAGATTTTTAAAAAAGAATTACTTTGTACATTGTTGTTACCTAATTATTCCCCCTGTTTTTCAAGTAATTTTGAAAAAAACAATAAAAAACCAAAAAAATATGTGTTTAATGTATTTGAGTTATTATCAAAAAAAAATTAGTGTCATCTAAAAATAATATGATTATTTAATGTTTTTCAATACATTCAATTTATAACGTATTATTTAAAAATCTTTGATTTTTTTTGCTTAGACTTGTCATTGATATTTATTTTTTATTTTGAAAGGAAAAAATAAAAATATCTGAACTTAGGAGCGAAGTTGAAGAGGAAGTTAACCTTTTTTCAACGCTTGACCAATCGACCCTCTTCGTGACAACCACATCTCCCCTTTTAGCCTCCTTCTTCACTCAAACTCTTGACCATTTTGAAACCCACAACCAAGACCAACAAACCCATTTTCTTCTCCAGTTTCTCTCAACCCAGACCAAAAACCACCAGCTCTTTTTCTTTTCTATTGTCTCTTTCTTCTCCACCACAATCAACTCTCTTTTCCATTCAATTCCATCCACAACTGCCTCTCTCTCCACCAAACTAGCCACTCATTGCCTCCTCCACCACAGTTCCTCCCATTCCAGCCCTCATTGTGGTTTATGTTGATAACTAAACTACATGTGGACTTCTATGACTATAGGTAAACAAATCAACAAAAAAAGGAGAAGAAGAAGACCTTGACTTCTCTGTTAAATTAGTTGTAATTCATTTACAACTGTAATTGATTTGTAAGAAGAGAAGATGTAATTGACTTCTCTAACTAGTTACAAGTTTGTTAAATATGGTGTACAAAAACGTGTAATGCATGAGCATGTTGAAGTATATAAGCATGCAATTTATCAAACACAAACAATGCAATAAAAAAGGAATTACTCACCTTCTCTACAAACTCTCTCTTTTTTAAGCTCTTTGTGCATTCATTTTTCCTCTTCTCAAATCAAAGAAAAACACCTACAAATTACAAACAAGCAATCAATTGAAGTCT
Organism: Salix udensis; assembly: GCA_029204005.1. Taxonomy (NCBI): domain Eukaryota; kingdom Viridiplantae; phylum Streptophyta; class Magnoliopsida; order Malpighiales; family Salicaceae; genus Salix; species Salix udensis. The sequence continues at coordinate 13,898,627 of CM055022.1, forward strand.
CTACAACAAATAGAAAATCAATTGAAAAAATTATACATGGTATCAGGGCATTGACTTGATCAACCAGGAAGGGATGTAAAAACTAAGATTTAAAGGAAGAAAAATAATGACAAATGGAGATCTACGAACACCACAGTTCAATGGTGTGAATTATGATTTTTGAGCACTAAAAATGGAAACAATCCTCATACCTTATGATTTATGGGATGTAATAGAGTTTGACATGCAAACAAACATTGAAGTGACAAATAATTCTGAGAGAGAAGGAGATGAAATTGAACCTGAAGAAACTGTTTCCAGAGAAAAGAGGATTAAAAATGCCAAGGCATTGAGCCTCATTCAAGGGGCAATATTGATGAACTTTCTCCAAGAATAAGAAATGAAAAGACTACAAAAGGAGCATGTAATGTATTAAGAAGAGAATATAGGGGAGATAAAAAGGCGAGGGTTATGAAATTGCAAGCATTGAGGGCTAAATTTGAGTATATGAGGATGGTAGATGGTAAGAGTCTCGATCATTACTTGACTAAGCTCTTCGAAATTATAAACAATTTGAAATCTCTTGGTATAGAGATACCTAAGACAAGGATAATTCATAAGCTATTAATGAGCTTTAGCAGGAAATACAAACCCATCGTTTCAATTATTGAGAAAACAGGGGATCTAGATACAGTGAGGAGTGAAGAAGTTATTGCATCAATTAAAGTATATGACAAATAGAAGACATGCATGAGAAGAGGGAGAAAGTGATGAATACTGAAAGAGCATTCAACAGTCTTAGAATAGGAGTGAGCAATTACCTTCAAAGCAACAAGGGCTTATAAGGAAGAAAAAATTCAAAATGGTAGGGACAACATAAAAGGTTTCCAAACTGGACTAAAGGTGGAAACTTGAACAATCAATAAAATTCAAACTGGAAGTAGAAAGTTAGGATCAATTAAAACAATTCCTTCAATTCACAACACAAAATGGAAAGCATTAGCCAAACAAGTATAAAGCCACAATGTAATACATGTCAGAAGTTTTATTTTGGAATATGCAGGTTTAAAGGTAAGATCAAATGTGGAAAATCCAGAAGGTTTGGACATAACCAGAAGGATTGTGACTTCAACAAACAATTGACAAAATGTACAAAAGAGGAAGATGCAATCACAAGGACAATGTTCTATGCTTGTCATGCAGCAAGTATATAAGATGGGGATTTATGGTTTGTGGATAGTGCATATAGTAATCATAAGACTTCACAAGAGTTAAAATTGATAGACATTGATAGGACAATAACCTGCAAGGTGAAGATGGGCTTAGGAGATCTTGTACAAGCTACAGGTAAAGGAACACTTGTGCTTGATACAAGATAAGGAATAAGGCACATAAAAGAAGTGTTGTTAGTGCCTAGATTAGATGAAAACCTACCAAGTGTAAGACAAATGATGGAGAATGGCTATTACATTATTTTTAGAGGAAACAAAGTTATAATATTCAATGATAAACACTTGCAAATATTATAGCAAAGGCAATCATTAAAGGTAATAGGTGTTTTCCCCTTTCACTAAAATCCATGGTATTTGCAATAAGAAAAGCATTAGTGATTGAAAGCTCTTGGATCTGGCATAGAAGATTTGGCCACTTGAATTTTGAAAGCATGGAAAAGATGCAACAAATGGAGATGGTTGTAGGATTGCCTATGCTAACAAAATTGAATGTTGTGTGTGAAGAATGTGTGCTACGAAAACATAAAAGAGAGCCATTTAACAAAGAAGGAAGCTAGAGGGCAAGTCACCCACTAGAATTGGTACACACAGGATTAATGCAAAATGAATCAAATAGAGGTAATAAATATTTCATCACATTTATTGATAAATTTACAAGGATGTGTTGGGTATACTTCCTTAGAAACAAATCAAATGCTCTAAATTTGTTTAAGAAATTCAAAGTTCTTGTTGAATTGCAAAGTGATTTCAAATTAAAAAGGTTGAGAAGTGACAGAGATGGAGAGTATACCTAATTGGAATTCTAGAATTTCTGTGCTGACAATTTAATAGAGAGGCAGCTGACAATTGCATACTCTCCTCAGCAGAATGGTGTAGCTGAAAGGGAAAATAAAATCATTTGTGAGATGGCTAGATCAACGATGAAAGAGAAGAACATACCTGATGAATTCTGGGCTAAAGCTGTTAACACAGTTGTATATTTGCAGAATGGAAGCTACACAATATCAGTATCAACCACGACACCTTTATGAGCCTTTTATAGGAAAAAAATCCAGGTATCAAACATTTGAAGGTGCTCAGGTGAATTTACTACTCTCATGTTCCAGCTTGTCTAAGACAAAAATGGGATGATAAAGCTGAAAAAAAGAATATTCATGGGATATGGAGGTTATGAGAAGGGTTACATAGTATATATTCCACAATGAAAGAAGATTGTATTACCTCGTAGTATTATATTTGATGAGAACAATATCTACACATGGGAGAGAGGGCATGATAAGTTTATTCCCCCACAACTGATGTTTCAAGGTAGAAATGAAGAAACACAAACTAAAAGAGTTCAGTTTAATGATGGTGAATATTCACAGGAGAATTCAGCAAGTCAAGAAACTCAAGATAAATGAAGAAGACAATTCAAATTAAAAAACTAATACAACTCCAATAAAGTTCATAACTCTAGCAAATATATATACTAGATGCCATATGAGCATTGCAGAGCTTGAAAGCTACATAGAAGCAGTTGAAAATGTAGCTTGGTAAGATGCCATGAAGGCAGAATTAGACATGATTGAGAAGAACAATACCTGGGAGCTTGTGGACAGACCTACTAACAAGCTTGTCATACGGGTTAAATGGGTGCTTAAGACAAAACTTAACTTTATGGAACAATCAACAAGTACAAGGCTAGGCTTGTAGAAAAGAGGTATGCACAAAAACCAAGAATTGACTACAATGAAACCTTTGCACTAGTGGTAAGGTTAGACACTATCCGAACTCTTATTGCATTTGCAAGTCAGAAAAACTGGAAATTGTTTCAAATAGATATTAAATTAGCATTTCTAAATGGAACACTTGATGAGGAGGTATTTGTTGATCAACCCAAGAAGTTTGTTGTTCAAAGAGCGGGGCACAAGGTATACATGTTGAACAAGGCATTAGAGCTTAAACAAGCTCCTAGAGCTTGGTATAGTGAAATTGATACCTATCTTACTATGAGTAACTTTATGAGAAATGCAAGTGAGACTACTCTATACATAAAAGTTGACAGTGAAGGAAATCAGCTCATTGTATCCATTTATGTGGATGATATTGTGTACATAGGCAGCAATGAGAGAATGATGAATGAATTTAAAAGGGAAATGATGCAGAGGTATTAGATGACTGACCTTGGTCTTCTCCATCATTTTCTGGGAATGGGAGTGTTGCAGACTGATTAAAGCATCTTCATCCATGAAAGCAAATATACAAGGTCTCTACTTGAGAAGTTTGGGCTTGCTGATTGCAAACTAGTTTCAATTCCACTAGTTATTGGTGAGAAACTGAGGAAGGTGGGTGGAAGTGAGTCAACAGATGAAAATATTTATAGAAAAATAGTGGGAAGTCTGTTATATTTGACAGCAATAAGGCATGGTCTTATGTAAGCTACCAGTTTGTTATCGAGGTTTATGAATTAGCCAACAAAGAAACACATGAGAGTTGTAAGAAGAGTTCTTAGATATGTCCAAGGAACTCTTGATTATGGAATTGATTATGCCAAACAACAATCAACAATTCTTGTGGGATTTTATGATGTAGATTGGGCAAGAAGTGAAGATGACAGTAAAAACACTTCTAGATATGCATTTGGTTTTGGAAGTGGAGTATTTTCATGGGCTTCAATGAAGCAAAATACATTAGCATTGTCAACTACAGAAGTGGAGTATGTCTCAGCTTCCGAAGCAACTGCTCAAGCAATTTGGCTAAGGGCTGTGCTTTATGATCTAGGTGAAATGCAAACAAAGACTACACCTATCTACTGTGATAACATGTCAGCAATTTCAATGACAAAAAATCCAGTGTTTCATCAGAAGAAAAGACAGATTAACAGAAAATTCCATTTCATAAAGGAAGCATTACAAGAGGGAGTGATTGATATGAAATTTTGTAGAAGTGAAGACCAATTAACATATATATTCACTAAAGGATACCTAAAGACAGATTCAATCAACTAAGGTCAATGCTAGGTGTCAAACCAGTAAGCATCTTATGAGGGGATGTTGATAACTAAGCTACATGTGGACTTCTATGACTATAGGTAAACAAATCAACAGAAGAAGGAGAAGAAGAAGACCTTGACTTCTCTTTTAAATTAGTTGTAATTCATTTACAGCTGTAATTGATTCAATTGTAAGAAGAGAAGATGTAATTGACTTCTCTAAATAGTTACAAGTTTGTTAGATATGGTAACAAAAACGTGTAATGCATGAGTCTGTTGAAGTATATAAGCATGCAATTTATCAAACAAAAACAATGTAATAAAAAGAAATTACTCATGTTCTCTGCAAACTCACTCTTCTTCAAGCTCTCTATGCATTCATTTTTCCTCTTCTCAAATCAAAGAAAAACACCTGCAAATTACAAACAAACAATCAATTGAAGTTTCTACAACAAGCAGAAAATCAACATAAAGAATTCTATAGTTTCCTTCTTCCTCACCTCATCCTCAACTGAACCCACGACTGACCACACATTGTCCCCTCCTCCATGACAGCTCCACCTTTTTCATAGTCTGACCTCCCTCTAACTGTATACCCACACCAACAACATTTGGATAGTCTTGAAAATTGGCCTTTTGCATCATGGAAGATGGAATCTTGGTTTCATACCCATTTTGAAATTTGGATAGTTTTGACATTTACCCAAGTGACTGTTAATTATTTTACTAGCGGGTTGAAATAGGGGACCTAACAAAGATAACAAGTTCTTCTATTCTTCTAAAAGAATATCATATGATGACCTAGGTCTATATAATCTTGATCAAAGATAATAGAACACATTTTGAAAATCACAAGTTGAGAGAACATCATTAAAGACTTTATATTGATCATTATTTATACTTAGTTTCATATCCTTAGAATAACAATCAAGCTGAACTAACTAATAACATCTTGTTTAATGGCTCAAGGAAAAGATAAAAGAATTCAAGTTACAATGGGCAAATTGTTGAATGAAATCTTATAAGCTTACAAAAAAAATTCAAAACATGTCCACCAATAAAACTTATTTTCTCCTCATATATTGCACTTTTTTGCCATGATCCTCATTAAGATCGGATGTGTAAGCCATTAGGTGGTTCACTATACCTTAGAAGACAATTAACAAGGTCTTAGGACTAATCTTGACTTATTAAAAGAATCTTGTTTGACTGCTGCAATTAGAGATTAAGTTTACCATCTTAGAACTACCTAAAATCACAATGCCAAAGTCAAGAATAAAAGATTCAAGTTAGAGATTTGGTCGTAAAAAAAACTTGAAGCTATAAACAAAAGAGAAAGTAGGGGCAAACTAATCCTAAAATGAGAGGGTCTTTTTAGATTCATAAGAGCAGTCAATATGAAAACTTATTATTTACAAGATATTAAAGGAAAAATCTTCCTCATGCTTGGAATTTTAAGATTATATTATAGTGAATTAAAATTGTATATTTTAATATATGAATGTCTTTTTCTTTCTATATTTTTCTTGTCATTTCTCTCATTAGATTGGTATGTGATCTCTCTAAAGGAAAATCATCTCTCATTTCTAAAAAGAGATTGATATGTGATCTCTCAAGGGTAATAGTCCCCATAACTTCTAGTGTTATCTTCATTTAAAGACTCAAGTCCATACCATGACTAGTTAGACTAGAGGACCTGTGAGTGAACCTGACCCTAAGAGTTCTTTTTTATCCTAGAAAGAGGGCCATTAATAGCATTACATGATAAAATCCAGACGATTACATTGCCAACCTCACCAATATAATATGGTTGTTGAGATCAAGAAGTTCGCAATTAGAAATCTCTCTCGTGCATAGATGTTGAATATGTTTAAGTATGTGCATATGCACTTTAAGAAATAAAAACCTCTTTTAACCTCCTTCCAAAAATATTTTATCTATATAAGAATTGGACCCATACTTCCTTTTATGTTTTGTTAAAAAACATTTTCAATGGAGCCACAAGTCACATCATCAACATCAACATCAACATCTGCCCTTGTCTTTGAATCATCACCATCTATTCCTCATTGATGCTAATATTGTCTCTCCTCACCACCCCTCCTCTGTTCCTACCTCCACCATACCCTTATTACCCTCCCAAGACCACTGTCAAACCGAACCTCACGTGGTCCAACCCTCCCCTCAACCAAGACATTCATACATACACTAGAGATCCTCATCGATTTCATGTCACCTATTCATCCTTAGACACACAAACTCCTACCTCCACCATACTTCTTGAACCCCCCCACATGCTATGGTTACTCGAGCCAAGGCTGGCATCCAAAAACTTAATCCACTGTATGCTATGATTGCCACCAAACATCCCATTCCTTCCTCCATTGAACCGACATGCATTTCCCAAGCCATGAAAGACCCCCTTTGGTAACAAGCAATGTCCAATGAGTTCAATGCGCTAATTTGCAATAGTACATGGGAACTCATTCCTTCACACCCCTCTCAAAATCTGGTTGGTTCTAAGTGGGTGTTTCGTATCAAACGACATCCTGATGGAGCTATTGACAGGTACAAGGCACGATTAGTTGCCAAGGGTTTTCACCAACGTCCTGACATTGATTTCTTAGATACTTTCAGTTCGGTGGTAAAACCAACTGCCATAAGAATTGTTTTGCATCTTGCCATCACTAATGGTTGGCCAATACGTTAGCTGGACGTTAATAATGCTTTTCTTCACGACACCATCAATGAAAATGTCTATATGGTGCAACCACCGGGTTTCATTGACTCCAATCATCCCACTCATGTGTGTAAGTTAAGGAAAGCCCTTTATGGTCTATGACAGGCTCCTCGGACATGGTACAAGGAATTACAATCGTTCTTACTATCTTATGGCTTTGTCAATGCCATGTCTGATGCACACTTTTTATCTTCAAAAATGGGGCCATTGTCATTTATTTTCTAGTTTATGTTAATGATCGTCTTATTACAAGCACTGATTCCTCACTTATGGCTAAGTTCATTCAACTCTTTACAAATCAATTCTTTGTCAAAGACTTGGGCTCATTACGCTACTTTCTTGGTATCGAGGTCCTTCCCATAGCCACCGGTCTATTCCTCTCTCAACATACGTACATCTATGATCTTCTTGTTACAACCAAAATGGATGGTGCCAAGGCAGTCAGTACACCTCTCTCCACATCTAACTCCCTTATGCTCCATGATGGCTCCTCCCCAACAGATGCCACTCCTTATCATCGTCTTATCGGTGGACTTCAATACCCCAGTCTTACACTCTCTGACATCTCTTTCGCCGTTAACAAGCTCTCTCAATTCATGCACTCTCCCTCCGAGACTCACTGGAAGGCTCTCAAACGCCTTCTTCGCTACTTGAAGAGTACAATCTCCTTTGGTCTTCATATTTGTCATCGCCCCTCTTATCGTCTATATGAATTTTCTGATGCTGATTGGGCTGGTGATTGTGATGATCGCAAGTCTACCACTGGCTATGTTGTCTACCTAGGTGGAAATCTAATCTCTTGGAGTTCCCATAAGCAATGGGCTGTCTCTTGCTCCTCTACGGATGTAGAATATCGAGCCATTGCTGCCACCACTACTGAACTCGCATGGATTCAATCCTTATTACGCGAACATGACATATCTCTCCCAATGACACCAGCAATCTCCCGTGACAATATTGGTGGCATGTTCTATTGTGCTAATCCTGTCCTACACTCATGTATGAAACATATTGACATTGATTTTCAGTTTGTACGAGATCGTGTCACTCAAGGTCTTCTTCAAGTGTCTCATGTCTCCACTGCCGATCAGCTTGCTGATGTGCTCACCAAACCCCCTGGAATGTCCTTGTTTCCAGCTCCTTTGCTCCAAGATTGGTGTCTCCGATGGTGCCACCATCTTGCGGGGACGTGTTAAGGAATCTCCTTCATCAACAACATGATCTGCTATACAATCTGCACAGATTGCTCCAACGATGTCTTTTCTATTCTAATTGATTAAGATTGATTTTATCATTAAAGTCTGATTATATTTCATTCAAAGTCTGATTGTATTTCCTTATTAGATTCTCATTCAAACTGTATATAAATGTAAACAATATACCAGTGAAATAATATAGCAGAACAATTCTTCTCAACTACATACAGAGGTCTAAGAGTGAGATGTTCAGCTTTAGACTTTTTTGTTTTTGCTTCAGGGCAATCTTCTCATGATGAGATATCATAATCGTGACTTGTTATCGCATGATCTTTCAGGTAATTGGATGAGTGAAACCAAATGTCATCCGCTCACCAAAATCACATCCTCCACAAGAGCCCGAAAAGTCTCTCCCGATACAGGGCGAGAAGATGATTTTGAGCCATCATGCCCTAGTCAATGGCTTTTTTAATGAGGCCTCCATGGCATTGTTTTCAAAACTTATTATCAAAGGGGCCCTCCCTTTGTTTAATATATAATACTGCTGCTGCTGCAGCTTTGCATTATGAAAACAAACATCAAAAGCCCACAACTGAGCACAGTTTCTATTGCAGGATAGTATATTATAGGAATACAAACAAGATGATATGTTAAATGTCAAAGATCACAGCATCATTGGTGAGGTACACATGCTAAGGAGAGTTAATCTGAGAACAACCAGTAGGTCAATATCATACCTCAACATGAACAAAAGTCATTTGAGAACAACCAGTGGTCAATATCATACCTCAACATGAACAAAAGTCTGAGAAATGCATTGAATAGAATTTGCAGCAAAATAGCTTAAGATAACATCATTGATAAGTCCAACTGATGTTGAAACGTTTCAACTGACATTAACAGAAAACATATATAAAACAGCTTCAGAGGCATGTCCAAACTTGTGCCGTATCAAAAATTAAAATACGGGAGAATGGAAAATGGTGGGGTCAGAAATAGGCAAAAAAGATGAGACTCTCCACAGATTTGAGACAATGATGAAACTGGAAAAGAATTTGAGTATATGTTATGTACTGCTGCCTCACAACTCAGAGTACCAAAGCAAAGACTGAATTACTATCACCTTGTAATGTAGGAGGGCAGCAATACTGTTTATGTAGAAAAGCATTATTGGAAACCTGAAATAAAAATGGTTCACGACAACTAAAAAAAAAAAACTAATACCCCCTGATGTGGCCCTCCTAGAATTAACCCTAAACCAAGAAGCCTATTATGCAAGCACGAAAACTTGATGTTCCATGGAAGAAAATGCATTTCTGCCATCCTTGGAGTAAGTCCAATGGCAAGAGCCATTTTGGAGAGCCTCCAAATTGGTGCTGTTAGTATTCAACCCGCGATAGATTCATTGCTATGTACGCTTTCAATTCCCTAATTGGTCTTTAACGAGCGTGAAGATGACAGAGGAAGTCTGGCTATCATGTCTAACCCATGCTCTGTCTACCGAGATTGAAGAAATTGTTGGCCTTTTTTTTTTTTTTGCATAATAATTAAGCTTCACCTTTTCAATTCATATGTTTAATGACTGTATTTTTATCGGTGTGTGTTTCTTGCGCTGTGTTCTGGGGTGATTCTTTGAAATTGGGTGGTGCTTTTTAACTACTTGTGTAAATGGATAAATGGAAAGGGAATTGATTATTTTTCTTAGTTCTGGGTTTTGATGGGGATTTTAGGAAATCTGTTCAAATAATTTGGAGAAACCAACGGTACAATTCCAACTCTAACGGTTACACTTCACTATACAACAACCAAATGGCCAGCTTCTAAGAAATGTGAAGAATGTGCTAGAATCCTACTTATAAAAGGGACCAGGTACCCATTTATATACACACACACACACACACACACACACACATATATATGTGCAAGGAGTCACAATAAGCATAGCAGGAACTATGATAAAATGGTTATACTAGGCACAGATATCAATCCTGTATTATCAGAAAAATAAATAAGCAATATTACTATTAGTATAAGTTAGACCTCTGACCCAACATATCCATGGCCTTTTCTCACAATAAGAACTTGCAAAACTGTAATCACCTCTTCAGTACAAAACCAAACATTGAAGCAGGCTAACTGCACAGTACAAAGTGTTTCTAATAGAAGGGACTATTTTACATTTAAAAGCCTTAGTAATGATCCTCCAAACTTGAAGTTTTTTTTCCAAGCACTAGCACAGTGATTTCATAACTAATCTTTTCCGGAAAAACAAGGAAATGAAAATCAAACGTGATTTATGTTCATAGAGCTGAACTCTAATGAAATGAAAAGGAAAGGGAGAGATGATAGAAATCATGAGTGGATAACACGCGACGCACCAATTTCTGAAGCTGCACTGGTGCATTATAGGATGGAGTGGATAAAAAATCGAACCCCCGATTGGCTCAAACGTAAGCACTTTCCAGCAGTTTCACCTTAAACAAGAATGGAACTGCAAGAACTATAATTCCATTCTGAATGGCATACCAGAGGATCGATCTCCTTTTATATGTTCTTAGCCTGTGATGTCCCCCGGATTTAGAACTGCTCATAATAAAAGTAAGTTCAAGCTACTACTCAAACAAAACGCGCATGAAAAAACAAAACAAGTGCTAACACAATTTACTTCTCTTTATTTTTCCGAGAAAAGCAATCCAAACACATTTTTATTTTTCAGAACAATTTTGACAAATTATCAACAAAAGTCAGTTAAAGTGATAATTACTTGGAATTTAAAAACTGTGCTTCATTTTAGCTTAATTTAAACTCGTTCTTCTTAAACCAAGCTCAAGTTCCGTGGTGAAAGAGGGTGAAAGAATGTTTTTATTTTAAGGGTAACCCAAGATAAGTCCCTAACCTCTAGAGAAGTTATTAATTACATCCCCAACTTATTATTTATATACACACACGAAGAACATTAGAAATTCTCAATCAAGGCGCCTCTGAAAATACACGAATGTTCTCTATCCAAAGCAACTATTCTATGTAAGAAAATTTGTATCCGTCCAAGATTTGACATCTTATGCTGAAAACTCGAAGAAGCTTGAGGAGGGGACTAACAGGAAAATGATTTTCTTTTCTTTTTTTGAGAGTGGTCTGGGAATGGTCGAGTGAACCCGAACCCATATTTTCGAAGATTAGACGGACTCCACTTTATGCCTTGCAATTTCTTTACATAGGTCTACTCTTATTTTCGGTTCGATTTTCATCTAAAATCAACCAAATCAAAATCTTATATATAAAAAAATTAAAACTGAATCGAAACCTGTTTAAACCAACCGGTTTTGATTCGGTTTGTTATCTATAAGAACTAAAAAATAGTTTTGGTTTTATAGGTTTTGTTTTTGTTACTATGCCACTTGGAGGTATCTACGACGACTACGAGGCATGTTTTGCCTTGCTTAACGAGTTTTGGTGACTGTTGAAAGTTCAATAAACCTTTTTCACCCTCTAATGCTTGTAGTAAACACAGAAAATCCAGGTGGTTAAGCTTCGTCAAACAAGGATATCATCATCATTCAAAGTTTAGCAATTACAGCTGTTGTCTTTGTGTACGGAGAGTAAAAATTCCAGTTCAGTTCAATTACTTCTAGTAATCCCAGTGCCTTGCTTTGCTTTCAATTTTGGTTCCCAGAGTGTTATTTTTTTACTTTGAATCGGTTCGGTTTCGATTTACCAGTTTTAACTTTAAAAAACTAAAACCAAACTAGACTAGAATTTTTTAAAAAAATTATAATTGGTTTTTTTAATAGTTTGGTTTTTCTCTGTTGATTTTTCTTTGTTTAATCGATTTTTTTCTCGCCTCAGGTTGACAGCAAAGTGAAGAACTGAATAACATACTGGTTTTATTAGGGCCTGTTTGGTATTGCGGTTGCTGTTGCGGTTGAGGTTGAAAAAATAGAGTTTCAAAAAAAGCGCTTTTTACTGTGGTTCAAAAAAAGCAGTTAAGTGTTTGGTTAAAACTGTGGTTGAGTTGAAGGTTGAAGAAAAAACAGTTTTGGTGTTTGGTTTCCAAACTTTACAAACTGCTTTTAACTTGTAAAATTACTTAAAAGAGCATGAACATATACACACATATTTATTTATATATTTATATATATATATGTATATATTTATATTTATATTGTATTAATAATCATAATTTCATAATATAAGAAATAATTCAAGTAAAATGAACATTTTTTTATTATATTAAAATTATTATTTTTTAATTATATTTAAATTAAAAAAATAAATTTAAAATAATAGCATAATTATATTTTAATTATATTATTTTTAATTATATTTAACCCCCTCACCCGATTATAATTATATTATTTTTAATTATATTTAACCCCCCACCCGATTATAATTATATTATTTTTAATTATATTTAACCCTACCCATTCTCACTCCCATTCCCATCTTCATCTTCTACGCCCCCTATGTTAACTCCCCTCCCCAGCCCCAAGCACTCCCCAGAAAAATAAATTAAGTCTCCCTCTTTCTCCCTCTCCAGCAAATCATGGCTTCTTCTCTCTTCACACGTACACTAGACCTTTCTCTGAATTGCAAGTCACAAATTTTTTACCACTAAGCCTTCCTTTTCACTTCGTTTCAGTCTGTTTGGGGCTTCTTGCTGTTGTTTTTCGGTTTAATTTCAGTGTAGGAATGGATGAAGGGGTGTCTCTCAAGCTAAAACTGAGTCTGAGTATGGTTTTTGTGGAAGTGTTTCTGTTGATTTCGAGTGAGTATTTATCTTTTATTTGCTGTTATGGTAAATGGATTTTGGTTATTTTTGCATGATCTGTGAGTTTTCTCAGTTAGGTTGTTTCAAGGTGATGGTTTCTGATGGTGGGTTTGTGCAATTCAACGGTAATATTTTCTACTTCAAATACAATCGGTGTTTCACAAAAAAGAATTGCAGATAGAAAAGCACCTAAATCCAGCTTATTTCAAGACGCCGTTCAGAAGAAAAATTGCCGTGGGACCCGCCATTTTGTACCGGTGTTTGGTACTAACCAAACACTAAAATTGCGTCCCGTTTGGCAAACGTGGAACGCACCACATTGCCAAACGGGTGCTTAGTCTCTCAAAAATACTCTGTGGATGCTCTAATCGCAACACAGCGTGGTGGAGTAGAGTCTTGGTTTAATTTCAAATATAAATAATGAACAAGATTCAAGAGAGTGGTTTGGCTCATTAGTTGATGACCAATCCGCAAGTCAACTCAAAACCTACTTTAAAATAATAGTATTTCAATTTAAGAAAGCAAAATTAAATATGAAAAAAGTACAGTGTTTTTTATAAAAAAAATAATGATATTGTTTTGGAGTTAAACCGATAACGTCTTATTAAGTTTAGTCAGTGAGCATGAGCAAAGCTAAATTTGATAAGCATCTCTCTTTTTTGGAATCTCTAATCTCTTCATTGGTCTCGCGCTAACCACCAAGCTCAGTATTAATTAAAGATTAAAAAAATAGATTCATTGTTAGTGACATGGATTTTTATTTTAGCTGTATCGATAATTATTAGTTATTAATTTTGGTAATTAGAGCATCAAAGTATCATATTGCGAGAATTATGCAGAAATCTAAAAAGAATTACAGTGGGACGATTCCCATAGAAACTCTTCCTGATGAGCACCCGGAGGAGAGACATCAGGGTAAAATAAAATATGTATTAATTAAGAGATAGGGACGGCCCTTGTAAGAGTAGAGGGACGGGTTGGGAGTGTAGCGAATGAGAGAAGGCATCTTAAACTCAAGGGCACGCAAATCTTGTTCGAAACTGGGATGGTCATCTCCAAAATCTGGCTGGGAGTCCTCGCTGGGGTACAGGAAATGGGCCATACTGAATCCCATTTTGCGTTCCCACCACTTCCCACCTGCAACGAAGGATTTATCAATTTTGTTCACAAAATCTCAGGGGGCTAGCTGGTGACCAAACCTGGCACTGTACCTGAATTGGGTCACGATATGATGGATCAAGACGAGTATCTCCAGCTTGGCGATGTTATTGCCAGGGGCAGGCATGCACGCCATTCCCGAATGGCATGAAAAGTGTTGGGTTTTCGGAGCAACCTACATCAGAGACAAGAAGAGAAAGTAAGCAAATATTTTGATGAGGATCTCTTCCTCCTCGTTACTTTGTTCTTACCACATACCTCAAACCTTGACGGGTCAAAGATGTGAGGATAAGGAAAGAATTCTGGATTGTGATGAATGCTCCTGAACATTGGCAACACCTTCCAGCCCTTTGGTATTAGGTATCCTATAGCAGTAATAAATTCTCTTTTTTATTAAAAATATACATCTTTCAAATACCATTTTCATCACAGAGAAGTTTTTGCTCAAGTCCTCACCATTGTATTCAACATCAACTACTGCTTCCCTGAATGTGAAAGATATGATGCTTGCCACCCTCAAGCTCTCTAATATTACCTGTAGATTCATATAATCACTCATTTCTCTCTGAACTAAGCGAACTTCAGCAATAAGAATATCTTGAATGTAAACAGAGTATGAATTAACCTTGTATGTAAGTGGCATGCTTCTTGTCTGAGCCCATGTTAGAGGCTTCTTTCCTCTTTCATTCGCTTCATATATCTCCATATGCTCTGCCTGGAATATGCAAGAACATTATCCACAGTAACTCGACTTTATTTCAAGAAGTAGCTACCAAACAATAAATGAGATTTTTTAAAGGCTTTTTTCTAGGAATTTCTCACCTTAACAGCTTCTAGGAGTTTCTGGTCATCATGGAGGTATTTCAGAATCCATGTCAGTACACTAGCTGTTGTGTCCTGGGCAGCAAAGAGTACTCCTATAATGTTGTCAGCAATCTGATCTTCAGTTATTATCTCCCCCTTCTCATTTTTGAAGCTCAGAAGTTGACCCAAGAAATCCTTCTCTTGCAGTCTTTTCTCTTTCCTCTCACAAATTATCTCACTCAATATTTTATTAAGCCTTTTCCTTGCCTTTGATAACCATAAAGAAATAAAAAAAAAGAAGTCAGATTCAATCTCTTTTGCGGCTACTGTTGACATTTATGGATGGATGATGAGCAAGACATTTCTTACCAAAAGAGCTTTATAGTAAGCAGTTCCTGGAATTTCTGCTGGAAATGAATTGTAACCCTTATCTACGATGTGGTAGTTGTCACTCAGCGTCTGTCTATAGTTGCTGTCCAGGTGGCCAAAGATAGAAAGAATGCCGACATCAAAAGAAAACTGTGGAGGACCAAAGGAAAAGGGGAAAAACAATTACTAACCAGAGAATCCTGATGTAAACATAAATTCGAGGACCCAGTGATCAGAAACTCCGAGAAGAACACAACAGAAAAGGTTCAAATTAGGAACTAATCCATTGTAGCAAAAGGGAGGAGGAATGAGACAATAAAATTACAACCCCACGTTTCTTAAATAATAGACAAGCCACAACGGCATTTAAGTAGCAGGAACCGTGCATATGGACGCTAAAGAGCTACTCACAAGCTAGTACTCTATTCTGTTTGGTTAAGAAATAATATTTTTATTTACTTGTGAAAAAAATACCTTCTTCATTTCATGATACGTGTTGATGATATCCCCACTGGACCATGATTCTAAGGCAGAGATGGCTACGGATTCCATACTGGGAAGTAGTTTCCGGATCTTGCCTGGGGATAAAGAAGTCTGAAGCAACCTCCTTAGAAGATTGTGGTAATCTCCTTGGTGAAAAAAGAGAGCTGAAGGACCGATCATCTTCTCTTTGCTTTTGGGGTATGTAGGCTTGAACAAGTGAGCATGAGTCACCAGCACAAATCTTGCACCCTCAGGGCTAGCTAGCATAACACAAGGACAGCCAAGTATGTGGCTTTTGAATACTTCTCCATATCTGAAAAAAGATTATAAAAACATTTACAACATCGGCTTTGCCATAGTTCAAATCCATGCAATAGGGAATCTTGAGAGAGGAAATCAAGTTCATATGGTAATTACTACAACCTTTTTTGCTTTGCAGCGAAGAAGACATTCGGGTCTTGAGTGTAAAGTTGAAGAGTTTCGCCTACACATGGCCATCCCATCGAACCTGGAGGAAGCTTAGCTCTGTGTTTAGGTGTCCTATTCTTCTTCTTCTTCTTCAAGAGGTGATAAGAAAGAAAGCTAAAGAGGAAGAGGCATACGTTTGCTAAAATTGAAGCAATCTCCATGCAAATGTACCTATCTCCTAAAATTAATGGGGAAAAAAACCCCTCTTCCTCTGTTTCTCTGTGTGGGGGGGATGGTGGATGCTGCAAGGCTAGTTGAGAATGCTAAGTGATCGATGCGAGGGTGTAGGGAGTGTTGGTGATTATATAGAGGAAGAGAGAAGTTGATTGAGACAAAACAGGAGTGTTGGTTGGAGATTTTGGCAACTTGTTGTTAAGGGATTTGCCAAAATAGTTTGTAAGATTCTTACATATCCCAGGATAAAGGAGCCGTATCAGCATCGAACAAGTTATTATTGACTTTGTATTAGTTTACTAGAAATTAAGCATTCCATAGATTAGTTAATTTAAGCTATTAAATGGTTTGATTTTGATCGTCCGGGACAGGAAGCAGCTACGTTTTTTGTCGGCTTACAGTTCCTGTTTAATAAGAACGACAAAATTGAGGATTTATTAACATCTCAAGCTTTTACTAGAGAGGAATTATTGTGGATTTTAATAGTGTAATTACTATTTTACCTCATTGCGTGTGAATTTTAGCCTTGGTATCAGGGTATTTTTGATTTTTTACATTTTTATGCACAATAAAATAACCATAATACACCCTAATAAGATAACAATCAATATTTGTCGGCGGGGGTGTCCTACTAATTGCACAATTTCAATTCACACTGCAATAACCATTTTATCTTTATATAAGACAAAATGGAGGAGTTGCATGTGGGGATGTTTTGGGAATTCCATATTTTTTTAAAATGTGTAAATATGTATTGCAGGGGATATTTAGGTAATTTGACATTTTTTAAAAATATTTAACCTCAAGATATTGTAGTCGCGTGTTGCCTGACATGCTCCTTTATGGTGGTGTGTGTGGTGGCTTTAAGTCGTCAAAAATGTTTGTCCAGCGTCTACCCGGATGCACCACCCTGTCTTTTTTTGCATGGTGGTGTGCGTGTCATATCCCGATGGCCGGAGATATGGTGGTGACTAGTTGAACTTTGTTTTCTACCTTTATCTTTCCTACAAAGTAAATTGCACGTAAACCCCTTGGTTTTTTATTGTTTCACATTCGTCTCTAATATTTGCATTGTGTGGTCTGGTCCTTATTGTTGTGCTACAAGTTTTGGTTTGTTGCAATTGTGTCATTCAATTAAAATTGATTATATATTTTCATTTGCAGTTCAGTCCTTATTCTTTTGATTTCCGTATTGGTTTTAAATCTCTTAATATTTTCGGTACAAAAGTTTTTGATTTTATCAATTTGTCCTTCGATTGAAATTTGTTATAGATTTTATTTTTCATTTTGGCCCTTATACTTTGAATTTTTGATTTAATTCCTTTTTTTAATTTTTTTTTGAAATAGTCCCTATTTTTGTCCATGTTTATATGTATATGCTCTTTGTTTTAGTTTTTTCATTTATTTCTTTTTCTCTTTTGTTTGGGTTGTATTTAGTCCTTAAATTTAATTTATGTTAATGATCATTTGAAAAGTAATATTGTTTTTTTTCTGTTTTTATTCAAGTCAAAAATATTTTAAGACTAATAAATTTTTTTTTCATTTATGATAATTTTTTACTTACTATTTTTTTATAATTTTTATTTTTTTATTCTTCGAAGTAATTTTTTATTTATTTATGAAATGATAATAATATTGTTTTTTCTCTCTTTTGTTGCGTTTTTTATTTATTTAGACCTTAGATTTTAATTTGTATTAGTGATTATTTAAAAAAAAATCTTTCTTTTTTATTTTTTTTCTACTAGTGAAATTTTTTTTAGGGCTAATAATATTTATTTCTGTTTTTTCATTTAATTTATTTTCTTGCTTAATCTTTTGTTATAATTTTGAGTTTTTTTATTCTTCAAGGTAAATATTTTTGTATTAGTTATACAATAATAGTAAAAAATATTTTATATGTTTTTGTCAAAATATTTTTTAAGGCTAATATTTGTTTTGTCATTTTGTTTTTGCATACTCTTTTTAAATATATTTTTTTATTTTTTTCTATGAGAAAGTTTTTTTTTTCTATTTATGCATTGGTAATAATAATCATTTGAAATGTTTTTTTTAAATGATTTTGTTAAGGATAATTATATTTATTTTTCTTTTGTCATTTATTTTATTTTTCTGTTTACTCTTTTGTTATAATTTTTTGTATTTTTTTATTATTCGAGGTATTTTTTTTCATTATAAATGAAATAATAATAATAATTAGAGATGTTTTTTTTTCTTATATACTCTTTTAATAAAGTTTTTAATTTTTTTTATCCCTCAAAGTAAGTTAATAATTTTTAATTATTTTAACAGTACTAATAATAATAATTTAAGGTATTATGATCTTTATGATAATAATGACATTATAAATTATCATGATAATAATGATTATAATTTATTGTAATAGTTATTGTGTTTATGATATAACTAATTATAGCTTGATGGTAATAATAACAATAACTCATATAATAATATAAAAACAACAATAATGTCAAACACAATTAGAATAATGATAATAATACTAATTATAAATTAAATAATATTAATAAAAAAAAGATGTTGGTTATTATAATAATTATTGTCGTAATAATGACAAAGATTATAACAATATTGTAATCATAATCAGAATATTAATTATTTATAATAATTATTCTAATAACAACTATAACAATGATGACAATTTAAGGATCATGATTATTCAAATGGAATACTTACCAAATTAATTCATTTGTTGATGTTGTTTTTGTTCAAAATTAACTTTCATGACTTTTTTATGTTTGATATTTCATATTTCATATCACACCACCAAAGCTAGACTTACTTTATTTTTTAACACAAGCTGCATTTAATACAAAAATAAATAACAATAAAAATTAAAAATCAAAACTAAGAGTATAGATACATAAATACAAGCAAAAAATTAAAAACTAGCCTAGAAGGGCTGAAAAAAAATCAAAGGATCAAAATTAAACCAAAAAATTTAAAGAATAAAAAAACAAATACAAAACAAAAGATTATATATGTTGAAACGAGACAAGAAACAATTATCCTAGCGGGTTACAATTTTACAAATTTAATATTAAAATAACCAATTATAACACATACATAATCAGTCAGTTTGCTGCTAAAAAAAAGCTAGCATAGCGCGCAGGCAAATGATCTCGTGTATTCTAAAAAAGGGAAATATAGTTTCTTA
This sequence comes from Salix udensis, assembly GCA_029204005.1. NCBI lineage: Eukaryota > Viridiplantae > Streptophyta > Magnoliopsida > Malpighiales > Salicaceae > Salix > Salix udensis. The sequence continues at coordinate 13,918,144 of CM055022.1, forward strand.
AATTTGTTTTTTCATCTTACAGTTGAATTGATGTGATTGGATTGCCTGATTTATATAAATCATCAATTTATTTTTTCCCTTTTGCAATGAAATAAAAAATTGGCAACCCCATACTTTTTACGTGAAGAGAATTGTAATAAATTATTTATTTGTATCTATCATGTGAATAAGGCATATTATGTTTCAAAGGGTGTGACATAATGCAGAGTGCTTATGATCTATACAACAGATCTCGAGTTCGAGTAAGGGTATACACCTCTTGTAAGAGCCTGGGATAGATAAGGTTTTACTCGCTTAGCTGGGCACACAAAGTGTATTTTTCAGGGGCATGAGGTTTTCCTCGCATTAAAAAAAGGGCACATTATGATATGTTGATAATGAAATCAAGCCATGCCTAAGAAAGAATCATTCGACTTAAAAGTCACGCATTAAGTTATCTTAAAATATAATTTAATGATAAAAGTTTAGTATTATTTAATAAAAAATATCTTAATAGTTTGGTTACAAAATAATCTAATTTGCTCTAATTCTGCTCATAAATAGATTTAGAAAAACAAATAGTTTGCTATATTCAATACTTCACACATAGTTTGGTTTGTATATTTATTAATGTCACGTACAAAAAGAAACATACATGATTTATCAGCACGGACGATTTACTTTTACCGGATCCTCGTTCAATGGAATAGGATAAGGATGATAATTTGATATCTCGAGCTCAGCTAAGCACAAAGTATAATTATATATGATTATTGTGTGTTGTCAAACTCAATAACCTAACTTGGATTTGATGTTTAGTGAGCTGGCAAATTTAATATTTTTATACTCAATTAATTACTAAGCCCATCTATATACAAATCTAGGAAGCTATCAAATCCAAGTACCAAAGGGTAAGGACAATGAGTCATAAAGACTTAATTGATCCTTAAAAGAAGCTGGTCTTCAATCTTCATTCTCAACTGGATATTTATTTTATAAGTCTTTCTTTAAAATGCTATTACATTTTCTCTAGAAAAAAATACTTACTTAAACATTGAAGAGTCATTAAATTTGCCAAAAGGAATCTTTTACAAATATTAGACATCAATTGCCTTGCCAACTTAATTTCAATTTTAATTTTAATGGGACTCTAATTCGTTTACACAAACACATTTTTATTCATATATTTCTTTGCTCATCATTGTCATTATCCTATTTTTGATTCTTTTTTTCTTTTATTTACATTTTGTCATCCTTAACATAAAAATCGATATACAGTAAACCCTAAATCAAATAGTTGATTTCACCATAGACCATATTCATGATCTTTTATCTCCACGAATGGATTCTACCCAGTAGACTTTAAATGATTATAACTTGATTCCTTACAAAAGGTAATTTTACCTTGAACTTCTTAACTTTTTTACTAAAGAAACTATCTTTCCAACCCTATGACAGACCTTCATGATTAACCCTAACATATACTAGGTTTAGTTGTTTAGGTGAGTCCATAATTGACAAGAATTCTTCTTAGGTATCTTGTCGTTTTTAAAGGGGCAATCATTAATAAGAATTATATTGGTCTAACTATGTACTTACTTGATGTAATGAACTTTTAGCTATAACTCCTTTATTTTTTGGTATGTTTTTTTAATAGTATACATTGTCCTATCAAATAAACTTTTTTATGGTTAAATGGTATCCCTTTGTGGTTTGTTATGCTCTAGCTTGTTGCCTATTTTCTTCAAAGTTACTCTAGAGTTGCTATTTTAGACACTAGTAAGAATTTTTTATTGTTAAAACATCCTTATTATGGATTCCATTAATTCACTCTCTTTTGCAACTATAATATTTGTAGTAATCATCTTTTATAAAATCCATAATTAGTAAAGTCATTTTCATGCTAAAAAGCATGGGCCTTAATGGTACAAGCTTTGTTCCTTGATTACACTTGTATATGGTGGGAACTTTAAGTATTGGGCTTCTGTCTTAATTAGTAGACTCATTCCTATTCTAGTCTCTGATGTTGTTAAGGTAGAAAACTTTTACCCTAATCTTACTACCAAGCAATTTGTCATGTGCCAAGGCCCCTACTCATCTTTCTTTATAACCACATTAGTTTCCCTTTACATCGTAGGGGTAAAGTTAAGATTTTGGATGTTCTTAAAATCTTGAAAACATAAGTAAGATTATTTTTAAGTTCTTTGGTCTATCTTGTCCAAAGTTTTATCATACATCCACTATTACTTTCTAGTTTTTGTGGACTATTAAATAATCTCATTAACAAAGGTATTACAAATGTTGTTTTTGTCTTTGGGGTTTTCTTTAATTCTCATAAGTAGTTATGCCTAAAGCTATAACAAAAAATGTAAAGCCTTTATTATTCAATCTCTTGGTTCACCTTCAGAATCCCAAAATGTTGAAGAAAGTTTAGACCAAGCTTGTTGTAAAATCTATCCAAAGCAAGCCCTCTCCTAAGTCCACACCAACTATTATAACTTCTCCTTTAAACAAAGAAAATGATTGAAATATATTGCCCAAAAATCAACTACTCTTCCTTCTAATTTATCATATTCCATATAGAACCATATTTTATAGAAGTCCCCATTCATCTTGTAATCATGACACAAATTTTGTATGCTCTTTCTAAGCTTGTTTTAATTAAAGAGCTTCTTATTATAAATCTGACAGCTCCAAAATTTTCTTTGAAGTTTGCTACCAATATAAACCTCAACCTCATATGGAAACCCCTATGATTGACAAAGCAACTATGTTAGTCCCTAATTCTATTTTTTGGAACATTCAAGATGTATATTAAAAAAGGGAACTATACAATGAGAGGGGGTTGACCTTTACTATCAACCTTAAGAGCTAAAGGGAATAGGCTTCCCCAAGCCAGAAAGTAAATGCCCTTGATGGGATTACAAAAAAGGCCTACCGCTATCCCTAAGACTAAAGGAGCAAGCTTCCCCAAGCTAGAGCCAATGCCCTTGATGGGCTAATAAATAGGCTTGTAGGCCTGATGATAAATGGACCTAAATAGGCCCTATGCACACCCTTCTGCCTTTGAGCCTAGATGCCTCATTGGCTTCAAGCTGAGGCTCCAATGAATCAAGAGAATTTTAGATTAAGACCCAGCTGTTAGAGATGAGAAGCTGAACACGACTTGGAAATACCCGTTGTCTAAAAAACATTTTAGATTCTACATTTTTCCTTGACTATTCCTGGAAGGGAGGAATTGGGCATGCAGGAGAGTTGGTCCGTGATCACTTGAAATATCTTCTTTTCTAGGTATGTCCCTCCTTCGAATTGGTTGATGCAGACTCTTCTATTTATCTCTCCTGTCATATGAAAGTAGATCAAAGCTCCTAGAATGGTCCTTGTTATCATTCTATTCATTTTGCTCTTCCGATGGTAATTGAAGGTTGCCCATTGAATTACTTGTTCCCAAGGCAGCGATGACCACTTTATCCCAACTCTAAAATTGATGTTCTCCTACACCCTCTTTGAGTAGTCACATTTGAAGAAGAGGTGGTCGTGAGATTCTATCTCCTGGTTGCATAGAACACATTTGTGAGTTTGCATAGAAGAGGCTCATTTTCATTGTTGAACATCATCAGGTCATCGACGAAGCTAACATGGGTGAGTTTGCTTTCTTTACATCTCTAGTGGTACCTAAACCCCTAGTTCTAGATTGAATTCTCCAGAATTCCAGTGAAGCCTTCCATAGCCAGCATAAAGAGGTCAGGGGAGAGGGGGTCTCCTTGATGAATCCCTCTAGTGGGCTTAAAGAACCCGTGGAACTCTCCACTAGTGCTAACCAAATAGTGGGGAGAGGTGATGCAGGTCCTAATCATACTCTTCAGCTTCATAAGCACCTTTATTCCTTTCATTGCTCCCATTATGAAGTCCTAGCTTACAGTATTGAAAGCCTTCCATAGATCCACCTTTCAAGGTACATCTTGGCTTACCCTTGTTTCTGACGGTAATTATGCATTAGTTCTTAGGGTAAGGAGGATGGCATTGTTTCTTCCTAACAAGAAGGCAGATTGGTTCTTGCCCACTCTGAGAAAGCGGCCTTGAGTTGGTTAACGAGTAACTTGGAGATGGTCTTGTACATAAACTGGGTCTAAAGTCATTCATGGTGGTTAGGCTTTCCACCTTGGAGACATAAACTATTCTCATGGCATTAATAGATCTAGGCAATATATTATGAGTGAGGAAGTACCCGATTGCCTCCGTGAAGGCCACTCCCATGATATTCCAGTATTTCTTGAAGAAGTAACTGGTGAAGCCATTTGGACTAGGAGATTTGTTGTTTTGGATGGAGAAGAGAACTTATTTGATTTCTTCATTAAAGAAGGCCTGGTTGCTTGCCTAGTTATTGCCGCTGAGATCCTTCTTGTGAAGAGGTGGGGGACTTGCAGATTTATGGTGTTGCTAGGTGCATTTAGGATGCCTTTAAAGTACTCCTCTTCCATGCTCCCTTTCAGTTTAGGGTTTGATTATGTCTTCCTTGTCTCATCCTTTAGCTCATGAACCCTATTTCTTGCTTGATGATGCATCAATGATCTGTGTAACAATATAGTGTTTTTGTCCCCCAGCGACTAGCCATTGAATTCAAGATCTCTGCTGAAAAAGGACTCCTCATCCCTGCTCAACTGAGCATAGACCTGAGCACATCTTATTTTGTTGTTCCTGTTTTCATTTGAAATAGGGTTATGGTCTAGCTCCATCTAGGTCTCATCCCGTAATTGCTTGGCTCTCACCACCGTCTAAGAAATGTTACTTGTGGCCTGTCTATGCATACTTTTTTAGGGCTTCTTTAACCTAACAAAGGTTGCCTAAGAGGTGAAGCATTGAATTGCCATGGGATTAGGTGTGCCAATTTTCCTTGATCAATTCCATGAAGTTGTCCTGCTCTACCCATAAGTTTAGGAATTTAAAATGTCCTATTTTCTCTCGCCTCACTTGCTTAGAGTGAAGGTCGTTATGTTCTGATCTGAGTGGTCACGGGTGGAGAGATTGGTGTGGACTTGGGGCCATTTGTTCAGCAAGCTAGGGTTTATGAAAATCCAATCTAGCATTTTGAGCATTAAGTTGTTCCTCTACTGGTCGTTGTGCCAAGTAAGTAGAACTCCAGTGCAAGGAGGCTGAAAGATTTGGCTTAGTAGACATTGGATCTAAAGTCTTCTTGATGTTTGGGTCATCTCATGTCCCTCTTCTTGTTTGTTTGAGGGCCTTAAGGTAACGTTGTAGTCTCCCATTACTATGCATGGGGAACTTGTTTGGGAGGGGTTGTAGCTTGTGATGTATTGCCATAGTTGGCCTATTTTAGCAGGGGTGTTTGAGGGCATATACAAAGGTCACCATGAGCTCTTCATTTGTGTGGATGTTGGCGGTTTGACATGTGAGCCACTAGATATACATGGATGCTTAGATTCAATACTTTAGGTGATGGGAGTTCCAATTGACTAAGATTTGGCAGGGGAGAGCAGTTTGGATATTGGATGCAAATTGCCAACCCTGCTTTGCTAGATTACCTTGAATTGCTTCCATGTTGCTAGGGATTATTCTTGGTTCCAAGACTCCATAAATATCTAGACTATTATGTTGCACCCATTTCTAGATTGCATTTTTTTTCTGGTTGCTATTGAGCCCCCGTATATTCTAGCTTCTGATGGTGACATTTATTGAGATAAGAGAGAGAGAGACGGAGTTGCCTAGAGGTCCTTGACCCCTTTCTTTTCCCTCCCTTTCTTTCAGAATGTGATGGGCTAAGGTGGAAAAGCAATTTGGGTGATCGAGGTGTAGACGTCCCTCCGTGAGAATGATATCTTTGTGTTCTCCTCTACCATAGTTTCTATGTTTCATCTTTGGAGAGAGACCATTTTGTTAGCTAGACAAGCTACCACTGGAGATCCTTTGTTGTCGGCTCTAGGTTCTCCTCAGGCTCTTAGACTACATTACCCTTCTACTTGCTTCCATACCCTCTTGACTAGGGTTTACTTTATTTTGGTGTGACATGTGTTGTTTAGGGTTGATTTGGTTGGTTGGAAGGTGGTGATGTATGGTTTGGTTTGGAGGAAAGGTGTTGCTAGAGTCATGGTGGGCGACTTGGTTGGTTGATTGGTATGGATGGTTGGTTCTAGGTTTTGGTTTGGTAAAATGGAGAGGGTTTAAAGCTAGGGTTTGTTGGGTAGTGTTGCCTAGTTGGCTTGGGGAGGTTTCCTAGTCTTGGTCTGCCTAGCTTTCATTTTTGCCTTGCTCGTGGCAGTTGTGGGCGAAGGTGCTACAGCCAGGGCACCTTGTTGGTTTCCATTCATATTCCACCCTTATCATACATGGGGTTGCTGATAGGGGGCTAGTGGATGAACTCGTCATCAGTAGTACTTTCACGCACTCTGACATAGTCCAGCCTGATGTTATGGGATGTGGGCTCATCGCAAGATAGGGGCTTCCCGACCATTCTTGTCGCCTTGCTTAAACCTTTAGTTGATCACAGAGGGAAAGGAAGCCCATACAGATGGATCCACATTGGCATTGCATTTACTTGTTCCTTTCAAATTAGAACTGGGGGTGCCATTGTTGGAGGGCAATGTGCTTTCCCCTAAACATCCATGACCCCTTTGCTAGTAACTCTTGCATGTCTGTTTCCAACCTGAATTTGAAGATCAGGAAGCCCACCTCCATCATCATTACCTATTCTAGCTTGTAAATGTCCCATTCTCTACGTGCTATTGACTTTGCTGTATGGAAGGGCATCTTGTACTTAGGGAAGAACCCTACCATGCTCCTTTTACATTGCTCTGTGACCTCCAGTAGAGTTTCTGGTGATATGACTAGGCGACTGCCTATAGGTTGTTTGTCTAGGTGTTGTAGCTTAAACCTAGTAGTTGAGTATGAGATTCTCACTTTATTTTGCCCATGATGATGTTGGTCATGCTGATGGAGGGTCTGGTCTAGTGGCTTGTGGGAGGGGAGTTGTTGTACCATTTTATGGTTGTTTGTCCCTTGCATGTTGTCATTGCTTGTTGTTGTTTTTATGCTTGGCAGTCATCGATGGTAGGGTTTGCAAAGATGGTAGAGTGGATTGAGGTGACTTCGTGTAAGGGTGGTGCAGGCTAGTGGTTAAAACTATGGAATTTAGGGAAGGTGATGGTCGTGTATTTAGATAATCTATTATAGGGAGGTGGGATTTTAGGTGTTGATTGTGGAAGATTGGGTTGTTAGTGGCAAAGGTTTTGGGTTGTTGGTTTAGAGAAAACTCTCTCTAGCTTCTCTCATTAAGTTTGGTTGTTGTTAGACAATGATTGAGCAAGAAAATAAGGCCTTAAGTGACAAACTTGCATACAAAATAGGAGTCTGCCTTTACTACCTAATTAATTGAGAATCAAATTTCTACTCTATAATTTAGCTTTGATATTCATAAGAGTCTCTTTTAAACTTTATTATTTCTAAATATAACTATATGATATCTTGTGAATAATAGGTTTATAATGGGCTCACATGATATTATAGAATATATTAGAATATTATAAAATGTTGAAGAAACTACTCCCACATTTCATGATATTTATATTTCATTACCTCTTTTTTGGTCTCCTATATGGATGGTGTGTACTTTTTGAGATACTTTCTATTTATCATTTTTGCATGTATTTCCCTATCTATTCTTTCTATCAAATAGGCATTACCAAAGTAGGTTTGATTTATTCTAATAGGTCCCTCTTTAATTTCGGAGCTATTTTTCAAATTTCTTATCCTTTACTTCAGGAGGGAAAATTACTTTCTAAACTAAGTCGCATTACATGAAATTCTCATTTCGTCATTTGTCAATAATATATCTTTTAGTTATATGTTATGTGCACAATTCTGTAGTATCCTATGATATGCCCACTATCGCAAATCTATGTATTTGATTTGCTACTAAAGGCATCAAACAACTTATTTGTTGCAACAATCACAAAAATGACACCTTGGAACAATAAAATATCATTAATAATGGTTGTCATAATGAATGAAAAATGTATTAAGCGAAGGAAAAAGGGTTTCTCATTAATTATCATTGTTTCATTATTTGTCAGGAAACCTAATATTATTTTTGAATATATCACATCCTGAATTATATTTATAAATATTACACAATTCTTTGTAGAATGGTTAATCACCCCATTAATATTACACAATTCTTTGTAGAATGGTTAATCACCCCATTCTTCCCTTTTAATTCTTCATCAATCACATGTTTATATTTCCCTTTAATCTTAATCCTTTGTTAGATAACAACCTATCAAAAATAACACCAACTTGATTTATATCAAATGAAATAATGTCATTCTTCATTTCATTTCACATATCTTAAAGCTTTGGTGTTATTTTATCAATGTATCTCGAATTATTGGCTCGTCATTAAAAACTTTTTAACATCTACCTCTACTATTTATTGATGACAAGTTCCATAAATTACAAACTTTTTCTGTACTTCCTCTCCCAATAAGCTCTTGTATCTAAAAACTCTTACCTTTAACTCTCCCCTATATATATATATATGAACTCTATCCCTTTGAGTTTCTTTCTCAAATCCTATTCCAAACTTTGCTATGCAATTATTACAAATTCCTTTTCAGGAATCCCTGAGCAACATTTTCATCTAGCCTCCATAAATTTATCTAAATTCCACTTCACAATATCTCCAAGGTATTATTTCAATTTTATTAAGTCTTCTAACATAAACTCTAGTTTTGTCCTAGAAAAGTGCGTCTAGAATATAGTTTGCAAGTTGTTCCAACTTTGGATGGAGTTTGATGCTAGATTTATAAACCAAGTGAATGCACTTTCTTGTAATCAAATTTGAAAACAACCTTAACTTTAGAGATTTAAATCAGTAGCTTCCCTAAATTGGTGAATGAATCTAGTTATATGCTCCAAAACAAATATTAACCTTTCATTAATGACCAATGTAAAAGTCTAGGAATTAATCTTTGAAGTTGGGTTTTGTCACTTATCTAGATATCTTTTTTTTTAAAGTAGAAACATCAACTGACTCGTCTTTCTCTTCTAAACTTTGTGGTAATTTTGATTTATTTGGTCCTATAATTCTAAAGAATTATTTTAACACTCTCATTTTGGTTGCCAATTATTTAATATAGGTTTTTTTATGTGTGTCTATCTTAGTTAAGAGGACTTTGTAACTTAAATTTGGAGTTCAAATTAATTGGTTTGAACTTTGGATTTAGTACTAGATCTACTCATGTAATTCTAAGTTTGTATTATATACTTACATGAATATCAATATGATTAGATACATTTCACATAAATAGTAGTTCAACCAAAAAAATAACCAAATAATTAAAAAAAACTTAAATGTAAAGTAAACTCAATAACTTAGGAAAATAATATTACTTCATATAGTGATTCATACTTTAATTACATCCATATATTGTAACTTCTAAATAATAAAACATCTTTTTGGTTTATAGAACTAAAATTGAAAGCTTACTTATTATAGAGAAAATTATATGCCTAATTGACTATTACCTATAAATTATCGCTTACTAGGTTTCAGGTTTGAAATGATCCTAAGAACTTGATAAAACTGCAATGTAGTTATTTGAGTTGTTGATTGTCCTTTTCTCAATCTTCCTTGAAATCCCCCTTTTATAATTAGTTGTGTGGTACTTATATTAGTTGTTTATCAACTACCGCTAACCCTCCCTATATTTTAGAATTGTTTCCACAATCTCATATTCATAAAAGTTGTCGTATTTTAATCACATGGCTTGTTGCATTTGCTTATAGGGTTAATCTTGTATACATGTTTCTTTCTTTTAGATGTAATAGTAGTCTTTATCTTCTAATTTTCTTGTAATTAATCCCCAATATCATATAACTCTAGTCATATAATGTTTTTCTATTTCTCGTATATTTTTATTGTATGATAGGGCTATTTAAGCTTAGGTGTAAAGTATAAGATTAAGGGGTTTGCTGGAGTAAAATACAACATTGCTTTTATTAAAATAGATAGAAAGAAAATAGACAAGAAATAATCACAATAATAAAAACTTATTTGGCCTATCTTAATAAAAAAGTTTGATATTTTATTGTTGTCTAACTATTGTATTTTAAATTTTCAAGTACAAGTGTCACCATTTCACATCTATTTTAAATATTATATACTTTTTTGAGTTTTTATTAATATATTTATCAATTATAATTGTATGATTAAATATGTTTTATTTTATGATAAAAAGATTAACAGGAGTTTAAAAATGTAAAGAAGAAAAGCAATTAGATTGAAATACAAAGCAAAACAAATGACAATTTCATTAAGATACCATCATGTAATATATTTTTAATTTCACCTTAGGATTATTTTGGCAATTATATGGATTGTCTTTGTACCAACCAAGTTGATTGGATCAAATTGATACAACTCTTACAAAATTTAGTTTTAATATAAGTTTGAGTAAAGGAGTCAAGTCAATAGGTTTTTCTATCAATTTTATCTTCTTTTTTTTGTTGCTTAATTTCATCATTAGAACTTTTTTCCCAAGTAGAGAGTTGTTATTAGATCCCAAGTCGATTGTTATTAAATCTGAACTAGGAAAGACATTTAGCTGAGAGGACTTATAAATTAATTTTATCTTTCTTTTCTCAATTTCTCCCTCATAAATGTTTTACTTGTCGAGCATGTCATCTTTGGATAGATTAAGTTGACTAGATAATGTCTAGACAATTCCAACGAGATTTAAATTGAAGCCCGAACCATATAAATAGTTGATTGAGAAGTTTTAAAATTAAGTCTCTAGAATAGATCTAATATCAATATTAAATAATTCCATATGATTTAAATATTTTTATTTTATTTAAATATTTTTCTTATCTAACTTTCAAAGTAGTATGAATCTATAACCAGAATGATTGAGAATACCTAGTATTTTTATAGATTTTTCATCTAAAAAATATTAATATTTTATTTTTAAATATTTTTATATTAAAACTATGAAAAAAGTTATAAATAAAATTATTTGTATAACTATATACTAAATAATTTAAAAATATAGTATTGGAGTTTTAAGTTTTATTTTCGGGTTATAAATAATTGATGAAAATCCAAGATTAAATCAAGTCATATTTGAATAAAAAACATATTTATTTAGGTTAAATTTATGATTGGATAATTATTTTAAATCCAAATTTAGATATAAATAATACAAAACTTGATTCATGGTCATTGATTGTTATCATTGTTGGGATCTATCCTAAAATGGAACAAAAATACTATACTTATGTTTTTGATATTTAACTTTTGTTAGTTGTTGAATAATCGGTGTTCCATTGATCTCAGTTACTGGATTTCAATGATAAATTTTCGACTCCATTCAAGTGTAAGGTTGACAGTCGTTACCTGGCAGCTATGGACAATAATATTTATTTGCAATAACAAAATGTGTACTGCCTAATATGTTCTCATGTTTGACTCTAGCAGTCTAGCTTGTTTGATTGTTTTGAAAGTGTGGTTGAGGGTTATTTTTTAAAATACTTTTCATTTAGAATATATCAAAAATAATATATTTTTTATTTTTTTTAAATTATTTTTGATATCAGCACATCAAAATAACCTAAAAATACAAAAAAAAATTAAAGTAAAGTAAAAAAATAAAAAACATTTTTTTTAAAATATTTTCAAAAAATATTTTTTGAAATGTAGTGTCAATCACTAGCAAAAAGAGCTGTGAAATTATAGATGATAACAAATAAAGCGTTGGTTTAAAATTATCAAGATGGGTTCTCCGAGTTTCAACTTGTTGGTATAAACTTACTTGAAATTCTAGGGTTTAAGTGCTTATAACTTATTGCTAGCATCTAATGGTTGAAATATTTTTGCTCATTTATAAGTTCTCAATCATAGTATATTAAATACTATACATTCATTTCTATTAGGTCCATTGAACAATCATGTCTCTAACTATAAAATTCAGATCAAGTTTTGGATATATCAAAGGATTTTTCTCATATCTCTCTTACAATCAGGTGTTATATGTTTTCTAAGGAAAAGTCAAAAAAATTCGAGAAATAATAATTTAAGAAATTTTTTTATTGAAATTCAACACACTACAAAGTACAAAGCTCATCTATCTACAAGCTATTGCACCCTTTTTCATCATCTCACATCTATGTTTCTAAAAACATTTTCACTAATCTTGGTTTGCATCCAAGAACCATTATCTAGAAGAGAAAATTGTTGTTAATTAAACATATTCAAATACAACAACAATTTCAAAAAATAGATATAACAACAACAAAAACAATAAAGAATCTTATCATCCTCTTTGTATGTGGAATGAACGGAATAGATCCATTGGTGTGCGTTGTAACATATCTATGAATCTTGTTATCTTGGTTCTCTAAACCAAATTGTGACAATTGCACAAAATATTGATAAATCACGTGTTGTATATATTCTTCTACGGTACTAAAGAATTGCCAATTAATAAATAAAAAATTAAATTTTAAATATTTTGATAAAAAATATTTATCTTGATTTCAATCTTACCTAGTTACAATGTGATTCTCTCAAACCTTCATAACAACAACGTTGTCAGCTCTATCCTAGTAAAAGTTTTTCTTTCAGTTTAAATTTATAAAAAAAATAATTTTGTTAATATTAATAAACTATCCAAATTAATATAAATTGTTTCACCAATATAAATGAGATGAGTCCAATACTTAATCTTATTTGAATATGCCAATAATGGTGAGTAAGAAGTTAACAAAATATTGTTTAACTGGTTGGCTATGTGTTAATGAAAGTACAATAAAAAAGAAGATTCATCATTACAATATTTGCTAGAACTACAAGTTGACTTAATCATCCTTTATACCATGGTCTCATAAGGAACATACGGTTCTCTCTGCACAAACCAACATATGTATTTCTCTATGAATCCTTTTTGTAGAAGATTCATCATTACAATATTTGAATTGAGAAATTTTTTATTCTTACACCTTTTACATGCACATTTAATACTGCATTTACTAAAATTTCTTGGAAATAAAAACCTTAACCCCATTAGAACAATCCATCTTCTGCAACTGTTCAAGTGAATCTCGGTAAACCCATGCATAATTATTCATTACTTATATAAAATCTATAATATAATATTGATGACAACGTGTATTAATTAATTATGTAAACTAAATAAATTAGCTAACATTGGCTTAGCTCAAACTATTTCAATCAATCTATTTGAATAGTACTCTTAAATCATTATCAATTATCTATAAAAATTCAAATTCCTATACATTTACTGAAATTTGAACTTAACAATAAAATTGACTCATTATTTATTTCATTACATCACACGCAAGTCATAAATTGAAAATCAATTTCATCAAATTACAAGCATAGTATAATTTTCAAAATCTCAAAAACATGTACAAATTATATATTCATACAATAAAAGACTATAAAATAAGTAAACAAAAACAAACTATATTTTCTACAATAATGTACTTTAAAAATTAACATTTTAAATTTAGTTCAAAAAAAATATTCAATTTCTTTTACTTGATATGCAGAATCCAAAAAAAATGAATCATAACAAGAATGCTGAGAGACTAAGTTTTAGGGTGGTCGGATATATGGTGAGGGTTTAATTTGTAATAAAACAAGAGGGTAAACTAATTGTTGCAGAGTTGATGGAGAAAAATGGAAATAGAGACAGGGAAGAGGAGAGGAGGGGGGGCGGGCGTCCCTGACCGGATTGTAAAATAAATATTACTGGTTTATTTACCAATTGACTTCATCAATGGATTAATCCTATCAGTAATTCCATTTTTGTAAATAAAATATAATTGTATATTTAGATTTTATTTATTTATTTCTCCACTATAATTCTTTTAGTATATGTCAAATGTATATTTTTTATCGGTAAATTGAGAGAATACTCTTATAGTAAAGCGCATGGAAATGTACACTACGATCTCAAATTTTAGGTTTATATAATAGATTTTCGAGAGAAGATACCCAGAATTAATTCACCAAGAATTCTAACATTTCCAAGGCTACTTTGGCTAAATGAAAACATTTACTTACTTAAATTTATATGTTGAGAACAATTTAGGAAGTATGTTAGAATTGAAGAAACTTTTCTCTTTCGATTGGCAAATTCTTTTCCCGGCTCGAAGGGCTGAGGAACTCCAAAGATATTATTCTAAGTTATATTAATTAGCAAAATCAATATATAATATTAAAAAGGAGGTGCTTTTCCTAGCATCAAACGTAGATTTTCTTAGCTCATTTCCAATGTATAATACATAGAAGAGCAATTTATTATCATGAAAACAATTCAATAAATTTGTGAAAAGGATTTGATGACTTTTTGTTCAGTGATGTAAAGAAATTCATTAGTCTAAATAATCTTCCACGTGTCTCTTAAAGAGAACTCGATTGTATTATCTACGATTTCCAGATATTATTTCGTAGAAATTTCTGTATTCCTCAAAATGTCACCTTTGACGTTCCGACTTCATCTTGACACAACTGGACATGAAAAATTTATGTAGTAGTTTCTGTGTTCTGTCGTGTTCCAGAAGCCAATTTTAGTGGCGAATCAGCTTTAGGCGGCGCAACTGCAATGGGACCTGTAACCTCAGAGTGTGACGACGGTGCATTACAGTCCATATATTAGAGCAGTTGTGATCTTCTTAAATCAAATTCCTCAATCAGACGGCACACAAATAGTCACATCATACGGACAGCAAGCAGATGGGGAACCTTCGAGAGCAGTGGGGTCCGCAAAGTCTTTGATTCCGTGTCGTCATGTCATGGAAGGCGACATGAGGTTATATCGAAAACAACGCTAGCTGGACCTAACACGTGCTACAATCTTGGTGGTTTAGAAAAACGAAAGTTCAGGAAGTACGGAGGGTATGGTCAGCCGTTAGATTGTTGACATGTGGGCCAGGTACAATAATATGGAAAGATAAACAGTAAAAATAGGATGCAATATCTTTAATCAAAACTACCTTCAAAATATAAATAAATAATATCAAAGCATTTTTTATAGAGAACATACAAGAAATACCAGTTAAATTTTGGTGAAACTATCAAAAAAATATAGTTGTATCAAAAAACCTTATTTAGTATCCAATATCTAATAACTATAATGCAAAGTAGTAAAATAGTTGCAAGGTATTCCTTGTAATTCCTCTTTCAATGTCCTTCATTGCCACAATAAATAAAAGAAGTACCCTTGTCTTTTTTTTATGCCCCCAATAGATTTGTTTGCTTTAAAGACAACACCCTTATTCTTCTTATCTTTCTTCTCATACCTTATGGACGATTAGATTAATTGAATTGAGCCTTTTTCATTCTTAAAGGCCTTTTTAGAAGTCTTATCCCATATTAAATAATTATAGCAATGTACTATTCAATTTATTTATTTGATAGTTTATAATGAATTGTAAAAAGCTTGGGGTAATGATTGCACGGTTAAATCAAAACTTAACTCATATTCCATTAAAAAAAAACTCCAATTAACCTAATTTTTTAATATTGCAATTATTTTTAAAAATATAGGTATCTATTAAAGAACACTCTATCATATTATAATGGAATAATTTCTTAAACGTTGCATACCTCTCAGTTCTACTAGCCTCATCAAATAGTTATTTGAGTTGCATTATCATGGTATGAGCATCCATATTCTTATATTGCATTTGAAGTTTAGGTGACATGTTGCATAACATAACAAATGCAACTTGTTCATCATTATCAACATTACATTGAAATTCATTCCCAAGTTTTTCCTCAACATCCTTTAAGGAATTTAGAATTGAATTTTCTAGAACATACAACATTTTTTCTTACTCGATTATTATATTTCGGTGTTGATTCAATAAATTTACTTCAGTTAATTTTTTAACATTAAGTATGCTTCGTAGGGATATGTTACTGCTCATTTTAATATATCAATATAATTATATAAAAAAAGAGGGTATTAGTTTCATGCATACATATTTGAAATTCTAGATTTAGATTAGATCCTTAATTTTAATCTGGTATCCTACTATATTCTTGCAAATTAATAACCCTCCCTTTTAATTTCAAAAACATTTCTAGTTAGCTAGGATCTCATTTAATTTACAGACATTGAGTGAATCAATAAATCAAAATAAATAAAACTAAATAGACAATCTAGTTTATCAATAGCATCTCTCTAGAAATCCTAGATTAATTAGGTGACAACTCTTTATCTAAACATATTTTATAGGTTTAGCCTACTTATACCTCTAACCTTATATAATCATGAGTGACTCATCCAAATTATACAAGATAGTTAAGTAAAACTTAGTTTTATAACATTAAACATATTTGATTAATGATAACCTTGAATAACTCAACAAGTTATCCATGAATAAAAATATGGTTTTATGCATATTAAATAGAAGAAAATTTTCCATGTTCTCACTACACACTTAATATTTTAATGAGGGATATAATAATTAAACATGTTTCATTCAAAACATGACATAACACACACACATTTTTCACACAACAATTTATAAATAAACATACACGCCTAGCATGCCATTCTAAGTGCATGATTATGAAAATAACTAACTTGATTCTCTTAATCCATTGAAGGGGATTGAATGGTCAAACCCTAGCTAGTTGCTATAAATTTTTCATAAGTCCTTTGCAAGCACCTTAGTTATAGCCTTTTATTGCCATTTGTTCTTCTTATTGGATTACAAAATAGTTTTCCTATCAAAATTCCTATATTTGTAAATTAAATAACATTTACATAATTAATTAAGGAACCTTGAGTTATATTGAGGGGAAAAAGATGAGGAAAACAATTTACAATCAAGAAGAAAAAATAGATAAAGTAGGTTATGCATGTGATATTTAATAAAAATTACAATCGTTCAACCATAAAATAAAAATATAATTGCATTGGTCGTTAATGTTCATAATCATCCATCATGCATAAAAACATTTCAATATCATGATAAATTACATTGCATGCTTCAATTATTATCATTGACTTTATGTGCTCATATAAGATAATATTCAATCACATCTAATTTGATAATTTCAAAAACAAATAGAAATTTATTTAACATATATTTCATCAATTTTTTTATAAACATTTAATAAGAAAATCAATCACATTAAAATTATTATTGATATTCTATACTATTTTAGGATTAATTATATAAAATTTTATAACTTAAAAAATCTCATTATTTTATAAAAAAATATTTTTCTAATATTATTTAACTATCAATTTTAATCAAATTCTAATCCAATAAGGACATACAAAACCTAAATTTTTTTAATATTTTTTTTAATTCAATCCTAATCCTAATCCTAATAGAAATATTAATTCCATAATTATTTTAATTTTGTTTCAATTTTAAAATATTAAATCAAAATTTGATATAAGCAAGGAAGAATCATAATTTTATCCCAAAAGCCAAAATATAATAAGAATTAAAATGTTGGGGTAAATTTATAAATTAAATCTCAAAACCTTTTTGTAAGAAAACATAAGTGGGAGGGCAAAGAATTATAATTTTGTTCCAAAACCTTAAAAACAATTATGTAGGGATAAAATTGTAATTTCACTTTTCATTACCTTCCTACTGTTGTAGTTGGTAGTGACACTCATGTCTGCTTCCCCTCTCACTAACACTATTGGGTTCACAAAAATCATCCACGCATCGAAATCAATAAAAAGAATTATTTTGGAGTTCCTCGGATCTTGATAAACAAATGTAAAGTTGTTTATGAACTTATTACTTGAAGATTTGATCTCTTTCTACTTTGAGTAACTCTTTGAAAGCTGGTTTATTGCAAACCACAAGCCCTTTGATTTTCAACCTTTAATGATAATCCACATGAACCACTAGTGAAAAATCACTAAAATCCATATTTAGATGAGAGAGATTTCTATGTCTTGTTATCTCTCTATTTGTAACTTATATAGTTTTTTTTGTCTAACATACAACCACTCTATGTTTTTTTAAATAAGAAGCATAAATCATTATTTATAAGAAAATATGAAAAATCCTATAAATTAACAAAATATTTCTTGTTCATTGATGGGTAAAACATTTCTTGATTTCCATACAAACATTAGAATATTAAAAGGCATAACCCATCAAAAGATATGATCAAGTTTGCAAAAAATGATAAAAATGGTCTTAAAGACCTTGTTTACAAAGCTAAAAGGACAAAAACATGTTAATTACAACATTCTAGCTTCTTCTCTTTTTTCAACACTTGAATTTTTCACATTTAACTTATTTTTCTTCTCTACATTGCTTGTAAAGGTTTTATATCCCTTAAATGTAATTTGCTTAGTCTCAATAAACTAAATAAGCTTTTCTTTAAAAGAGTAATTTTTTAAAATGTTGTGCCATATTGCTCTATCATGATACTCACATGTTTGGTCAGACTCATACCACTTCAATTATGATAGTCAAAATAGTTTTTTTACAAAATTGGAGTGATTTGTCCCAAACTAACTAGTTTCTTAATCATTTCTCTAAAAGGAAAAAGGAATAGATGTTAAGGCTTCCTTGTTCTGTTATGGATGCTCTGGAATCCTCCTATTGTTTTCTGTACCTCTATCACTAATTTTGGTTGAGCCTTAGTTGATGGGCATTGTTGTTTTTTTAATTTTCTTGACAAAACTCTACTTGCTCTTATGGATTGCTAGATTCTCTCAACCACCACCATAATATTAGTGAAGTGGTGGTTAGGTTATCAATAAGATGGTCATAATAATAGTAATTAAAAGTATTAGATAATAGATTGACCACTTTCTCAATTAACGATGGATTAACTTGAGAAACCTTCTTTCTCTATTATCGAGTATATTCTCGCATTGATTCATGGCTTCCTTTCGATAACACTAATAGACTAGATCAATATAAAGCCATGTCCCTATTGTATTTTTAATGATAAACTAAGAGGTCTTTCCATCTTCAGATCTTATTATAGCGACTTAGTGTTGCCCCACCTAGGCTATACTAAAAACATTCATTAATAATTTCTCATCATGTGCAACTTTTGCTATCTTGTTGAAATAACACTTAAGGTGAGTGGTAAGATAATGATTTTTAGTTTACTTTATAACCTTGTGATCACGTGGTCACACAATCCACTATTATGATGTTGCGGTCACACAAATTAATTAACCTCACTTAAAACACACAAGATATTATAGAGAAAGAAAAGGGTTGATCCCACGAGGAAGGTTTAGTTTAATTTTTCATGTTATACGCTATGCAATTTGGGGGGTTGATTGGTTAGTGATTATTTAGACTACAAAAAAATTACACAATCAAGCAAAATTAATAAAACCAAAATTTATCATGAGAACAAACCTTGATCACAAGTAAAATCCCCCTACAAAAATCATAATTGATCCTGTAAATGAAACTTCAATCTATATTATGATTTTTTTATCTTTTCTAATATTCTTGAGTTAACAGATCCATCATATAACTAACCCTCACAAACAAACAATCATAATGACCGCACTAATTGTTTAATTCCATGTCACTCTTAAAACTAGATAATTAATTAATCTAGACAATATAACTGTACACAATTCATGTTAATTAGCTTGAATGTTCTCACTATGATTAATAATGTAAATCCACCATAATTATCACACTTTGTTGCTTCATAAATTTATATGCCATAACTTTGGTTTTGGTAGCAGACTTAGCAATAAATTGTTTAGAATAACAACTTAGAGACTGCTCTAGCAATCAAGATAAAAATTCATAAGAAATATGTATATAAAAACAAACATATTTATTAATCATATAAACTGAAAATAAATAAAAGAATAAATTTCAAAACATTTGAAATCCGAAGGTTTTTTTGTCCTAGCAATCAAGAAAAAGATTTTAACCTCTCAAATCTATTGTACAAGTACTCCAAAAGTTGGAAACAAGTTTGAATTAGAGATTTTGGGAAAAAGGATTTGCGATTCTTCTTTTCTGGATGCCACCCTCCTCTTTTTTCTTTCCCTTCTCTCTTTCTCTTTATAGCTTTAGAAATCCAATCTTTGGCAAATACTGTAATCTTTGATAAACCTTTGATTAAACGTCGATAGAAACTAACATGGCCAAGAAAAGATTGAACTTTCCCTTGTGCATTGGGTGTAAGGAAATGGTGAAATAACATCTATTTTAGCTTTACCAACCTCTAATCCACACAAAGACATAACATTGCCAAAAACTATTCTTTGTTCTACCATTAAATAACATTTTTCATAGTTTAAGCAAGATTAGTTTTGAATGTATCTTTTCAAAACCAAAGATAAATTTTCTAAACACTTATCAAAATAATCACCATATACCATGAAATAATCCATGAAAACCTCAATTATCCTTTCAATGAAGTTAGAAAAAATAATCAACATGTACCACAAAATTTACTTTGCATCAAATGGACTTCTATAGCTCAAGATATTCAAGTTGGAATGGTTAAAGGTCAAAATTGGTAGAATTCAAGATTTGACATTGAAGAATGATATTTCCATGTTATTTTTTTTTTTTTTATTTCAATATATATACATAAAGGTATGGATGTTAGATTTGTAATGCCACTAGAATCATTATATTTTGATTTCTAAAACTCAAGGTTTGTACAAAACATTGATTAAAGGTCAAATAAGCAAAAAATTACCTACAATTTACTTCTTTTTTAATCTTTCATCCAAAAATGCTTTCAAAACTTAAAACAAAGAATATCAAGGCATGTTTTATATATAAAACATAGGCAAAACTAGGTAAATGTGCTTAAAACTATCAAATACTATGATTGCATCAAATACCCCGCACTTAACTCTCGTTGGTCCTAGAGAAAAAAAGATAAAATCAAATTGATATTAAATTAAATCACTATGACTAATCTCTTAATCTCCCATCAATTTTCAAGAATATATACATTATAAACAAGAATCGAAATGAAGAAGGAAAAAGAGCACAAATTTTATGAATTTACATGCATACTTTAAAACTCAATTGATTATTAGGATTAAATGAAATCGATGTCATGCCAAAGTGATAGGTACTCTCATTGATAAACACTCCAACATTGTCCTCAATTTTTAAATAAAAGAATACTAATATAGGAGAATGAAAAAAATAAAGTAAAATGCAAAACATAAAAGATAAGGGAAAAATAAAGCAAGTCTAATTTAGTCTTTTGCTGGGTAACCTCCCAGTAAGGGGTTTTTATTTTTATGTCTTTAGCTCGACATTTTGCATGCTTATTCTTTCATAGATTGATTCAGATAAATCCACACAAGCAGTAGTTTTATCATCCAACCTCAACCTCATAGACAGGTTTCAATTGATGCCCACTGATCTTGAGTTCTTTGTTGGTTTCTAAACTTGTAATTTCAATTGAACCATAAGAGAAAACATTAGAGATAAAAAAGGGTCCAATCTAACGAGAGTGCAACTTTCTACGAAAAAAAGTTTCAAACACAAATGATAAAGGACTTTGTCTCCAAAATGAAATTCCTTTCTTATAATCATTCGATCATGAAGACTCTTGTTCTTTTCTTTGTAAATACTTGCATTCTCATAAGCTTCATTTGGAATCTCTTTCAACTCTTGCTAATGCAACTTTCTTGCAATCCCAACACTATCATAATTTAAGTTATACTATTTAATGGCCCAAAACGCTTTGTGTTCAAGCTCCATTAGGCAATGACATGCTTTTCTATAAAGTCATCATATAAGGTAACATTTCTATAGGTGAATTGTAAGCAATCCGATAAGCCCATAATGCAGTTATAGATTACAATCTCGTTGGTTAGGTTGCGTTGTTTTCCCCGAAACGGATTTGATTTTTTGATTTGAAATTTCATCTTGGCTATTCATATAAGGAAGGTAGGCCGATGTTTGAATGTTTTACTCCAGCAAGCATATGGTATTATTCATGTTAGTCTTCATAGAAGTGGGCATCGTGGTGATCACATTCTTCATCTTTTTTTTTTTAAGAGATGGGTGTTGTAAACTCAATGAATTTTAATTTTTAAGGACCTATAATTGAACATAAAATATTCTCAAATGACATTTAAACCTCAAATGCATGAATACATGTATGCTTATGAATGAAAGTGCATGCAAAGAGCTAATCCATAACTATTTTATTGGTCATGTTCTTAACTTTGAAAATCCAATGGACATTTGGATTTTTTATCATGTTCAAAGAGCTCACATGTTTTGGATTATTAGGGAGTCCATATACTTAGGGCAAGACCTAAACCACTGTATAAGGGGTAATCTCACTACCTGGTCTCAAAAGGATGTATGATTTGTCTAGAGACTACCTTTCGTGAAGAAAGTGTGTGAGTTTACAAGCAATGGTAATGGAATAATGTGATTGTCATTACCAAGTAAACATTCATGTTATAGTTTATTGTTTCACAAATCTTAAACTCAACTAAAATTCATAAGGAAAATCATTAATCACTACCTAACCTAAAATTAGGTGTATTTAAAAACTAAATTGGATGAAGGCATTAATCCTTATCCAATGTATTTATGCATAAGAGATATATATTAAAAAATACATGAGTAATGTGTAAGCGATGCATGCTAAAGTTAAATTATGCAAAATCTTAGTCTAGTCAAACAATTCACTAGTGGAGTCACCATCCTGTTGTGACGTGCACAATTTTCGAATGATAGAGTTGTTGTCTTGAATTGAAGTGATTTTGAGTTTAATAATAAAGTTATTATTATACAGTTTAGAAACGATTGTGAAATGTCTCAACCTATATTTATGATCATTTAGAGACCTAATAGTCTACAATAATTTGGGTAAGGGGACCAGTTGCCCCCAAAAAAAAACATATCACCCCATTGCACCTACCTATGATAAGCATCATGGATTGATTGTTAATATAAAACTTGTTTCCACTTGTTGGTGTCATGTAAGGTTCTAATAAATATCCAATATTTAGTAAATCATTAACCAACAATATTTTAGGAACAATGTTTTGATGCAATAGGAATCACATAATATAAAATTTACAATTTTCATTGCAAAACTCTTTTGTCCCATAGACTTTATCTTTCTCTAAATTTATAAATTAAATATCTGATTAATGAATATAATATATATGAGTATAAAAGATAAATTAATGCTTTATATATTTACATGAATATAACAATACTACATCTAACCAATTGATTGGTTATAGAACATATTAAACTAATTTATATTTCTACTATAATTCATTTGATATGTTGTTTAAAATTTATTGGATTTTATAATAAAATATCTTTTTATTAACTTATAAAATTCAATTTTTTTTAATATTCCATATGTTATTTTATATATGTAACATCCAACTTTTTAACTAAAAATAAACATAATCCAATATTAAAGTCATAAATGTCTTTAATCATACCTGATTTACAATAAGATCAATAATAAATCTAAGCCATCAAATTCAACTTATAGAGCTTTGGACCATGTGGCATGTCAAAATATATATGAAATTTACACTTTTTAAAAAAACAAATAGCATAGTAAACTAAATTTTTTTGATGGAATAATGCCATTTGAAATATTTTTGTCAAAATAACATATTTTCACTTGGTCACACTTTAGAAACACAACATTTACTAGGAAAAAAAATAAAAAAATATTAAGTTGTATAAGTCCAAGATAATTGTATAAGATATGAGGGACATATCTCAAGTACAGTTACGAGGCTTAAGGCTAAGAAGTCAAAGAAGCCTTCAATGGACTTCTTCAAGATACACATTTGCTAGGGTGGACTTCAAGAGGATTTGTATTAATATAGAGCAAGCCTTTACTATTCTTATTCATTTTCAAGAGGAGATTGTTGGTGGAACCAAGACCATTACACAAGGATTGAGAGAGGAAGACTAGATTTGAACCGCTTGACCTTTAGTCACTCTTGTGGTCGTAACTGGATCTACAGAACGAATTTTGTTATGATTCTAGTTGTTTTGAAAACTAGACTTCCATGCAGTATATTGATCACCTTCTAATTCAATAAGAAGAGAGAGAACCTTCAATATTAAATTAGGCTTTGCTGCTTTTAGACAGAATGTATAAACAACAAACTTGTCTTATTTAATTAGTTGAGTTATCAAACTTAGATTATTTGAGAGAAGACATTATATTTAGGGTTTAAAGATGTTTATTTTAATTAGTTTGGACTAGTTTTATCTTGGTTTGATTATTATTTAAATTGGGTTTATGTGGGATCTATTAGGGAAACTAAGGTTTTGGCTTGGAGTTTAAAAACTCTTTAGACAATAATTTCAGCACACTTTTGATGATAATTTCAGCATTGTAGCCGACTTCTGGTTGCTCATTCTTGGTACTTGATTGAACTTTTAAACTCTTAAAAGAATTGATCATTCTTTGTTATGAATTTATACCTTTTTTGTTTGTTACCAAGTATAGGTGTTTTGATTGAGTTGGTTCTTACTCTTGTTGCCTTGGAGCAAGTCTTCTATTATGATAAGGTTATACAAATCTCAACAAACTTGGTTTATATTGATCTTGGGATAATGAATTCCATTAAATTCTGCTAGGGTTTGCATCATAGAGTTTGTATCCTTATAGCTGCAAGAGGGAGACAAGCATGATTAGATGATAATAAAACACCACTTATGAATGTAAGTTGCCCAGGGAATCACTTAAGAAAATTGCTTCCATATATAAGGAACCTCAATGATGATGAGTTCTAAGAGAAATATGGAATAATAGTAGAAATTGCAAAAGTAGAGACAACGAAATAATCTTGACCAAAATAAAAATGAGATCATCTTATTAAAAATAGAGATTGACAATGAAATAATCCAGATAAAACATCTAGAAGAAAAATGCCACCTACTTGAGCATCATAACTAAATGATTGATATGAGCAACAAATTGGCTCAGTAGAAGCAACAAGTTACTCTCATATAAGATGAGTAGCTTGAATGAATAGGTTTACTGAGTTTGCCATCAACACCCGAAGAATTCGTCATAATGTTGGACATGTTTAGGAGATATTCATTGACATCAATGAAGTGTAGTTGAAAATTGATGTTTCTCCTTACGGGATATAGAAATAAAAGCTTTGCCTTTATCCTTGTAAATGATGATGAATTTATTCATCTTTTAATGTAATGATTTCCATCAACTATCAATGAAGGGCTTCAACCCAATATTTGGAGTTACATCTTGTTCTTTTGCTCTATTATTAAGCTTAAGTCCGTATTAATTTGCCATAACAACTATGATGACGCCAAACCTTAACCTTTTTTATGAAACACTAGTGGCCATTAATCAACCCAGGGTTAACCAATCAATATTCAATATATATCATCATCATGTATCTATACACACTAGTGTTTATAATTCATTAAATATACATAACAAGTTTTCAATATATAGGTCTTTCAACTTAAATCCACAATAATAAACTTCAAAAGAAGATGAAGAGTGGGCTCACAATAGAAACCAATTACTAGAAAGAGTTAAATGATATGAAATGCAATATGGCTTGAATAACTAGTTTGCTAGAACAACTCCTGCGGGTACAATTCAAGAAGGGGACATCTAGTTAATAAACCACCTTTATTACACCAATAAAAACCCTATATATCAATGACTCATGAACGTAGGTGTAAATCTTGCTGTTAAACCATAAGGAAAGACAAACATTCTAGTAACTCATATAAATACATATATGCAACATTCAAACACGATAAATTTGACTAATAAGGAATTCCATGGGTTTACTACCACAAATCACCTTAAGCAAAAAAAAATAGGTTGTCTCGGAAAAACGTTGAGAATGGTAAAAGGGTATGATTTCTCTAACCCAATCAAAATAGTTGAAATATGCCTAGTACCAAATGTAGTGGTACGTAAAGAATTTAGCGTACCTTAATTCATCAAGCATATAGGGTTGGAGTTCATTAATACACATTTAAGGTCTCACTATAGCAAATGGAATAGATCATACACAATGATACGTTGTTTATTCACTTTTTCGAGGATAGCCTGACTGGTTCCACTTTCACCTAACTCAATAAGTGGATGCGGGCATGTTTTTTTGATACAGTATAAATTCCATATTTACATTGCCCTGGATCAGACAAGTTTGATGATGATAGAGAAGACCGACAAAGAAACAATGAGAAAATATGCCCATAAATGAAAAATCAAGGTGATGCATGTCTAATCACCTTTGTTAGAGAAATAAATGGTGACTTTATTCACCAATACTTTTAGATTCCCATACTATAAGTATTTGAGGGTAGATATGCCCAACACTTTTATAGTCTATATTGATTGTTGAAAGGATAGAGCAAAAGATAAGGGTTGGAAGAATATTGGAGACCATTAAAAAAAGGTTTTACTAGAAGGACAAAAAACATCAAGCTAGGCAACAGGGAAGGAGGATACAAAGATAAAAAAATATTTTCAAGACTATCAAGCCTCATCTCTTCAAATAACCAATATCAACTTTTCCAAGTCTTTTCACTTAAATCAACCTAACAACACATCATAAACCTAAACTGTAACCCAAGAAAAACATACCAAATAAATCAAGAATAACTCTCGCCACTACCAATGCCCCTAGCGGAAATGCATATTAAAAGGAAATGATAAGTAATGAGGAAGAACTGGGTCTAAGACCTTACAAGCTATATATATGTTAAAAATGAAAAGGATTAATAATGAGAAAAAACTGAGGAAACAACTAGAATAACTCTAAGTGGAAGTAAACACCAATAAGGGATTTAGGACCTCCATAGAAAAACAATCCTCCCTAAAAACAAGTTAAGGAAGTTTGTAGAAAAACAGTTGGAAGGCAAAGATGAGAAATTCATGTTTTTGGTGAATCAATTCAAAAAATATATAAAAACTAGAATCTAAGCTGAAAGGGAGCATGGGAAATTGAAAGCAAAATGAGGACCAATACTAAGTTAGAAACTTTAATAATCAACTTCAATGACTACCAAGATATGGAATACATGGCCTCAAAACCATAGATTAATTAAATAGTGAAATTGGATAATATGAAGAAGTATACAAAGAACATGTGATGTTAGAAAGTGATTTAGCTGAAGCAAAAGCAAAAGAAATAGTAGTCTAGCACTTCAAGGTTAATCTAGACCAAACACGGATTAAAATCATCATACTGACAAGAGAGCTCGATTATGAAAGAATCAAGATAAAACATCTAAAAGAAAAATTCCACCTACTTGAGCACACAATCGAATGATTGATTCCAACAACAATCAACGGAGCATAAGCAACATGTTTCTTTCATAAAAGATAAATAGCTTGAATGAAAAGTTGACCAAGTTTTTTTCTATGCTTGAAGAATCATCACCATGCTAGAAAATTTGAGAGAGATACTCATTGATATTAACATAGTCTGACATAAACTTATGGCTTTCTTAGGGATAATGAAAACAACGGTTTTGCTTTTCTCCCTGTAAATTATAATGAATAGATTCATCTTTGAATGTAATGATTTTCATCAAATATTATTGAAAAGGGTTTCGAACCAACCTTTTGAGTTATATCTTGTTCTTTTATTAAGCATCAGTTTAGGTTAATTTGCCTTAATAACTATGACATGATCAAAACCTTACCCTTTTGTGAAATAATGGTGGCCATATATTAGCCTAAATTTTACAAGTTCATATCCAAAATGCATCATCATTATGTATTTGTTTTTATAATTTGTTAAATATGTGTAACAAGTCTTTAAAATATAAGTCCCTCTATTAAAATCCATAAAACTAAATTGTAAAAAAAGATGGAAGATGAAACGAGGGCTCACTTTAAGGCCCATTATCATAAGGAATTAAATGACATCAAAAGCAATTTGACTTAAATAACTAGTCTACTTGAGCAACTCCTACAGGAATAGTCTAGGAACGGGGACATCCAATCAACTACTACCTTTGTTACCATGAATGGCAAACCCAACTATTGACGATTCATAGAATTTAGGTGTAAATCATGTGGTTAGACCACAAGGAATTGTAAACATTCCGGTAACTCAGCTTGTAATACTTTTACAAGAGCTAGACATGATACATCTAACTAAAAGAGAATCCTATGGGTTCAGTCTTAGAGACCACCTTGAGAGAAAAATGAGTCATCTTAGAAGAAATGTTGAGAGTAATGGAAGGATTTGACATTATGACCTAATCAAAGAAGCAAAAATGTACCTCGTGCCAAATGTGGTGGTACCTAAACAATTTAAGGTAATTGAATTTGTCAAGTATATAGGATTCGAGTGCCCTAATATATATTTGATAATGTACTATAATAAACCGATAGAGGTCATACATAATGACAAACTACTTTTTCCCCCCTCTAAAATAACTTGATTGCTCTATGGTGACTTGGTTTATAACCCTAGATAACACGAGGTTCAAGAAGTGTAGTGACCTCACTGACGCCTTTTTACGTAGTATAAG
This sequence comes from Salix udensis, assembly GCA_029204005.1. NCBI lineage: Eukaryota > Viridiplantae > Streptophyta > Magnoliopsida > Malpighiales > Salicaceae > Salix > Salix udensis. The sequence goes on from CM055022.1 coordinate 13,946,650, forward strand.
CTCATTATTGATATCAGCCTAATGATGCGACCATATTATTTGATAGTTTCATCCATATTTACGTAGTGTTTTGCATATGTTTTGTGTATAAAATGCCTTGATATTCTTTGTTTTATATTTTGAAGGCATTTTTGGATGAAAGATGCAAAAAGGAGGTAATTGGAGGTGATTGACAGATTTGACCTTCAGTCGGTGTTTTGTGCAGAGTGGAAGCTCTAGAGATCTAAATGAAGTGATTCTAGTGACATTCAAAAGCTAACATCCATAAATTTATGGAAAGCTAAGGAAAAAGAAATAAAATAAGGAAGATCATGGAAATCGCAGCCTTCAAAGTCAAATCTTGCAATCTGCCGATATCGACGTTTGTCCATTCCAACTTCAATATCTCGAGCTACAAAAAGTCAGATTGATGCAAACTCCATTTTCTTGGATTCAGGACTCAAAGACCTATAAACACTCAAAATTTCAGCTCAAAACGATGTGATATGAAGGAGATATGAATTTTACAAGGGACAACTAAATTCTGCCAACTTAAGGAAGGACTATTTTGTAAAATAGACACTAGGGTTTCTAAGCATATATAAAGGAGAAGAGGAGCATGGAAGTGGCGGCCAGCACAAAAGAAAACACAAAATCTTCCTCCTCCAAACCCTAAATCATGTGTTCTTCCATCTTTTTATTTAGTTGTTCAATAAACATGCAAGGCTAGACTCTTTTGCTTGGTTGCATGGACACAAAAACCTTTCGGATTTCAAGAACCGTGAGATTTATTCTTCCTTCTATTTTCAGTTTATGTTATGAATGAGTATGATTGTTTTCCTATGCATATTTCCTATGTTTGTTGTTGATGATTGCTAGAGCGGACTCTAAGTTATTGTTGTGAACAATCTATTGCTAAGTTTAATATCAAAATCGAAGTTGTGATATATGAACTTGTGAAGCAACTAAGCTTGATAATTGCGGCGGAACTACATTATTGAACTTAGGGAGAACATATGAATAAATTGACACAAGTTGCGGACAACTTGTATGTTAATCTTGATGAAATTATCTAGTTCTTAAAGCTACCATTAAATTGAATCATTAGTGCGGACACTTTGATTGTTTGTTGGTTAGGATTATTTATACAGCGGATCCGTTAATTAATCACGTTAAGAAAAGATAAAATTTCAGAACATAAATTGCAATTTTTTGTTTCAAGGATCGGTTCTAATTTCCGTAGGTGGATGTATGCTTGTGACCAAGGTTTGTTTTCTTGATAACTTTCGGTTTTAATTGATTTTGTTTGCTAGTTTAATTGGTGTCATAGTTTAGATAATCACAAACCAAATCCCCCCAATCACCTAACTTAGACAAGTTTGATGGTGAAGGAGAAGAATGACAATGAAATAGTGAGAGAATATGCCTGTTGGTTAAGGAACAAGGTGATACATGTCCAACTACCTTTGTTAGAAGAAAAAAATGATGACTCTATTCCCCAATACTTTCAAATCCCTATACTATGAATATTTGATAGGTAGTTCTTCCCAATAGTTTATTGATGTCATAATGATTGCTAAAAGGATTGAGCAAGGGATAGAAGATGGAAGAATAATATAGCCTACTAAAAAAAAAGCTTTTGTTGGAAACATAAAAAGAAGGATTTGGTAGGCAATGTAAAAGAAGGCTACAAAGGCAAGAACAATTTCAAAAATTATCATGCCTCATCTCCCCAAATACCAAACAACAATTTCACACCAGTCTACCAATTCATCGGAAGCCTAGCCTAAAAATAACTTGAGAAGAACATTCTCAAGAAATCAAGAACTCCCGCCACTACCAATCCCCCTGGGAAAATGTATGCTAAGGTATTAAGCATAGGACATGTGGCCCCAATCTCTTTTCCTTCGTTGAAGCCTTCTTTCATAGTTTGGTAAAAAACATAATTAACATATGAATATGGCGATGGAAATCTTGGTCAAAACATCAACAATTGCTCAACCTTCAAAGTAAAACTCTTGCAGATGATTAAGGTAGCATGAATAACTTTTGAAGATGCACCCAATTTCAATTACAATCCTTTTAGATTTAGTGGTGGAGGAATAAATGATGTGGATTCCGGAGAAGAGAGAAAAACAGGTTTTGAAATTAGTCATGAATTGGTTATAAAATATGTTGATGCAAGTAGATTACTTGCTGAAAGAAAAGATTCATGAAAAAAATATAGGTTTTTGCAAGTTTCATTAAAAACAATAAACATGACATCAAAGAATATAAGGAGTTTTACCAGAAGGTGATACAAATAATGAAACATGGTCTTTGGTAAATAGAGAAAACATAAGAGGATTGTAATAGCTATGATAAATTTCCATGGGAACAAAAACTAAAGTATGTAGAATCCAAAATGCTGAGAGCAGTGTTGCGATGTCGTGGTCGTACAAATTAATTACCCTAGCTTAAAACATATCAAACAAGATAGTATTGAGCAAGCAAGGGGTCAATCCCACGAGGATGATTTAGTTCAGATTTTTGTGCTATATGTTATGCAATGGGGGGGGGGGTGGAGGTTTTCTAGGCTAGGCTAAAGCAAACTAAGTGAAAATTATATAAAACTGAAATTTATCAATAAAGCAAACCTTGGTTGCAAATTAACATCCACCTACAGAAATCAGAACTGATCATGGAAACGACACATCAATTTATATTATGAATATTTATCTCTTCTTAAAATTGGTTTGTTAATGGATCCGCCGTATAACTTACCCTAACCATCAAACAACCACAGTATTCGCACTAGTAATTTGATTCAATGGCAGCATTAAAATCTAGATAAATTGATCAATTAAGAAACATAATTGTCCGCAATATATGTTTAGTTCGATTGAATGTTCTCCCTAAGATTAATAACATAGATCCGCTACAATTATTAACTTAGTTGCTTCATAAGTTTATATACCACAACTCCGGTTTTGATATCAAACTTAGCAATCGATTGTCTACAATAATAACTTCGAGTCCGCTCTTAGCAATTAAATAAACAATCATTAGGAAAATAAGCATAGGAGAACAAACATATTCATCATATAAACTGAAAAATTGAGGTAAAAATAGATCTCACGGTTCTTGAAATCTGAAGGTTTCCGTGTCCTTGCAACCAAGCAAAAGAGTCTAGCCTTGCATTTTTATTGAACAACTAAATAAAAAGATGGAAGAAAACATGATTTAGGGTTTGGAGGAGGAAGATTTGTGTTTTCTTTGGTGCTGGCCGCCACTTCCTTGCTCCTCTCCTCTATATATGCTTAGAAACCTTAGTGTCTATTTTACAAAATAGTCCTTCCTTAAGTTGACAAAATTTAGTTGTCCCTTGTAAAATTCATATCTCCTTTCATATCACATCGTTTTGAGCTTATATTTGGAGTGTTTAAAGGGATTTGAGTCTTGAATCCACGAAAATTGATTTTGCATCAATCGGACATCTGTAGCTCAAGATATTGAAGTTGAAATGGACAAAGGTCGATATCGGTAGATTGCAAGATTTGACTTTGAAGGCTGCGATTTCCATGATCTTCCTTATTTTATTTCTTTTTCCTTAGCTTTTCCATAAATTTATGGATGTTAGCTTTTGAATGTCACTGGAATCACTTCATTTGGATCTCTAGAGCTTCCCCTCTGCACAAAACACCGACTGAAGGTCAAATCTGTCAATCACCTTCAATTACCTCCTTTTTGCCTCTTTCATCCAAAATGCCTTCAAAACATAAAACAAACGAATATCAAGGCATTTTATACACAAAACATATGCAAAACACTAGATAAATATGGATGAAACTATCAAATAATATGGTCACATCAAGCAGCCTACCAAAGGTTCTTTTGACAAGACTTCTTCTTACCCATAATGGAAATTACAATGAACTACCCCATGATTATAGATGTCCTCTCGATGAGAAGCTTTCTCGCAGGTTTTAGAATGAAGTCAATGGGCTAACTTGGAGTGGTAGGCGTTTTACGCGAAAGAAATTAGAAAGACAGCAGAAGGCCAAGGGCAAAGATGTTATGGATACCATCTAAGGCATGAAAGTAAAAAATCTAGTAAATGAAGAAGCAGGGGAATTCTTAAAGTAAATGAAAAACAATAAACATAATGTGGTAGAGCAACAAAAGAAAATCCCTCCTAGAATATCCTTGTTGTCGCTCATCAAAAGTTTTGAGCCTCATTGCAACGCACTACATAATGTTTTGAATGAGGCATTTATGCCTCAAGATATGGCCTAGGAAACTATATAACATTTGGTTAGGATAATCCAAGCAACAAATTACCTTTACTTCACCGTGGATGAGCTTCATCCTAAATGAGAAATTAAGAGTATCAAGAAGAGGTTTTATAGAAAATATTATTCTATTTTATTGAATAATGCAGTATTACAATTCACTATTTATATACAACAACTCTAACTGTCAAAAGAAAGGAAATTAAGACTTTGTATCCTATTAAAAACAAAGCTGCGTTTATTTCCTAAATTGCAGACATGCTCTATTCCTATTTTACAAAGGATAGAACTCTGCAGATTCTTGACTTCATCTTTTCAACACTCCCCTTCAAGTTGGAGCATGGATGTCGAGAATGTTCAACTTGCTTGTAAAATTTTTGAAGTTGTCTCCCCCTAAGGCCTTTGTGAATATGTCTGCTAGCTGGAGATGTGGTGGAATGAATTTTGTGACAATTTGTCCTGTTTGGATCTTTTCTCATACAACATGATAGTCAATTTCGATATGCTTTGTTTGTTCATGGTATACTGGATTTGCTGCGATGTGTAGTGTTGCTTGATTATCACATAATAATTCCACTGGCTTTAATTGTACTTGTAGGTCTTTAAATATGCTTCAAAGCCATGTGAGGTCGAATGTTGCAGCAGCCATTGACCTGTATTCAGCTTCGGCTGATGATCTTGAGGTTGTTTTCTGTTTTCTTGTCTTCCATGAAATGAGGGAGTCTCCAAGAAATACGCAGTAGCCCGTGGTAGATCTTCTTGTCATTGGATAATTTGCCCAACTGACGTCACAGTAAGCTTTTAGTTGCAGAGAGTTGTTTGCTAAAAACAGTAAACCATTACCTGGGTTTTTCTTCAAGTATTTTACTATATGAAGGGAAGCATCCCAATGAGGTTTTATTGGTGCATGCATAAATTGGCTTAGGATATTGACATAATATGTAATGTCTGGCCTCGTGATTGTAAGATAGATTAATCACCCTACCAGTCTTCTGTAGTTTGCAGCGTCATTCAACATCCCACCTTGATCATTTGTGAGCTTTAGATTTTGTTCCATAGGAAAATCAACTAGTTTGGCTCCAAGAAATCCAACGTCATTAAGTATTTCTAGTGTGTATTTTCTCTGTGAAATAACTATTCCAGCTTTTGATCTTGCCACTTCCAGTCCAAGAAAAAACTTCAGCTTACCTAGATCTTTTATGTGAAATTGTTGTTGCAGGAACATCTTAACATCTTGAATAGCTTTGTCATTGTTCTCAGTAATGATCATATCATCTACATAGATAAGAAAAATGGTTAGAGCAGAACCTTTTTCTTGCACAAATAGGTAATGATCCGAGTGTGATTGAGAGAATACAGTTGTTTTGATAGAGTTCGAGAATTTTGCAAACCAGTTTCTTAGTGCTTGTTTAAGGCCATACAAGGACTTATGAAGCCTACATACAACCTCCTCCCCCTATTTGCATAGTCCTGGAGGCGGAATCATATAGACTTCCTCATGTAAATCACCATGTAGAAAGGCATTATTGACGTCCATATGAAATAGAGGCCAATTTCGTACTGCTGCCAAGTCAAGAAGACAACACACAGTAGTTAGCTTTGCAACTGGGGCAAAGGTGTCATGATAATCAAAGCCCTCTTGTTGATTAAATCCCTTGGCTACTAGGCGTGCTTTATATCTCTCTACGGAACCATCAGAATTGTGTTTAATTCGGAAGACCCATTTACTGCCAATAGGACGACAATGTCTTCTGATTTTCAAGTGCAGTGAGTTCAGTTTGCATTGCTTCACATCACTTGGGATCATTAAGTTCCTGCTCATATGATGTTGGTTCAACAGTGCTTGAAATGTTGTTAATAAATATTTGATGAGCAGGAGATAGAGACTGATAAGCGATGCATCTGGATAAGGGATATTGAGTACCTAACCGTGAAGAGGATGACTTGGTTGTGGAAGCAGCGTGAGTGGATGTACTAACCTGGCCACAATGAAAATCACGAAGAAGAACTGATTTTTGTCTTGGCCTATCACTGCGACGTAGAACAGGAGGGGCTGCGGGTGATGGTGGAGAGGATGATATGGGTGATGAAATTGGTTTTGTAGTGGGAGAATTAGATGATGTAGTTACGGTATTTTCATTTTGTAATGGTGCAAGAATTAATGGTGATGGAATGGGGCTGTCATGAGATGCAGGGGTTACGATGGGCAGAGGTGTTTGAGAGGGTGGTTCTTCTGAAGTGTGGATGGTAAATGGAAATGTATTTTCATGAAAAACAACAACTCTACTAGTGAAGAATTGTTGAGTAATAAGATCGTAAACACGATATGCTTTTTGGTTGGAAAGATATCCAACAAAAATACAGCGGCGAGCGCGCGGTGAAAATTTGGTCAAAGGTTGTAAATTGGTGGCATAACAAAGGCATCCAAATGCATGAAGGTGATGATAGGTGGGTAATTTTCCATATAAAAGTTTGTATGGTGATTTATGTTTCAAAATTGGGGTTGGAAGATGATTTATGAGATAAGTGGCAGTGAGTAAGCTTTCTCCCCAAAATTTTAATGGTAAATTGGCTTGGAATCTTAATGCACGACCTACATTTAGGAGGTGTCTATGTTTTCGTTCAACAACACCGTTTTGTTGTGGTGTGTATGAACATGAATTTTGAAGTAAAATTCCATGCATGGAAAGATATGGTTTTAAGGAGATAAATTCCATCACATTGTCACTACGTATGCTTTTGACTTGACTGTTGAATTGGGTATGAACATAAGCAATAAATTGTTTTAACAACCTTTGTGTTTCAGATTTGAATTTCATCAAAAAAATCCAGGTAAAGCGAATGTAATCGTCCACAATGGTGAAGAAATAGTGTGCACCCGAATGTGTTTCAATTTTGTGTGGTCCCAAAATGTCACAATGTATGAGCTCAAAAATTTTAATGCTTTGAATGGAACTTTTGGGAAAGAGTAACCTTGTTTGTTTTGCTAAAGGACACACTTTGCATGAATGTTGAGAATCATAAGTGAAAGAAGGGATTAATTTCGACAAAAGCTGAGAGGGTAGTATTGATGGGTGTCCCAATCTGTTGTGCCACAATGTTGTTGATGATAGAGCCACTTGATAAGAGATAGGTTTAGATAAACGTGATTCTGATTGTGGCATAAGGTAGTAAAGTCCTTCACTCAGCTTCCCCAGGCCAATCATCTTCTTCGTAGCAAGGTCCTGCAATATACAGAAGGTTGGAAAAAAATGGACAGAGCAATTAAGGGCAGTTGTGAGTTTACTGACTGAAAGTAAATTCACTTGGAATGAGGGTGCACAAAGAACACCATGAACATGCAAATCTTTAGAGATATGTGCAGAACCAGCACTAGTAATTTTTGCATGGGAACCATTCGGCAAAGTGACTTGGGAGTATGTAGGAGTAATTTCTTCATCAATGACTGAGGTGGCTATATGATTTGTAGCACCACTGTCAATGATCCACTGTAGGAACTCAGCATGTTGATTTGATGAATTACAGGAGTTATTGTTACCTAAGTAATTTGCAGATGCAGTGGATTTTTCTTGTAGAAAAGCTTTGATTTGTGACAGTTCTTCAGCCGTGAGTTGTAAAGGTTGAGCAGGAGTTTGACTAACCTTGTTGTGCAATGTATCTGTCCCTGTTTGAATTGCATTTATTTTTTGAGATCGATTACGAGGCTGAATGTTTTTACCGTGAAGTGCATGACCAACAGGGAATCAAATCAAATAGAAGCATTTATCTATTGTATGCGTAGTTCCTCCATAGTAAGTGCAGTGGAGTTGTTTTCTGGGTCCTTGACTGGTTGATGATCCAGGCATCCAATTTCGATTCTGTGGAACAAAACCTGGTCTTTTTACATTCATAGCATGGACCTGTTCGTTGATTTTGTGCTCAGCCATTCCTCTGTGTTTCTCTTCTTCACATAGGAGTGAGTATGCTTTCTTGACAGTTGGCAAAGATTGCATGAGCATGATCTGACCCCTAATAGCTGAGTAGCTTTTGTTTAATCCCATAAGAAACTGACTTAGCCTCATTTTTTCTTCATTGTTTGTTAATTGTTTCATTCCACCACATGAGCATTGAATGCCTGGGCTGCTTATCTTTAATTCATCCCACATGGTTTTCAATTTAGTATAGTAGGTAAAGATTGAATCTAGGTTCTGTTGCAGTTCAACAATGGATCGTTGAATCTGATAATGATGTGAAAAATTACCTTGTGAGAATCGTTCTTGAAGATCCACCCAGATTTCTGAAAGAGTTTCAACATAAAGAACACTGTTGGCAATTTCTTGATTTAAGGAGTTAAGAATCCAAGATAACACCATATCATTGCATCGCTACCATAACATGTATTTTGGATCGGTTTCTGCAGGTGTGTTTATGGTTCCATTGATGAATCCCAGCTTGTTTTTGGCGCTGAGGCTTATCAACATTAAGCGTCTCCACATGGCGTAATTGGTTCCATCAAGAACCTTTGGTACAAGATTCATGCTGGGATGATCTGATGTATGGATAAAGAGAGGATCAGAAGGGTTTATGGTTAGTGTAGATGTGTTTTGAAGGGTAGTGTCTGGCGTTGTGTTTTGGTTGATGTTGTTTGAATCAGCATTGTTATCCATTGATGTTTTTGCGGAAGCTTTTGGTTAATGTGATTTCTTAAGCTCTGATACCATGAGAAATTAAGAGTATCAAGAAGAGGTTTTACAGAAAATATTATTCTGTTGTATTGAATAATGTAGTATTACAATTCACTATTTATGTACAGCAACTATAACTGTCAAAAGAAAGGAAATTAAGACTTTCTATCCTATTAAAAACAAAGCTGCGTTTATTTCCTAAATTGCAGACATGCTCTATTCCTATTTTACAAAGGATAGAACTCTGCAGATTCTTGACTTCATCTTTTCAACACTAAAAACCATAGAAAAAAAAATTATTCTCCAATATAATCCTATCTATAGGAATCCAAAAAGATTAAGTTTGATAAGATGAAAGACTATGAATCATGGATTCGAACTCGACTTCATGCTTAGAAGGGAAGAGTATAGAAGAGATGTGAAAATCAAGCAACAACGAATGTTGGCCAAGCTAAAAAAAAAAGAGCTGAAAGAGGAGAAATGGATATACCTTACATGTATCTTTCCTAAAAAGTTCTTATTTGCTGCATTTGAAACAATGATGGATGTACCCACCGAATTTTTAGCTACCATGAGCATCAGCACGTTAGAGTAAGACAATGATAAGGTCAAGAGTTGCAGCAAGAAAAAAAATAGTGGAAGAAGAAGAGTTATTATTGTAACAAATTGTCCACATCGTGGAAGAAATACCTACAAAGACTTTGGTGAGTAAGCTAGAAAATGGGGAAAAAACTCCTAAAATGGGTGCTCCTCATAAAGCTCTTATATTCTTCAAAAGTACATCATTGATTTATCAAACAAAAAGAAGAAAATTATGAACTGAATGATGTTCACTCATCTGCTTACTTGATTACTGCAATTACATTGTTTATATACATAGGTTGATTCTGTTAGTAAATAACTCATCAATCAACAACTAACAGAATGACAAACTAATTTGTTTAACAACTAACTAATTCTAACTACTTTAACAAACTAATTTGTTTAACAGCTAACTAATTCTAACTACTTTAACAAACTCTAAATATTCACTCAAAGTTACTTGCTGAAGACGCCAACTAAGCACTACAGAATTGATGAAGACAATAAAACTGAAGATTGTGTTGTTGTAGCTTCTAGGTTAAACATGGATGATCTACATGCATGTCAATATACATGGCAATGTTGTTCTAGCATGTTTTGTTTGCTTTTTTATTTTATTTTTATGCTTTAAATACTTAGTTGACAATTTTGGTTCATGTCACTACATGATTTTTATAGTTGAGCCTTTCAATTTCAATGAGATCATTGCATTTCTATAAACTTCTCTTTATGCTTGCAAATGTACATTTACACCAAAACACCTTCTACTTTTAGGAAATCTCAAATCTTACAACCCATTAAACCATGAAGATATCAATATAAGAATGAATGGCCAAATTTTAACTGGTATATAATTGCAATGAAAGAAAATAAATGGAAAGAAAACGATGTAAGAGAATTCACTAATACAGTACAACAATCAAAGTAAGTTCGGAAACCAACCAAAGATGATGCAAACCAAGGAACTGGACATGTTGATCATACACTCGAGAATGCATCTGAATTTGCATAAGACCCTTTGTCACTTCCAAGTGGCCCAATTACAAGACTTGGAGCTAAACGTTTCAAGGAAGCACTAAATGGGATAATCCAAGAGATTTGGGCTGATTCTAAAAGGACCAAGATGGGATTAAATAATAATCAAGGCTTAGTCCACATCATCAAAGAAATTGAAGAGGGTAATAATTATGCAAAAACGTTTCAACATGATCTGACCATCAAAGGGCATGAATTTGATGAGTTACAAGGGTATTAAATAGATGAATGAATTTGGTCTTAAATGGTTATGTTGAATACATTGAATTTAGTCATTTAGCTATTTATTGTAGTCTCTAGAAGTCAAAGAGACCTAAAAACGTGGGGACTTGTTTATGTTACTGTTTGAGCTCTTTTAAAGCTTTAGTTATGACTTTTCCTATTCTTGGAGGGTTGTTCCAAGTATATAAATAGGTATATCGAAATGAATAAACAAATGATGTTTTCAGAAAATTATCATATTTGTTAGGTCTTGTGTTCCTCTTCGTTCTTAAAAGAACTCCTAGAACTTATCAAGTTAATCTTGGGGCGTTCAAACAACGAAACTTATCACCTTGATTGTTGAGAGATTCTCAGGTTTTCTAGGTGTGGCGTTTCAATCTTTCATAGTCTTGGTTTTTATCTTGTTAGATGACGGGTGAAGGCTCAACCAATCTTGTCTATACGATATTGGGGCTCTAAACCATCATTCTTATTGGGTTTCATCACAATTGTTGGTGAAGTTCATATCATTTGGTATCAAAGCTTTGGTTCTAAGATAAGTTTGACTATCTTTCATTTTCTTTTTTCTTTTACATACTGTTACCTCTTGTAGAAAAAAAAACAAGGTACACGATTCTAGTAAGAAAGCTTCTTGTTTTCAATCTTGTTTCTCACCATATTCAAGTGCAGAAAAATTCGTCAAAAAAAAAGAGTACACGATTGTAGTAGGAAAACTTCGTTTCAATACACGATTCCAGTAAAAAAAAAAAAAACTTCCTCTTATCAATCTTGTATCTCATCTTATTCAAGATCTTCGCCTTTTGGTTAGTTTTGGTTGTTTCTCATTTTGAATTGCTTTGGGATTATTTGGAATTAGTTTTTGGAAGTTCAATTAAGAACTAAAGAAGACACAAAATAGTGGGAAAAAAGGCAAGAGTGTGTGAGACCATAAGAGGGTAAGAGTCGTTTAGTGTGAAAACACGAGCGCAAGTGTATCAATTCTTGAGTGAAACACGTGAGGGAGTGCTTGTGAGGATTCTAACCTTGTTTTGCAGATTTTAAATATGTCCAATAATCAAGAAGATACAACCGAAGAAGTTCGACAACCTGGAGTTCTGAACCTCCAAATGCAAGCCTTGTTAGGGGAGATGAGGCGTATGTTGAGGGCTGAATTAGAACCTATTCATGATAGGTTGGACAGGGTAGAAGCAGAGGCTCCTAGGGGACATCAAACAAGACATCCCAAATAGGCAGCAAGGTGGGCGTGTTCCATGGCGGAATGTTGAGGAAGAGGCGGAGTCGGAGGAGTTTGATGAGCTATATTTGAACCGGGGCAGGTTTCAGTGTGGGAATGAGAATCGAGAAGCTAGGATGGGTAGGCCTACGAGGGATAATGATTGGGGAAACATAAAGATTAAAATCCCATCTTTTCAAGGTAAAAGTGATCCTGAAGTTTATTTGGAGTGGGAAACTAAAATCGAGATGGTGTTTGATTGTCACAACTACTCGAAGATAAAGAAGGTTAAGTTAGCTGCAATTGAATTCACTGATTATGCCATTGTTTGGTGGGATCAATTACTAATTAATAGGAGAAGGAATAGAGAGCCACCCATGGACACTTGGGAGGAGATGAAAATGCTTATGAGAAAGCGTTTTGTACCCAGCCACTATTATAGGGGATTGTATCAAAAGTTGCAGAGGTTAAATCAAGGTTCCAAGAGTGTAGAAGAATATTACAAGGAGATGGAGGTAGCTATGATCCGAGCTAATGTGGAAGAGGACCGCGAAGCCACTATGGCTAGGTTCTTGCATGGTTTAAATCGTGAGATTATGGATATAGTTGAGATGCAACACTATGTTGAGTTGACAAATATGGTGCATCAAGCCATAAAGGTGGAGGAACAACTCAAACTAAAAAGGATTGGGTAGGAGGGGACAGCCTATGGCTAACACCAGCCCATGGAAGTCAGCTCCGAAAAGGGATGAGCAGCTACAACATAAGTCAAAATTTGAATCCTCTAAGAATTCCAAACCAACGACCACTGCTACTTTAGGTAACATCGAAACTTCCAGTTCTAAAACACGTGATATTAAGTGTTTTAAATGTCAGGTGCGGGGACACATAGTCAACCAGTGTGTAAACAAAAGGGTGATGGTGATAAACGCCCAAGGAGAGCTTGAGTCAGAGAATGAGGAAGAAGTAGATGATAATGACATGCCCCACCTCTAGAGGATGCTGATGATGAGCAAAGTGCTATGGTTGGAGATTTATTGGTAGCAAGTCGAGTTCTCAATATGCAGGTTAGGGAGGAAGAAAGTAACCAAAGGGAGAACTTGTTTCATAGCTCGGTGCTTTGTGAAAAACAAAGTTTGCAGTGTTATTATCGATGGAGGGAGTTGCACAAATGTAGCCAACACTTATTTGGTGGAGAAATTGGCCTTAACTACCTTGAAACATCCTCACCCTTATCAGCTTTAGTAGCTGAATGAATGTGGCGAAATCAAGGTGACAAGGCAAGTATTGGTGGCATTATCTATTGATAAATATGAGGATGAGGTGCTTTGTGATGTGGTTACTATGCATGCGTGCCATTTACTATTGGGAAGACCATGGCAGTATGATCGGAGGGTTACGTATGATGGATTCAAAATAGGTATTCTTTCACTCATAGAAAGCAACCTATTATTCTTTTGCCATTGAATCCAGAAACAGGTCAGGGAGAACCAATTAAAGTTACAAAGATCAAGTGAGCAAAAGAAAGAAAAAGAAATGAAGGCCAAAAATGAAAAAAAATATTTTCAAAAAAAAGAAAGACAAAAAAACATTGATCAGAGAGAAAAAGAAAGAGAAGGGATTTCGGCCTTAGTGAGTGTAAGAGAGGAAAAATTCAATTACATTGCAAAAAAGGTGAGATCAACAGAGCATTATTTTCACACCAGCCCCTTATTGTACTCATGTACAAGGAGGCTCTTTTATGTACTAATGATCTCGTCGGTGCTTTGCCGAGCAATATTGTTTCTCTTTTGTAGGAGTTTGAAGATGTCCTTCCTGAAGAGGTACCTTATGGATTACCTCCAATCTGAGGGATTAAACATCAGATTGATTTCATACCAGGTGCGTCAATTCCAAACCGACCTGCTTATAGTAGTAATCCCGAGGATACGAAGGAGCTTTAGAGGCAAGTAGGTGAATTATTAGAGAAGGGGTATGTGCGTGAAAGCATGAGTCCTTGTGCAGTTCCGAAGCTATTAGTTCCTAAGAAGGATGGAACATGGAGGATGTGTGTTGACTGTCGAGCCATCAACAACATAACTGTAAAGTATCGTCATCCTATTCCTAGATTAGACGATATGCTGGATGAATTTCATGGTTCTTGTGTCTTTACAAAAGTGGATCTTAAGAGTGGATATCATCAGATTAGGATGAAGGAAGGTGATGAATGGAAAACTGCTTTTAAGACTAAATATGGTTTGTATGAGTGGTTAGTGATGCCTTTCGGTTTAACTAATGCTCTAAGCACATTTATGCGTTTGATGAACCATGTTTTGCATGAATTTATTGGCAGATTTGTCGCTGTGTATTTTGATGATATCCTAATTTATAGCAAAAACATGGAAGATCATGTAATGCATTTGAAATATGTTTTGGAAATTCTAAGGAAAGAAAAGTTGTTTGCTAATCTCAAGAAGTGCACCTTTTGCACGGATAAACTTGTGTTTCTTGGTTTGGTTGTTAGTAACAAAGGAATTGAGGTGGACGAGGAAAAGGTTAAGGCAATCAAAGAGTGGCTAACACCTACAACAATCAGTCAATTGAGGAGTTTCCACGGCTTAGATAGCTTCTATAGACGGTTTGTGCGTGATTTTAGTAGCTTAGCCACACCTCTTACTGAAGTCATCGAGAAAAATGTGCCATTTAAGTGGGGGGAAGAACAAGAAAAGGCATTTAAGCTGGTCAAAGAAAAGTTAGCTAATACACCTTTGCTTGTTTTACCTAACTTTGCTAAAACTTTTGAAATTGAGTGTGATGCTTCAGAAATAGGTATTAGAGCTGTTTTATGCAAGAAGGTCGTCCAGTTGCTTATTTTAGTGAAAAGTTGAGTGGGGCAACCCTAAATTACCCTACTTATGATAAGGAGATGTATGCCTTGGTAAGGGCTTTGGAAAACTAGCAGCATTATCTATGGCCAAAGGAATTTGTGATTCACATGGATCATGAATCTTTGAAGCATTTGAAAGGACAACAAAAGTTGAACAGACGCGATGCCAACTGGGTGGAATTCATTGAAACATTTTCTTATGTGATCAGATACAAGCAAGGTAAGCAACATGTGGTTGTTGATGCATTGTCCCGAAGGTATACTTTACTTTCCATTTTAGATACAAAATTGCTTGGCTTTGAATACATTAAGGATTTGTATGCACAAGATTCTGATTTTGGTGATGTGTTCAATGCATGTGAGAAAGTGGCATTTGGAAAGTTTTATAGGCATGAAGGATTTTTGTTTAGGGAAAATAAACTATGTGTGCCTATGTGTTCTTTGCGTGAATTGCTTGTGAGAGAAGCTCATGGTGGTGGTTTGATAGGGTCATTTTGGTGTAGCTAAGACATTAGGAATTTTGCATGATCATTTTTTTGGCCTCATATGAAACGTGATGTGGAAAGATTCTGTGAGAAGTGCATCACTTGTAAACAAGCCAAGTCTAAGTTGAAACCCCATGGTTTATACACCCCTTTGTCAATACCTAGTGAACCTTGGACTGATATTTCTATGGATTTTGTTTTGGGATTACCTAGGAATAAGAGGGGGAGAGATTCAATTTTTATGGTGGTAGATAGATTTTTGAAGATGGCACACTTCATTGTTTGTCATAAAGCTGATGATGCGTCACATATAGCTGATTTGCTCTTCAAAGAAGTTGTTAGGTTACATGGCATGCCTAGGACCATTGTTTCTGATAGGGATGCAAAGTTTTTGAGTTACTTTTGGAAGACTTTATGGGGAAAGTTAGGAACCAAATTATTGTTTTCTACTACTTGTCATCCACAAACGGATGGTCAAACTGAAGTAGTGAATAGAACTATGTCTTCTTTGTTACGTGCTATCATTAAAAAGAACTTGAAAACATGGGAAGATTGTTTGCCACATGTTGAATTTGCTTATAATATAAGTATACATTCTGCAACTAAGTTTTCACCATTTAAAATGGTTTATGGCTTTAACCCTTTGTCACCTTTGGATTTAACTTCTTTACCTGTGAGAGAATGTGTGAACTTAGATGGCAAAACAAAGGCAGAATTTGTAAAGATGATTCATGAAAAGCCACGACTGAACATTGAAAGGAGGACTCAACAATATGTCCAACAAGCAAACAAGGGACGCAAGAAGGTAGTGTTTGAACCAAGCGATTGGGTTTGGTTGCACTTAAGGAAGGAATGTTTTCTGGAAAAACGACATTCAAAACTCTTACCTCGGGGTGACGGACCATTTCAAGTAGTGGAGCGCATCAATGATAATGCCTAAACACTTGACTTACCAGGTGAGTATGGTGTTAGTGCAAGCTTTAACGTTTCTGATTTATCTCCATTTGATGTAGGTGATGATTTGAGGACAAATCCTTCTCAAGAGGGGGAGAATGATGCAAACCAAGGAATTGGACATGTTGATCATACACTCAGGAATGCATCTGAATTTGCACAAGCCCCTTTTTCACTTCCAAGTGGCCCAATTACAAGACTTAGAGCCAAACGTTTCAAGGAAGCACTAAATGGGCTAATCCAAGAGATTTGGGTTGATTCTAAAAAGACCAAGATGGGATTAAATAATAATCAAGGCTTAGTCCACATCATCAAAGAAATTGAAGAGGGTAATAATTATGCAAAAACATTTCAGCATGATCTGACCATCAAAGGGCATGAATTTGATGAGTTCCAAGGGTATTAAATAGATGAATGAATTTGGTCTTAAATGGTTATGTTGAATACATTGAATTTAGTCATTTAGCTATTTATTGTAGCCTCTAGAAGTCAAAGAGACCTAAAAACATGGGGACTTGTTTATGTTACTGTTTGAGCTCTTTTAAAGCTTTAGTTATGACTTTTCCTATTCTTGGAGGGTTGTTCCAAGTATATAAATGGGTATATCGAAATGAATAAACAGATTATGTTTTCAGAAAATTATCATATTTGTGAGGTCTTGTATTCCTCTTCGTTCTTAAAAGAACTCCTAGAACTGATCAAGTTAATCTTGGGGCGATCAAACAACCAAACTTATCACCTTGATTGTTGAGAGATTCTCAGGTTTTCTAGGTGTGGCATTTGAATCTTTCATAGTCTTGGCTTTCATCTTGTTAGATGACGGGTCAAGGCTCAACCAATCTTGTCTACATGATCTTGGGGTTCTAAACCATCATTCTTATTGGGTTTCATCACAATTGTTGGTGAAGTTCATATCAAAAGAAACTTTAGAGATAATTAATGTTGGTACGCAAAAAAAAGAGAGTTGAAATAGAGACTATTGTTGTGATGTCATGGTAGCACAAATTAATTATTCTACCTTAAAACACATAAGATAATATAGAGCAAGTAAGAGATCAAATCTCACGAGGAAGCTTTAGTTCAGAATTTCATATAATTGGGGAGTTTGGTTGGTGATTATATAGACTAAGATATAATTAAACAATAAAGATAAATTAAATAAAATTGAAATGTATAAAGAAAACAAACTTTGGTCATAAGTAAACATTCACCTACAGAAAAATTAGAACGATCTTCGAAACAAATCTTCAATTTGTATTTAGTTTAGATTTGCATATTTATGGAAAAATTACTACAAAAGACGGAAGAATACTTGAATTTGGGATTTTATGAGTGAGCATTAGTGTTTCTCTATTTTGGTTGCCTCCCTTTATCTTATTCTTTCTCTTTTCTCTTTTTTTTATAGCCTAGGAAACCTTAATCCCTACTTTAAAAATATTCATCCCTTAAGTAGATAGTGTTACATTTAAATACTTACATAACTATTTCTTATATGAAATGTTCAATCTTTGACTTAAAGGAGCTAAATTAATTAAATAAAGACTTGGATATCAGTTTAGATTCTTTGGGATATAATTTGGACTAGTTTCTTCACAAAAACTGTATGCAGGTAGAATTCATGTGTCAGATTAGAAAGCTCACATCTCTCTCATATGAGATCATTTTCTAATGAAATTTGGTGTGCTTATAGATATTTCAGTCCGTAATCCAACCAAATTGACTTTGCATCAAATTTACTTTTGTAGCTCAAGATATTTAAGTCGGAATGGTTGAAGGTCAACATTGGCGGAATGCAAGATTTAACTTTGAAGGTTGTGATTTCCATGCTCTTTATTTATTTATTTTTCTTACCATATATTTCTAGAAAGGTATGGATGTTAAATTTATAATTACACAATAATAACTTTATTTTTACCTTTATAGCTCAAAATCTGCACAAAATATCGATTGATGATCAAATTTGTCAATTTTCACCAATTCACTCATTTTTGAATCTTTCATCCAAAAATACCTTTAAAAAATAAAACAAATAATATCAAGGTATTTTATATATAAAACATAAACAAAACATTAGTTAAATGTGGGTAAAAATATTGAATAATATGGTTGCATCAAATACCCTCACACTTAGCACTTGCTCGTCCTCGAGTGTAATCATATTGAAATTAATTAAAATAAAATCACTATGACTAATCTCCAATCAATTTCCAAGAATATATGCATTTTAAACAAAAAAATCCAATCAAGAAGGATAAAGAGTGTAAATATTCATGACTTTATTTATATGCAAACTTTAAAACTCAATTTATTGTTAGGATTTAAATGAAATCTATGTCATGTCAAAGTTGTAAGTCTTCTCATTGATATACTCTCCAACATTTCACATGTTAAGGGTTTATGTGTTTAAATCTCTCAAACTCATTCACTGAATATGTTGTACCTTGCTTGTCAATCTCATATCTATTAACACATTACAAGCAATGTATGAATCAAATGGTCTTACTTTTCGATTTTAATGGGGTTAAGGTGGAGGCGAGGTAAAAATGTAAAAGAAAATGTTAAAACCAAAGGAAGTAGAACATTCTAAATATACAAATCTCCATCTTTAATACCCAATGCTTAACTTCTTTCGATTTCAAGCTCTAGCGAGGTAAAATTTATAAAACATAAAGGAACACTTTTATTTTATTTTCTTTTATTTTTTTACCTTTGCAAAATTTTCTCATCTTTCTTTTCACATAATTCCCAACTATAAGTCTACGAGATATCAAGTATATGTTTCCTTAGCTAGATGAAAAGGAAAACATATAAAAAGCTAAGGCTTACACATGGATAACACCAAGAAAAGATAATCAAGCTCAAAGTGGGCTCACTAAAGTTAATATGTTTTAGTTGATTGACAAAAAAAATTAAGAATAAAAAAAAAGATAAAGCGAAAAAAGAAAATATGATTTTGTCTATTGTTGGTTGCGCCCCAGTAAGCTCTTTTGTTTTATGTCATTATCTTAACATATTGCATGCTTATTCTTCATAGATTGCTTAGCTAACTCCATAGAAGTAGTGAGTCATCCAACCTTCAAAGAAAGGTTTCAAGTGATGTCCACTGATGATGTGGACTATCCCAAAAACACTAACAAGGACCCATTACATGTTCCAAATAGTCCAATGACTCGGTCTAAGAAAAAGACATTAAAAGAGGCATTATATACATTAGTTTTGAAGGTTTCAACCAAGTCAAAATTTCAAGGTCCATTAGAGTATCAAGACGTGACCATAGTATATCTTATCCATATGGAAATGGGGTCCAATACAACCTTATTTAGGCTATGAAGTGAGGGCAACAAAAGGAAACAAAAGAAACCTACTATAACTTGGAAATAACATGGGTGGCTACCTTTTCCTTTCGATTCTAGGATTATGGGGTTGCATTAAAGGCTATAAATAAGCCTTGAATCAGCTTTATAATATTTTACTTCCTTCTCTTCTTCTCATAGCAGAACATGGATTTAATATTAGGGTTTTTTATTTTATTTTGTTAGCTACAACTGAAGTCTTGTTTGAGCTTAATTAATACTTTGTATTCAACTAGGATCTAAGACTTGTTTGGATTAAGTTATGGGCTTTTTAGTTTTGGGTTTTGGGTCAATTTTGAGTGGACCTCATATAAGTCAACATAAGGGGTCCATTAGGGTTAATTTTTCAAGAACTATTGAAACTCATGTAACCAAAATTTTGGCAGCCTTTCATTATTATTACTTCTGATTATTTTTAGTTTTAACATGTGAGAGTGATTCTTGCATTCTTCAACTCTTGAATGAACTGAATCTTACTTATCAAAGGTTAACTAGCTTTGTGGTGTCATTCTATTCATTAAAATAGTGTTGGTGCCTTGGGGAAGGTTTTCAATGTGTCACACTCTGATTAGACCTATTTCAGCTTTCCGTGATCAAATCTTAATCTTGAGATTGAGTGCTTTGTTGGTTTCTAAACTTTTAATTCCAACTTAGAAATAATAAAGGGTCCAATCTAACGAGTGTAACTTTCCAGGAAAAAGTATTGAACATGAAATGATAAAGAATGACTTAGTCTCGAACATGAAATTCCTTTCTTGTAATCATTCAATCATGAAGACTCTTGGTCTTTTCTTTTTCAATACTTGCATTCTCATAAGCATCATTTAAATCTGTTCGAACTGTTGCAATTGCAACTGTCTTACAATCTCAGCAACATCATAATCCAAGTTACATTGTTTAATGACCTAAAAAGATTTGTGTTTAAGCTCCACTGGTAGGTGACATGTTTTCCCATAAATCATCCTATAAGGTGATATTCTTATAGGTGATTTATAAGCAGACTAATAAGCCCAAAGAGCATCCCCAACTTGTAGAATCCAATCTTGTCCATTAGATTGCACTGTTTTCTCTAAATTGGACTTGATTTCTCGATTTGAAATTTAACTTGTCCATTTGTTTGAGGATTGTAGGTTGTACAAGTCTGATGAGTCATATGATAATTGTGTAACAATGTTTTTATTGAACGATTGCAAAAATAATTGTCACGATCACTAATGATAGCTTTAGGGATTCAAATCTGTCAAATATACGAGTTTGATAAAATCTAAAACAACCTTAGCATAATTAGTTTGTGTGGTTTTCATCTTAATCCATTTGGATGCATAATCAACAACAAGAAGGATATAAAGATTACAAAAAAGAAGAAGAAAATTAACCCATAAAATTAATACCCTAAACATTAAAAATTTCTCTTATAAAAATATTTGTTAAACGCATTTGATTCTTATGAGTGATATTACATGTTCTTTGGCATTTTTTGATACAACCATATTATTTAATAGTTTCACTCATATTTACCTAGTTTTTTTGCATATTTTGTGTGTATAAAATACCTTGATATTCAATGTTTTATATTTTGAATGTATTTTTGGATGAAAGATGCAGAAAGGAAGTAATTGGAGCTAATTGACAAATTTGACCATCAGTAGATGTTTTGTTCAGAGAGGAAGCTCTAGAGATTGAAATGAAGTGATTCTAGTGGCATTCAAAAGTTATCTTCCATATCTTTCTGAATTCTAAGGAGAAAACAAAAGGAATGATATGGAAATCACAGCCTTCAAAGTCAACTCTTGCAATCTCTCCATGTTGACCTTTGGTCATTCCAACTTAAATATATGGAGCTACAGAAGTCTGATTGATGCAAACTTAGTTTTTTTGGATTCCGGACTCAAAAACCTATCACCGATCCAAAGTTTAGTTCAAAAAGATATCTTATGAATGAGATATGAAGTTTTACAAAATGACAACTAAATTTTTCCAATATAAGAAAAGACTATTTTGTAAAATAGAAACTAAGGTTTCTAAGCATATATAAAGGAGGGAAGCAGTCGGCCAACAACAAATGGAGAGAGAAAATCACCACTTCTCCTTGAAAAAACCTGAAATCATATCTTCCATTTTTTTAATTATTTGTTCAACAAACATGCAAGGCTAAACTCTTTTTCTCGGTTGCAATGACACATAAACCTTCAAATTTCATGAGTTGTGAGATCTATTTTTACCTTAAATTTGCAGTTTATATGATAAATATATTTGTTCTCCTATACTTATTAGTCCTATGATTGTTTATTTAATCGGTAAGAGCGGACTCGAAGTTATTATTATAGACAATCTATTGCTAAGTTTGATATCAAAACTGGATTTATTGTATATGAACTGGTGAAACAACTGTGTTAATAATTATGGTGGATATACATTATTAATCTTAGGGAGAACATTCAATCAAATTAAACATAGATTACGGACAATTATGTTTCTTAATTAATCAATTTATCTAGTTTTTAATGTTGTCATTGAATCAAATTACTAGTGCGAATATTGTGGTTGTTTGATGGTTAGGGTAAGTTATACGGCAGATTCGTTAACGAATCAATGTTAAGAAGAGATAAATATTCAGAATATAAATTGATGTTTCATTTCCATGATCAGTTCATATTTTTGTGGGTGGATGTTGACTTGTGACCAAGGTTTGTTTTATTGATAAATTTTGGTTTTATATAATTTTTGCTTTGTTTAGTTTAGCCTAGCCTAGACAACTTCCAAACCCCTCCCAGTTGCATAGCATATAGCATGAAAAGTGAATTAAAATGTTCTCGTGGGATCGACCCCTTACTTGCTTTAAACTATCTTTTGTGTTTTATTTTAAGCTATGGTAATTAATTTGTATGACCACAACATCGCAATAATTTTTCACATGATTTGCAAAAGTGATGTGCATCCTTAAAAATGGAAGTTTAATAGACACCACTTTCAAGTACTTTGTGGGTCGTTCTTTTTTTCTCTAAAATGCCCACCACAAGAATGAGAATGGAATGAACTTCATTATGTGATACATATCTCCTAAATACTTGAAATACATAAAATTTTAACAGATAAGGAATGTCCCAAAAATAATATTTAGCATCATCTTATACCTTATCTTTTTGGGAATTAGTAAACCTAAAGGGAATTATTTGCTCACTAAATAGTTCACCAAATTAGCAAGCATACCATGGTCTTGTAGATGAATGTAACACATATGACTACTCGTTAAGGGAATGTCTCTCTTATTGTTTTGGATTGTTTATCTTTGGTCCTCAGTCGGCTCAAGTGATTAGCCACATGGTTTTTGGCACCTTTCTTGTCTTTGATCTCAGGTTCAAATTCTTGCAACAACAAAGATCCACCTAATCAATCTTGTTTGGACTTCTTTTTCTTAAAAAGATACTTCAAAGTTGCATGGTTAGTAAAAATGACTTTTGTACCAAATAAATATGACTTTGATTTCTCCAGAGCAAACACCACTCCATTTTTAGTTGTATGGTAATTGCATTGTGCTCATAGGAGGCACATATTATGTCGAAAGGTATATCCCAATTTGGTGGTTGGATGATAGGGGCAGATATGACACGCCTATTAAGCTCATCATGAGCATTTTTACATGTTTGATCAAACATAAAATCCACTTCTTTGGCTAATAATTTGCACAAGGGTGTTGTAATCTTTGAGAAATCTTTGGTAATTGCATTGTGCTCCGTCCAACATACAAGAAGCATAGGCGATAACATGCAAATCTCTCCCTATTACTTTGCCCAAGTACAGCCCCAACTGTATAGTCATTCGCATCACGCATTATCTCGAAAAGGTTTATCCCAATTTGGTGGTTGGATGATAGGGGTAGATATGACACGTCTGTTAAGCTCATCATGAGCATCTTTACATGCTTGATCAAACACAAAATCCACTTCTTTGGCTAATAATTTGCACAAAAGTGTTGTAATCTTTGAGAAATCTTTGATAAAGCATCAATAAAAAACCTGTATAGCCAAGAAAATAGTGAGCTTCCCTCACACATAATTAGTAAGGCTATGATGAAATAAGTGGTAAGAATGAGTTCATCATTTTTTTTCTATACCAATGTGATTCTGGTCTTCTTAAGCACCACATGGATTGGCACCAGCCATATACTGTCCATGATGGGGTAAATGACTCTTGCATCTACTAGTTTCAAAATTTTAGCTTTCCTTACCTCCATCAAAAGCGGTTTCAACCTTCATTTTATTTTCGTTGTTGGTTTTGCATTGTCCTCCAAAAATATGTGATGCATACACATGGAGGGACTAATGCCCTTAATATTGGCTTAAGGGTTGACCATTTTGTGATCGCATAACAATTTCACAAGTTTTTCCTCTTGTGCACATGTCAAACCTTTTGCTATGATAACGAGAAGTGTATTGTTATCGCCAATGAATACATAATTTAAATTATTGAGAAATAGTTTTAATTCTAACTTGGGGGCCTTTAAAATAGTTGGCAATAACTTTTTATGTGAAAATACTAAATCAACAAAGATATTACTAGGAGAAATGGTTTGCAAAACTTACAACTCCAATGCTCATTCTTTCACATTTTGAGAAACACATATGTGCCTATTCATCTTCTTTATCTCAGTAAAATCATAGTCATAACTCAAAGTCACGTTTAATCTATCCTCACAATCAAAATCAAAAACATGTTGCAAGCAAAGTTGTTGACCTCATTCCGTTTCGGTCGAAATGTTTTGTACTAGTTAAAAAAATGACATACAACGGTGCTGTTTTTACCTCGCTTAAAATTTTGGTCCATTCTAGAAATTCCGCCCAAATTCCAGCTGGAACATTCTGGTTTCGTTCCTCCCGTTCTGTTCTAGCCACATTGGATTTTTTTTAAATAATGAATAGTTTTACAATATCAATCATATCTCTTTATCCAACCGTTAGATTGAGATGAAATTTTATGAGGAGTCTTTTGACATATTTATAAATATTATGTTAAACTTTTAGAGCAATCATAAAATATAATGTCCTTGCGAGATTGATGATGATATTCTCATAATATTATACATGCTCATAATTTTATTTAGAAAAATCATTTTATTATGTCTTGTTTTTAGATTTTTTTTTTGTCAATTTCATTATTCAACAACCAGTATATTACGAATTGAACTTTATAATTTGATTTGATTTGCTTTGTTTAAGTTTATCATGGTCTTTTAACGGAGGTCACACATTTGAAAGGTTAACCTAGGTTGATATGAGTTGTTTTACTATATTGTTATTTCAATATTTTTTTTAAGATGTAAACTTGATTTCTTTTAATTAAACTATATTTTTATCAATTTTTCATGTTATCCTTGAACTCATCAAGTTGGTCGAGTTATATCAGTTCAACTCTCATTTTTTTACTTATGTTTGAAATTCAAATTGCATAATTCTAAATAATTTTATTTTTGGATTTGAACTAAAAAAAATTTAATTAATATATTTAATATATATATATATATATATATATATATATAAACAGTACAACCCCGAAACGTAGCGCCTACACGTTTCGAAGTCGAAACATTCTGTTCCAAATGAAAAAACTAAGCATGAAACAAAATGGAATTGACAACCTTGATTGTAAGGATATTTCATTGTATCATGAAAATTCAATTCAATTCTTTTCATATCCTACCTCCATAGATAAAGTATCCTTACAATAATTAATTTTTGTATTGGCAATTTTCAAGAATAGTCTCCTAAAAAATAAAAGAGTGTTGTTTGATGATTCACAAAAATCACGTCTCATATCAAGAATATAAAAGTCGCATGGAATCACCAAACTATCAATCTTAACTAAGACATCTTCTATCACACCAAGTGGATAAACAAAACTACAATTAGCAAGTTGTATTAAAATGCTAGTCTTAATCAATGACTCAAAACTAAGAGAATCATAAACATGTTTAGGCATAAATCACATAAGGTCCTTTTAAAACTAGTATTACCAATAACACATGGGATAGTTTGCACCTAGATCTTTTTTGCTTAAAGATAGATTGTTTTGAACAATAGTAGATACAACTTCACCCATACTTATTGTTTCGTAACATTCTAGCTTGAAAGCTCTCTTGGTAGTACACTTGAAGAGCATGATCGCACTAACATTCTCTTTTTTATTGAATGCTTGGGATGTCAATTTTCTTTTCATTTGTGCTTCCAATCTTCCTACACTTGAAGCTACTTGCCCCATTCGCTTCCTTAAGTTGTGAACACTTGACTTCATTTCGTGTTAAACAGACATGATATTTTGTTGCTTGATAGTTCTTTTTTTCTTGAGCTATGTTATAAATTAACTTACTTGTTTCGAGGGGGGCTATCTTAATTAAATAATTTAGTAGTTCTGTCCATTAAAAATCCTATTCTAGCGTCAAAAGCTAATCAACTTAATTTACAAGATTAGTATTCCTTTAATCTATTTTTATATATAAAAAGTTATTCTACTCTTAAAATTCAAACAACTAATTTTATCTTCAATTTGCGAGTGAAGAGAAATCTCAAGTGCATCATAGCCTTGTCCAGATGTATCTTCAATTTTTTTTGCAGTCTCTTTCTTTTCAAGGTCAGTTGGCTTATTAAAAATAAATCGAATTTAAAAATTCAAATCATTATCTAAGCAATAGAATCATGACGATGGGCCAACCCATTTAGCACGCTATAGTCTATCGTTCACTATCGAAATTATTGTCCCTGGAGGATCACTAGGTGATGAGCTGTAAACAGGCAAGCTTGAATCTTTCGATAGAGAAAGCCATTGAAGTACGGAATCAGTGAGCCATCCCTCTCCTATACATGATGATTCTCAGGCTCGTGCGTAGAGCCTAAAACATAGGAGTGCCCTCCCATTTACTATCTAATCCACTCAGCGCAACTAGCTCATGACAACTCACCTTCTTGTGAATATCCATCGAAGGAGAAACACGAGCTACCCTTATTGCTTCCTCATCCCAAGTAATGCTGCCAGATTATCTAGTACTGATCAACAATGATATGTTTTTACTCATGATGATGCTCTAAGAATCCATACAGTAAGAACAAGGCTTAGGGGTTGGATTAATTAATCAATTAATCCTAATAATTCCACCCATTCTTTATAGTCAAAGTGGTTAATAGCCTATATTTGGACTTTGCAGGGGAAAGCAGTTGTGGCCGGTACATGCAAGAGATCTTCTCTAGTGGAGGTGAGGATTATTCGATGCATAGATAAGTGTCTTTTAGAGAGAGAAAATATATTAATATTTTGTAGAAAGATGCTCTAAAGACTATAAATGCAGTAAAAGATACAGATTATGCACCTTTGTTTCTAAAGGTCTTTATGATGTATTTATAGTTTATGAGCCTTGTTCTTCTGTGGAAAAAAAAAAGATTGAAAAGTTATTTGTTTTCAGCGATATTAGTGAAAGAAAAATATATCTTACATATAATTAATGAGATATTAAGTACAATAGAGACCTTGTATATAAGTATAGGAAAATCATTATTTTAATATGAACAATTATTCTAGATGAAGATATACGATGATAACATAAAACTTTAGAATTTGAAAGCCTGAGCTCTTTGGATCTGGCATATTTATCATACCAATATTTTATTGGACTTGGTTGATTATCAATTTCAAGTCTTTTGGATTTGACATCTTCATCAAACTCTTATTGAGTTTGACATGTTTGTTAAATCCACGTTTCCTTGAGCCTAATCGAGTGTTAAGCACTTTTTCCCCCCTGCAAATAATCCACTTCTTACCGGCAATCACCCAATACACGTATGAAAGGATTGAAAAGGAAAAAAGAAAAGAAAAGGAAACTGGAATTTATTGGGACAGCACGCTATCAAAAGGAAAGGAAAAGAGATGGTTGGAGGTGGAAATCAAAATCAAATCAAATCTTGTGGAATTATCCCACAAAACAAACAATAGTAGATTTGTTTCCAGGATGATGCTCAAATCCCCACCCCAAAAGAAGAGGCCTGCAAGGCACAAACCTGGCCATTTGATTCCGTTTTTGGATCATACGGCGGAGTGTGGTTGTCTTATTGGAACACTATACATAGTGACATCGATCCTCAGCCAATCAGCACAAGCGTGCTGCTCCTCTCATGGATATTCTACTCATGTTTCACTTCCACCCTCCTTGTCTACATTTCTTCCACTCCAAACCTCTTTTATAATATTTCTTAAAATCACTTAAAAGAATAAAAATAGAAAATGAAAGCTGGTTAGTGATGGATATCCTTAAAAAAAGTAGAATGAAATTTTTAACTATTATATTATATAGATATAAAAGAAAGATTGATGAAGACCAATTATGTGTGTACATAGTCTATGTATTAATTATTATTATATGTTGACCATGATAGCGCTGTGATTTATAAAGAAACACTAAAATAGTGGTCGAGTAATTAAATTTTATTATTATTATTCTAAATATATAAAACATTATTTTAGAGAAAGACATATGGTGTTAGTTTAATGCACTGAACAGAAGTTGGTCCGGAAATATTTTATAATAAGAAAAGGTTGATTTAAAAAATACCCACCCATTTTGTATGATTTTGTTTGTTCTATGCTGTTGAAAGTGCAGCAATGATTATTGTTTTCTTTGAAGCCATCCACCAATTTCAATTTTTAGATTTAGGTTTCTGAAAAATAATTTTAAAGATGGATATATCCAGTCATAAAACGTGATGCTAATTTCACGAGAATTGAGATTTTGATAAAGGATTCAGTCAATATAGAAATCTGGTTCGAAAACACATTTTACTAAATTCATCATTTTTCATTATTTTTTAGATGTTTGGTAATGTATTTCAAAAAACTTATTTTTTAAAAAATTATTTTTTTATTTTTATTTATTATTTGAAATTAAAAAATTAGTGTTTTTAAATTATTTTGATGTAATGATATCAAAAATAATTTTTTTCTTAAATAAAAAAATATTATTTTCATGTATTTCTAAACATAAAGTACTTTAAAAACAATTTTAATCTATATTCCAAGGTATACACTTTATTGTTAATATATTTCAGTAGATTCATCATTTTTCTTTATTAAATTTGACCTTTTGATTTATTAAGGCTTTTGGAATTGTGTTTTAAATGATATTTTGTGAAAATTTAATTTTAATAAATATTTGTGTTTTTCATATTACCATGTCAAATTACAAACTTTAGTCACTGTCGGAGTTTTTGAGGGGAATAAAAATGAAAAAGAAAGCTTAGACGGGGAAATAATTTGGCGTCAACGGCATTTGCAATGTTTGTCAGGCAGGCCCCTCGAGCATCCATTATTATCACAATCCTGGTGTATCGCCACCGTTTCACACGGTTTTTATTTTTCTCATTATTAAATTTGGGCGGCGCATGGAATCCACGCGAATGATCTTAAAGATTTGTCCCTTTATTTTTTTGCACGGGCAAATCTTCTGAGTCCTGACAACTGATTTATTTGACTGGTCACAGTACGCGCCCATTGAAAAACACGTTGTATTTTTCAACTCTTTTATTGATTTTCATAATGAGGTTGATACGTATCCGTTTGTAAATGGGTTAAAATTAGTTTTTTATTTAAAAATATATTAAAACTATATTTTTTTATTTTTTTTAAAAAATATTTTTAATATTAATACACAGAAAACAATCACAAAATAGCAGATATTTTTAATTTTAAAAAAAAACTTTTTTTAAAACTAACTCTTGTATGCTGCATGTTAATGAGAGTCGAGGGAAAATAATCATACTCTTGTAATATTATAAGATTGTCAATTTTATTTTGATTGATGTTTTGTTTTTTTAATTGAAATTAAATGTTTAGGTCTTTAAAAGTGTTTGAGTGCTCCGTTTTGGGTTGTATTATTTATATATATATAATTAAATATATTAATTTAAAAAAGTAGTTCAAAATTAAAAATAAAATTATTTAGAATTGTGCAATTTAATCTAAAAAATGACACAATAAAATGATTTTTCTAAACAAAATTATGAGCATATATAGTATTACGAGAATATCATCATCAATCTCGCAAGATCATGCATTCTCCGATTGCTCTGAAATTTTAATATAATATATATATAAATATGTCAAAAGATTCCTGGTAAAATTTCATCTCAATCTAACAGTCGGATAAAGAGATATAATTGATATTGTATAATTATTCATTATTCCAAAAAAAATACTATTTAGCCAAAACAAAACAAGCGGAACAAAATCGAAAACGTTCCGACTGAAATTTGAAAAATTTTTAGAACGGGCTAAAATATTAAGCGAGGTAAATATTGTGTCACTTTATCTCGTGTTTTTAACTAGTACGGAATATTTTGACTATTTCGGAGGGAAACGAAATGAGATCAACAACATTGCTTGTAATTGTTCTTAGGAAAATATTGTTTAGGAATTCATTTAGACAATAATCTTTCACTTTTAAAAAATAAAGTAATATTTTTTGCTATTTTTATTGTTTTGAAATACTGATATTAAATTTTTGTAATAATTTTTCAAGTAAAAATTTATTTAAAAGACAACATAAAACAAGAAAATAATGGTCGTAGACGCTTAATACATAGACAAACAAAGTTTTAATATATATATATATATATATATATATATATATATATATATATATATATATATATATATATATATATATATATATATATCATCAAGTGAGGTTTACAAGTCTTCCATCACCTCATTCATCTTTTGTTTTAGATAGAGAAAGAGACCTACAATTCTTTTCTTTTGAAAAAAATATATGTATCATCGTTGATATCATGTTTAAGCTCAATGCATCGGGTAATTATGCATGTGTCGACATTAAATTTTAAACAATATGATCCTTGACATAAAAAAATCAATCCAAAATGCACCAACATTTTATCATTGTTAGATTAAATTTATTTGGTGTGAGTCTAATTAGATTCATTGTGTTTCGACCTAAATTAGATTAAAAACTCAATTCAAATATATTTTATAGTTTTTACTTTCATATTTTTTATATTAAGAGTATTTTAAGTAATTTCCATATCAATTGTTTTTAAATATCCTTTAGATAGGCAACAAAGAAATCAAATAAAAACACAACTAGAACAAGGCATTCAAGCCACGAAACAACAACAAGTAGAAGAAAGACAACAATTAGACACTAAATACTAAACACAAATACTTAGGAGCTATTTTTAAAAAATTCAAGTCCATTAACAAAGAAAATGATCAAAAATCTTTTTTTCATCAAATCAAGCCAAGGAAACAAATTAACAAAGTAATTTCCTTCATAAAATCAAATCAAGTCAAGATATCATACAATTAAGGCTTTTAAGCTTATTTAAATAATCTTTATCAAGTCAAAGTCAAGTCCTTCATCAAATCAAATCAAATCAAATTAAAATCTCACACACTTGAAAGCTTTTGAGTTTGTGTGAATATCTTCCTATCCAAAACAAGATATAGGTATGTGAAAATATTTGTGCAAACAAAGAGCACTTCAAGAGAGTTTCCATTTTTTTCTAATAAATTCATCATTTTAATTTTGACATCATTTTTAGTGTGTATACTTAATATGTGAAAAATCTATATGTAAAAATTCATACTTAGGACCTTATCTTTCTCTCATCTCTTGAGCCAACTGATTTACTATCCAAAATGGAAAACATGGAGCATGTAGGTAATTATTTAATCAATTCTCAAGATGCTGGAGTGGATGTTTTGCTAGTCACTCACCAAAAGACTATGGTTAGAAAGTCCAAGTTGGTCTCTTTACAGAGAAAATTCTTTTAGAAGAGAAAAAAGAAGCAATTTCCTTAAAATATACGTTTGGAAATTCTCCATTTCCAAATCTATAAAAAGGGATTAAGGCTCTACCATATGACTCAAATTCAAGCATGCGATCAAAGTCTAGATCTCATTCTATGACTTCTTCCAAAAACATATGGAGATATTACTCATCCCTATCCAACTATTTCTCTAACTCTCAAATGCTAGTCATGGTCATCAAGACTTCATTTTTTTAGGATTGTGTCGGAGCTAGAAAAATTCATCAAGGAAAAGGATGCTTAAAATGCTATGTTGATGGATAAAGTCAACCTTTTGAAAGCTCCAAAAAGTATTGGAAATTCATCTAGGAATAATGCTAATTAAGATCTATTAAGACATCAAGATACTCCTAAAAAACAACAAAAACAAGAGTAATGTCATAATTCATTTCTAGGTTATTCCCATATAAAATAATAAAAATAAAAAGGACTGACACAGTGGAAAAATCAAGCCTAAAAAAGTACACAAATTCAAGAGTTCAATCATAGCTCTATAAATAAATGCAAATTCAAGATTAAAATAAATGATTATAGGATAAATATGCGTAAAAATTACGTTTAAGGGTGTAATTATATTTTTAATAAGCCAATTTGACTTAATCATGCAGAAAATAAATTTCAATTATATTTAAGAATTAATTTGAGTTCAATTGATAGATTTAATTAAGTGCAGGGACTTAATTATATTTTAAAGGGCCAAATAAATTTAATTAGGGACTTAATTAGATAAAACTTAAGTTTAGAAGCCTAATTTGAGCTTAATTAAGAAGATTGAAATTCCAAAAGACCAAACTTGATTTTTACCAAATCAATTGATTCAAAACAGGGACAAGAATACAAGTAAATCAAAGTTTTTGAGGCAATTAAGGGCTAAATTGAAGAAATTCGCAACCAAGGACCAATTTGCAAAGGCGCCAAACTATAAGAGCTTAATTGATTAAAATCATGAGTGAAATTGAAGGGAATTGAAAGTTTAATAATTAATTAAGGGTTAACTTGTATAAATAAAAGACCATGATCAAACTGAAAAGGCACAAAAATTAGGTGTTTAATGTGAAGTTCATCAAGGGTGAAATTGTACATAATTAAAACTTTAAAGCTAATCAAGAGTGCAAATAAGAAAAATTAAATATCAAAGCATCATGATGAATGTTACTAAAACGATGCCATTTTAATTATTGTTCATTTCTCCTTCAATTTTTGCCTAAAAAAGTTGCATAGGTGAAAAATTTTCAGAGGCATTTGATACTTTATTTTCTCATCAAATTTGACCAAGCTTGCACCAAAATGATGATCTTCTATTTGTCTACACCATGATATGGTCCATTCCAACTTATTGATAACATAATACAACTATATTACTTGATAGTTTTAATCATATTTACCTAGTATTTTGCCTATGTGTTTATATATAAAATATCTTGATATTCTTTTATTATGTTTTGAAGATATTTTTGGATGAAAGATTCAAAAAGAAGTGAATTTAAGGAAATTGATAAATTTGACTTCAGTCGATGTTTCATTCAGAGCTTAAGCTATGAGATCAAACTATAGTGATTCTAGTAGAATTAGAAAGTTAATATCCATATGTTTTGGAAAATATATGGAAATAAACATAAATAAAGAGAGAGCATAGAAATCATAGTCTTCAAAGTCAAATCTTGCATTCTGTCAATGTTGACCTTTGACTATTACGATTTGAATATCTTGAGTTACAGATATTCATTTGATGAAAACTTCATTAGAAAATGATCTCATATGAGAGAGATATGATTTTTCTAAGATGACACATGAATTTTACCAACATATAGGTTTTGTGAAGAAACAAGTCCAAATTACATCCCAAAGCACCCAAAACAATATCCAAGTCCTTATTTCATCAATTTAGCTTCTCTAAGGCAAAGATTAAGGATTTCATGCAATACTATTTCTCTTTTTTAGGAAAATAGTAATTGAAGGATTTAAATGTAAAATTATCTACTTAAGGGAGGACTATTTTATAAAGTAGGGACTTGGGTTTTTTAGACTATAAAAAAGAAAAAAAGATGGGGGCAGAATAGAGTAACACAAATGCTCTCTCCTTAAATCCTAAATTGAAGCATTCTTCCATCTTTTATAGTAGTTGTTCCATAGATATGCAAGGCTGCACTATTTTTTATTGGTTGCAAGGACACATAAACCTTAAGAATTCAAGAAATATGAGATTAATTCTTCCATTTATCTTTAGTTTATATGATGAATGAATATGTTTGTTTTTTTATGTATATTTTCTATGATTGTTTATCTTAATTGCTAAAAATTTGGATATGGATATGAAAGGTCTAATTTAATTTCCAAAAAGGAAAAAAGATAAATATATATATATATATATATATATATATATGACTTGTCAAGTGTTACTGAAGAGAGTTTTATGAAAGTGAAACCAATTGGACGAGGATCTTCTGATGGCATGGATATGTCGTATAAGGATGAAATATAGATCATGGTAAGAAAGAAAAGAGAACATGGTTCAAACCAACCAATTTTACTAGTTCCTAAGGTAGCTCCACCTAGAAAGATGATTGGGAAGAAGATGAAATAGTCAAACTCAAAGTGTAAATGAATACCCTAATGGAAATGCTTATTAATGTCTCATTTAAAAGAGGAGATGTCAGGTAAGAAAACTTATTATGATTCAAGTCTTTAAATATAATGGGAAAAAATCCAATAGATATGTGTTTTAGATTAAGCAAGAAGGAAAATGTTAATGCTTTGATTTGAAAGAGTAGGTTGGGATCCATGTGTTTTAATGATTGAAAGACTTTGTGATCAAATATCTATTTCCACCTAACTATAGAGTTCTAGATTGAAGGATTTTATTTTTTCAAGATTAGGCCCTAAAGTGATGAAGAGGAAAATAGTCTCAAAAAAGGATTAAGTTAGAAAGATAAAAAGATCATGATCAAAGAACAAAAGCATAAAAAGGTGAAAAAGTTCCAACAAAGGTAAAGACTTAATCGCTAAGATTTAAGATTGTACTTGCAAAACATATCAATATTAAGAAAGCATCAAGTTATAGTTTAGATTAAGATGAATCATCTATTAAAGATGAACCAACTCCAACTCTAGAAACTTTTGAATAAGGGGGGTAAGCTAATGTAGATGAATTGGAAAAAGTAAACTTAGAAACTTAAAAAGATCCAAGACCTATTTTTATTAGTGTCTCTTTGAGTGTTTAAGAAAAGACTCAATATCTTCAACTCTTGTGAGAATACAATGATGTATTTACATGGTTTTACAAACGAATGTTAGGTTTGGATCCTAAGATTATTGTTCATTATTTAGCTTCTAAGAATGGGATGTGCCCAGTTAAGGAGCCTCAATGTTGTTTTCATCTTGAACTTATCTCATAAATAGAATACAAATTCAATACGTCATTGAAGTAAATTTTACCCAATAAGTTTAATATTCAATTTAGATTGCAACTATTTTTCATATAAAAAAAAGAGTGGAGTAATAAGTGTTTCATTGGTCTCCAAGATTTGAACCAAGCTTGTCCTAAAGATGATTTTTCATTGACCAACAATAAATTGATGGTAAATACTATTATAGGCCATAAAGTCTTATTTTTCATGGATAGATTGTTAGGATATAACCAAATCCATATCAATCTTAAAGATGAAGAACTAATAACATTTCGAATAGGTGTATATTGTTATAAAGTAATGTATTTTGGTCTTAAAATATTGGAGAAATATACCAACGTGCCATGCAAGGATCTTTGAGGATATATTACATAAAACAATGAATGCGAAGTAAATAATTTTATAGTTAAAACTAAAAAGAAAGAAGATCATTTTAATGATTTAAGAAGTCTCTTCGATAGGCTTCATTGCTATCAATTAAAAATATTCCCTTTGATTTCTTGTTTAGTGCATCTATAAGAACCAAATTAGGTTTTATTGTCAAACATTATGGAATTGAGTTAAACCTATAAAAGACAAATGAATCTTTAAAATTCCAAAGCTAACCAACCTCTATGAATTTAAAAGTCTTCAATGAGAGTTAGCATATATTTAAAGGCTCATCTCTATATTTGAAGGACTATACCATCTGTTTAGAAAATTAATGAGTAGGATGCACCATTTATGTGGGATGAGGAGTGTCATTATACTATTTAATAGAATAAAAAGGTATTTACTTCATCCACCAGTTTTGACATCTCTAATTCTAGAAAGCCTGCTAGTTATTTAAATTGTAGCCCAAAAATATTCTTTATGAGCACTACTTGCCCAAGTAAACAATGAAGGGAAAAAATGCCTTTCATTAATAAAGTAGACAATGGTTGGTGCTAAAGTAAATTATTCACTAATTAAAAAGATACGACTTGCATTGGTTTTTGCTACTACGAAATTAAGGCATTGCATGTTAACACATGTTGTCTTATCTCAAAGGCAAATTCATTAAAGCGTTTGATGACAAAACCAATTCTTTTAGGGCATCTAACTGAATAGACAATATTATTATCTAAATTTTATCTAGAGTTCACTCCATAATAGGATGTGAAATCAAAGTTTTATCTAATTTGGTAGCAACTCATCTAGTTCCTGCAATATAAGAACTTTTAGTGGACTTACTAGATAAGGAAGTTGTTTTAACTAATGTCATGTTGCTCTAGAAGTTATATTTTTATGAAGCATATAGAAAATATAGCTTAAAGGCAGGGGTCATATTTTTTACCCTGTTTGGTGAAGTGATGTCATATGCTGTACATTACTGGAACAATGTTCTAATAATATTGCAAAGTATCAAGCCTTAAGCATTGGCTAAATAATGGCATTAAACATGGAAGTTTGTCAGCTAAAAGTGTATGGATATAAAAAGTTGGTGGTTAATCAAATTGCAAATGAATATGAAGTTCAAAAGCTTGACTTATTTCTGTATTACAAATATGCATCACAACTACTACAATGGTTCGATCAGTTGTTCGTTAACCATATGCCAATAAGTTAAAAATCATTAAGTTAATGCTCTTGGAAGTCTTTCAACAATTCTAGAAAATTCTCAATAGTAGTAATCTCAATACTAGTATGCCAAAGATGGGTGGTCTCACTACTTGTATTAGACAACATAGAAAGTAATAGTTTTTTTTGTTTTTTTTTTTAAGATTAAAGACAGCTAATTGTTGATTATTTAGAATATGGAATACTTCCTAATGACATATAATGTAAATCTAAAATTAAAAGGCACACATTGATTTATCTTCTTTAGAGATCGTTATATCAACGTTGTTTTGATGGAACCCTTTTTACATGTTAAGTGAAGAGAAGATGAAGCAACACATATTGTGGAGGAGTTCATATAAGAATTTATGGTGTGCATTTTGTTTGGCCCTAAACACCATTTTCATATAAAAAATAAGATATTATTGGCCAACCATGGTAAGGGATTGCATCAATTTTGCAAAAAGATGTCAAACCTATTAGTTTTAGGCATATTTCATTCATCAATCGCTAAAACCTTTGTACCCTATAATTGCATTTTGACCTTTCAATATATGGGATCTTGATGTAGTACCGATAACCCCAAAGTCCTTAGTTGTCCATTTATATATCCTGATATCAACTAATTATTTCTCTAATTGGGTTGAAGTTGTCCCATTAAAGGAAGTAAGAAAAAAAAAAGAAACAGATGCTTGATTCATCAAAGATAATATCATATTTTATATGGTATACCTCATTATATCATCATAGATAATGGAAAACCATTTTACAATAGCCTCATGGATAACCTATGTGCAAATCTAGTTTTATCCAACATAACTCATCTATGTATAATGCTACTATAAATAGGCTAGTTGAATCATTCAATAAGACTTTGTGTAATTTATTGAAAAAAATGAGATTGATGTGATAGAATGGGAGAAACTTCGTGTGCATATTGCATAATATATAAGACATCAACACAAATAACTCTATATTCTCTTATCTATGACCCTAAAGTTGCTCTTCCATTGGATTGTTGAATCACATTTCTAAGGATTGTTATTTAAGGATGCCTTAATGATGAAAAAATATAAAGTTATGCTTTGAGTGTTATCAAGTCAGGATGTTAAAGGCTTAGGAAAAACATTTAGCCTTGGTTTTTTTCAAGTGGGAGACATGATTTTCATGTTTAAAAGATAATAGTCATCACTTAACACAGAAGTTGAAAATTAATCTCAAAATGGGATGACCCTTATGTTATCTCTAAAGTCTAAAACAATAAAGCATATAAGATTGTTGATAAATATGATTTACAAATACCCATTGAGAATTTCTGAAGCAATTTTATTATTGAAGACCTTTCAATTGCCATATCACATGATCTAAACTGTTAAACATGAAATAAAATGTATTACTCTTTACCAATTAGAGTATAAATTGTGAATGACATGAAATAACACAAAAAAAAAGAAATCCACTTTGAGCTACATCATGATTTGATTCTTTATTTATGAAGGTATGCAAGCAACTTAGAATTCATTCTAAGTTTAATCACCTAAAAATAATCAAATCAAATCAAAAGACAAATAATGTGCTCTATTATACTACTTTTAGCCCGTAAGAGTATAAATTGTGAACAAATAAATAAATAAATAAATTTATTTCTTTTTTATTAAAATGCTTTCAAGTCCAATTTAAGTTAAATAAAGAATAAATGAAAACAATTAGAGAAAAGCTAAATGTTTTATCAAACCAAATGTTTAGTTCTGAATGACTAATGAATAAAATAATAATAAAAGGCAAGTACACAATCTTTGCCTAGATTGTAATTGTTATTCGAAACAAAGTTTGCCTTTAATGTCATCTAGTTTGATAGACCTCCTAGACATCATTAGCACTCTAAGCTTTAGATGATTTTAACTTTAAAAGCTATTTCTTCTTGGATTTAATTTCATCATTTGTCTTTTGTTGATGATCACAAATCAATTTCAATTTGGGATGCCACCATTATCTTTTAGTATTACAATCTTGAGATTTTCTCATTTATAGGGTTTTATTTTATTAATGGCCTCATGCAAGTTGAGCTAAAAGGAATCACTTCTACCTTTAAATAATAAGATATTCTCTCTACAAATAGTGATTTTCTCATTCTTTTGTATATCACTCATGCTTGAATTATTTCTCAAAAACTCAAATAATCAAGTTAACATGATAAATCTCAAAACATCATCAGAAACAAGAGAAGACATAGGTGGACCAAACATGGGAAAACAAATAGGCATCGACTTAGGTTTAGAAACATATAAAGGCTTTTGAGACATGTTATCATGTGTAGAAGGCCCTAAAAATTACCTTTCTTTTACCATCATCATTGGTGTCATTAGTAATATAATTTGAATCCATAATTCTCTCATCAAAAGTTGTTGAGATAACTCTAAATAAAGTTAAAGGTATGGTAAAAGATTCTACAAGTGTTGCAATCACCTAAAGGGTATAATTCAAATTTACTCGAAAGATTTCAAAGTAGAATATTTCAAATAATAAAAAAAAGATCTTTATCAAAAGCCAAAAAAAAACCATGGAAAAATCAACCAATTTTTCAGAAGAGATATTGAAGGGGTAGATAAAAATCTTTACCCCCACTACAATGTCCAAGATGAGTATAAATCTTAGAGGTGTTATTAAAGAAAAAGATAAACCGTGTGGGTTTTTCACTATAGTAGTAGACACAAATTTTACTATAAATTATAATAATATAATTATTAATTTCCCCCTAAATGCATAGAAATTTAACACTTGGACTCGAGGGGTATTTTAGCTTTTTCCATGGGACCACTTGACATTCTATGATTGTTTGGGGGTATTTGAGTCTTTTCTAGGTTTTTTTACAGTAAAACTATGCTTTCCCTCTACCAACAGAAAACAAAGAGTTGACTACCCGGGGGTATTTTTGATTTTTTACACTGTCGTGAACAATAAAATAATCATATTACCCTCGATTTTTTTATTGTTTTGTATAGAATTTCTAATTTGTTTCAATTTCATCCTTCAATTGAAATTGACTAAATTCATTTCAATCCTTATTCTTTTATTTTTGGGCTTGGATTTAAATCCCTTAATTTTTTTTTCCGTATAGAAGTTTGAATATTTTTCAATCTTGTCCTTCAATTTCAAATTGATCATATTTGTTTTTTTTTTTCATTTCTATCCTTATTCTTTTAATTTATTATTTTATTTTAATTCCTTTAATTTTTTGATCCTTCCAAAATAGTCCCTATATTTATCCATGTTTATATGTATATACTCTTAGTTTTGGTTTTTATTTTTTATCATTTTCTCTTTTGTTGAGGTTATGTTTTCATTCAATTTAGTCTTTAAATTTTAATTTGTGTTGGTGATCATTTGAAAAATTGATATTTCTTCTTTTTCCCTTTGTTCTTTTTTCTTTTTGTTTGTTTATATTTTTTTTCTACACGTAAAATGATTTTTTAAGCCAATATTTTTTTGTCATTTATTTTACTTTTTATGTTTGCTCTTTTGTTAAAGTTTTTTAGGTTTTTGTATTCTTCAGGTTAAATTTATTATTTCCATTATTTAAGCAATAACAATAATAATTTTATTTTATTTCTTGCTTGGTCTTTTGTTAAAAAAATTGAGATTTGTTTTTTTTTGGGGTAATTTAATAATGTTTATTGTTTTAGCAGTCAGCAGTAGTAGTAGTAGTAGTAGTAATAATAATAATAATAATAATAATAATAATAATAATAATTTTATGTGGTATAATCATAGTAATAATAGTGACATTACTAATCATAATAATAATAGGAATTGTAATTTATTGTAATGGTTGTAATGCATATGGTGTTAATAATTAATTATGGCTTTGATGATATTATTAATAATAACAATAACTCATAAAATAATATGAAGAATATCAATAATGACAAATACAATTATAATCATGATAATAATACTAATTATAACCTAAATGATATTAATAAAAATATTAAAGACGACGGTAAACCTAGGTAGAATGGTGCTACATTTTTTAATATGTAAAAAAAATATTAATGGTGCTAGATTTGTTTTTTATGATGTTATACATCTAAGCAAAATAATCAATGCATACATCATTTTATTAGGTAATCTCAAAAAAGAAAATTATAGAACATGTTTTTGTGTTTTGTACTAATGTTAAATAATATAATTTTAAATAAATAAGGTAAAAAAAAATTAAAGACAACATTGAATCACACAATTTTTAACAAATACAACATTGAATGATAATTTATTAGATTTGAACCATTATATATAGAGAAAGTTGTAAAAATAATTCTTCATAAATACAACATCGGATGATAAATTATTTCAATTGGTATTTTCATTGTTATTCTTAAGATTGAAGGGAAAGAAAAATATTATCAGCATAAAAATATTATTTGATTTGAAGAACAAAATTAAAGGACAAAAACAAAATTAATATTATTATCATTATCAAACTATCGAACAAAATATAATTCAATGTGTTATTTTCTTCTGTTTGTCTAAAAACTTTTGATTATTTAGTTTTTTTATATATTAATTTTATTATGGATAAGGTGTTGAAAATAATGATAAGGAATATTTTTAAAGTATTTTTTGTTAAAAAAAATGTAAGGCTAATTATATTATGATATTTGTTTAATATTAACATATTAAAATATTTAAAACAAATGAACTATTTTAATAATTTCAAAGTATAAATCTTGTTAAATAAATATGACGTTAAACTAAAAATATACGAAGTCACACGTAGATAAAACAGATGAAAAAACAAAAGATAATGTATCAT
Source organism: Salix udensis (assembly GCA_029204005.1). Lineage (NCBI taxonomy): Eukaryota > Viridiplantae > Streptophyta > Magnoliopsida > Malpighiales > Salicaceae > Salix > Salix udensis. The sequence continues at coordinate 13,987,936 of CM055022.1, forward strand.
TAACAATAAAACATTCACTATACATGCATAAAAGAGAACTTCACTCTCATTTCACGTTACCAAAAGCTAAACTTACTATGTTTTTTTAACGCAAGCTGTATTTAATATAGAGATATATAGCAATAAAAACTAAAATTCAATAATAAATATCTCAACAGATTCGCTGGCAACTTGTCATGTGTGTGGCTGTCCGAAGTCGTGCAACCTCAGGGAGGCAGATTGCAGGCTATCAATTTCTGAACAGGTTGTATTCAATATCTGATTGTTTGCTAGCAAAATCTGTGGTTCCCATATGCACTCATATTGCATGGACACGATTGTATGCTCAAGTTCCATACCTTGATGGATCTTGTTTGTTCATGTCTCCATCTCATTTATCTGCTACGACTTTCTGCTAACTAGGAAGAAGCAATATGTGATGCCCCTGTCCTGACGTTTTTTGGTATTTCCAGGTGCCAACTGTACGTGTCCTGATTGATATAAGAGGATCATCCTATCACTTGAATCCAGTGAATTCTCTGGATGAATTAGCAGCCAGCACTGGATCAATGAAGAAGGAAAGCGGGCCGGGTATTTCATCTGAATGTCGAGAAATCAGACGAAATTGCGACCAGCAGCATCACTAACAGACAGCACACGTCCTAGCTCTGTCCGTGACACATCTTCTCTGTTGTTTATCTCCATGCAGAATCAGAGATTTCGAGGTGAGGATGCAGACGACATTAAAGATATTGGTGAACTGTCGTTTGGTTTTGTTTCAGTCCTCATCCTGTTTGTTATTTCTCGCTGATAGAGACTATTCAGTGTCAAACTTCCTTCCAAGGACCAATCACGGCGACGAAGATGAATCGATATAAACTTGCTTATTTATATTATTGGGCTTGTTTAAAAACCCAAAAACGGATTGGTCTCTGGATGAGCATTGAGGTGGATGTTCTGAGTTCACCAACTGGCTTAGTGGCCTTACACCACCATCTCAGGGGCCCAAATTGAGTTGGGCCTTAGGCCATATGCAAAGTCAACCCATCTAGAATGAGTTGGCTAAATCACCCCTTGTAACCTCGAGCGGCTGAGCCTTTTTAAAGAAAGCTCTTTTTGTCCAAGTCTATGTTCTCTTTTAGTATTATTAAAACCTGTGCTGTTCCCGCATGCTTCATTAATGGTCAAAGAGCACACACATGACAAAAATCCATCGGCTAAGATTTTTAAACAACTAAAATTGATACAAAAATTATAGTTCCCATAATCAGTTCCATTTTTTTCTCTTAAGATGTGTTCGATTATGCTGAGAAGTTGTTGCATTTGCTCCTGAATTGGGGGATTACGTATCCCCACTTAGAGCCTGTTTGGTATTGCGGTTGCTGTTGCGGTTGAGGTTGAAAAAAAACAGTTTAAAAAAAAGTGTTTTTTCTGCGGTTCAAAATAAGCAGTGAGTGTTTGGTTAAAAACAATGGTTGAGTCTACGGTTGAAAAAAAGCAGTTTTGTGTGTTTGGTTACCAAGTTTTGCATGTAGCTTTTTACATATACACACATATTTTTAGAACTCTCTCTGTATATATATTTTGTATTAATAATCATATTTTTGTAATGGAAGGAATAGATCAAGTCAAATTGACACTTATTTATTATTTGTTCATCAAACTATTTGCAATCCTATCACGAACATTAACCATACGTGAAGGCATTTGGAGTAACGAAGTCATGCGTCATTATTTGTCATCAAAACAGATCTTTATCTACATATTTTTTTTATTTTTATTTTTAAATTATTTTTTTAAAAAAAATGGAATGGGCTTGTCCCAAATTAAATGGCCCGGCCCAACCACGTTGGGCCAAAAGGGCCCAACTCTGTTGGCCCTGGGATGGGCCAAGAGCAGGCCCAGCACAGCCCAGCCCAAGAGTGCAAATAAACACATGCAAAATGGTAAAACGGTGTGTTGCACCCTTCGTTCTCCGGATGAAATATTTGGCCATGTTACTGTTCACGTGAACAGTAACATGGTCGACTTTGACAAGAGGGTGAACGGCTGATACCGACGAGTAGTGGAGGCCAAGGTGGTTCTTCCTGTGCTGGTGGCGTCAGAAATGGTGTTGTGTGGTGGCCGGTATGAGCTTCGGAAGGTGGCACTGAGTGCTGTCGCTGCCGGTCCCTCTCTACACGACTGGGGATTGTCTGCAGCTTCTAGAGGTCACGGAGGAGCTTATGGCATGGAGGAGAAGATAACGGTGATGAGGGGGATGATGGTAGTGCCGAGAGCTGGCTGTGACGGTGGAGAGAGAGGGCAGCGACGGTGCTGTAGAGAGAGAGAGAGAGAGATCGTCGACTGTTACTTGTTAACAGAGGGCAGCGACGATGACTTATAAATGCTTGTTGATTGTTCCCTTAATAATTTATGCATGGTTTGTTTAGAAGAAGTTAAAAAAGAGAGAGACAGTGGGTTAAAAAAAGTTGAAAAAGAGATGGGTTGAAAAAAGTTGAAAAAATCTGCTGCACAAAAACCACAGTTTGAAACGCAAAAGTGGTGGGGCCTGGTCACTATTCATGCGGTTCAAATTCTCAATTTTTCATTACCAAACATTAATAGCTCGGCTTTTTTGAAAACGTGGGCACAGCCACGCAACCAAACGGGCACTTAGCAACCTGAAAATTTCATTAGCTAGGTGAGTTCCCATCGTCTGTCTTTCCCTTGCGTGCGCAAATAAAGTGGTATTTATGCATACGTATGTTGTCGAGTTCCACCATTAGCTTTCTGTTGTTATCAAGTCTTGAGTGGATTTTACATTTCCACGATGAGAATAGCTATTTACTTCACCCTCTATTGCTCTCTTAACCTATTTACTTGCTTGAAAAGGGGTGTTATACTTCTATATATCACTTGTGCACTCCATTGGGTTTGGGTGGCAAAAGTCGATTTCCCTCCGTAGACCTTGAAGACTATTGTAGTATGACTCGATGGATTCTCTATTTTATCTCATTCGAGTGACATGTCTCTTTAAATCATTATCTAAGATTTTTTATTCTCGTCAAAATAGGTTGCATCTATTGATTCCCATACCTATTTGGCCATTGGAAACTAAATAAAGTTGTTGAATAGAGAGGGGTTCATTGAGTTGATCAATTAACATTTTACAATATAGTTCTCTATCCTCCATCTTTTGAATGTAGAATCGTTCGAATTTGGTTGCAAAAAATTACTATTTATATATTCTAGTTTGTCTTTTCCTAAGATATACACTTTAACATTTGGGACCATAAAGCATAGTTGGTTTCATTAAATTTTATAGCAATTTGTGTAGCAGCAGCATTGTATGTCACCGGTGAGGTTGGGGTCTCGTTTTGTGTTAAAACCTTAGTCATTCTTGTAATTAAATCCTTAAGGATAATAGCAATACCTTGTTGATTTTGTTCCACTAAATCAATAGGTGTTGCCATCGTCTTCTGTTTTTGTTGATGTTGTTATAATAACAACTTTCAATAATTAAAGGAAAAGAGAGAGAAATCTAATGTATCGCTCTAATACCATGTTAGGAAAAAAAATTAATATTGAATTTGTATTCTTTTTTTTCATTCTTTTTAAGTTCATAGCACTCCTATACATATACAGAGAAATAGTTTTGGAAGTCTATGAATTCAAGCCTTCCCTCTTCAAGTCAATATTGATCCTGCAACATATAGGAATTATATAGTTATAGTGTAAATCAATTACTAAAATCTGTAAACTCTCAACTAAATAATATACAATGAATGCCAACAAATAAAATTCCTGAAATACATTTCTTCAATATGAAGATTTTGTTGATCCCTAATATTCTTTGCAACAACAGATATGTTCATTCTTATTAGATAAAAAGCAAAAAAAAATAGAATATTGTTGGTTTTGCATTATAAAAAATAGAAAGAGTTATCCAGAAGTCCCACCAACATCTTTCCAATTATATTTATTTATTAGTTTTGCATCATAAACTATACCAAGTTTTATATAAGCTCCCACGGGGCTTCTAACCATTATACAAAAACCCAAACAATGAAGCCAAAGTAATTGGAAATCAAGCTCGTGGAAGCTTTGACATAACTCCCTTCCCTTCCCCTTCTCAGACCTCTATCACTTGTTAGAGCAACTGCAGCGGGGAGAGCCATTTTGGAGAGCCAAATCTCTAAAATGGCTCTTTAAATAGTATATTGTTGGGTTTTTTTGTCTATGTGTACTTCAATAGTAAAAACCATTTTGGAGAGCTATTGTTTTATATTATTTTACATATAGTGCAATTATTTTGTATATAGTTTAATTATGCAATTAACTATATAATTAATAGGAGTAAGTTATATAATTAAATAATTACTTTTAAAAAACCCTCCAATAATATAATTATTAATTTTTCAGATTTAATATGAAATTAAAAAAATGAATTTAAAATTATAAACCCCGTAAAAATTTAAATTTAAAATTTTAAAATATTGAAAAATTCAGCCAAAATAAATCGATGAACTAGAGAAAGCTTGCCATAGCGAGCTTCACATTGCTTTTTCACTACTTTCATGGTCGGCGCATTTAATCCCATTCAAATCTATATCTAAAAAAAAAAACTCAAATATCTTGAAATAATCAAATTAATTTGTAGAGTTATTCGGGTGTAGTAAAAATTATTTTTAGTCTAGAACTGAATTAAAAATATATATTTGTTCACAATTAAAAATATAACTCAACTCTGTAACCAACCACAACAAACCATTAAAACACAGCAAAGAAACCCAACATCAACAAGCAACCCATTTAAAATTGTTGCTCCGTACAATGCATATTCACCATCAAATCCCATTTAAAATATATTTTTTAAATTATGGTTTTTTTTCCCACTTGCTATAAATAGCAACTTGGGTAGGGAAAGCTAAAAAATAGCTTTCCAAATACCTTCTATGTTGGAGAGAAAAACATTGATGCAAAATGCTAAAAATATATTATTTTATTTATGCCTTCTCAATATAGCACTCCCGCTGCAATTGCTCTCATAAACCTATGTTCAGTGTTTCATTTCCGAATTCCAAAAGCTTGCATTAGATCCTCTCCAAATTTGCAATGAAGAAAAAAAAATATTAAGAAACCATCTCATCTAAAGCTTAAGCTATTAGGTAAAGCTTTAGAATATAGTTTATATTATTCTTTAACACAACGCCTAAGTGAAAGCCATTTAGATTGTCATGGACCTATGTTCAATGTTTCATTTATGAATTGCAAAAGCATGCATTAGATCCTCTCCAAATTTGCAATGAAGAAAAAAATATTAAGTAACCATCTCATCTAAAGCTTAAGCTATTAAGTGAAAACCTGAAATATAATTTATAATATTCTTTAACACAATCCCTCAAAATGAAAGTTTGTTAGGCTTGAAACTTAAACATAAGCCCACACTGCCTTATACTCGATTTTTATCAAAATAGAATGGGGATAGTGAGATTTATACTCGTGATTATTGAGCCAATAAGACTCTGATACTATGTTAAGGAACTAACTCACCTAAGAACTTAGTGCCTGTTTGGGGTTGTGGTGCGATCTGCGATTGCAGATCGCACCACAACTTAGGTGTTTGGTAAGTGCCAAAAGCCGGTGAAACAGGTGGGTCCCACGGCCAGTTTTTATGTTAAACTGCGTTCGAAAAAAAGCTCATTTTTGGTACTTATTTCTTGCCGATTTGTAACTACACTGCTTATGCGTTTTTATACCTCCGATTACGAGAACCCGTGAATGACCACCGATGGGTATCTTCTTTGCACGACCCTCGCATCTTATCTTCATAGCCCTCTCTCCCAAAAATCTTATCTTCTTCAACCCAAAAATCTGCACAATACCTTATCCCACAGCCCCCTTCTCTCGGGTCTTCTTTTAAGCACCCGTTTGTCTCCTTCTCTCGCACAAAACCAAAAAGATTGGCTTTCTTCTCGCACCCACATCCTTCTCTCGCACCCACGGCTCCTTCTCTCGCACCCACGACCACAACCGAAGCCTTCACCCAGACCCACAACCTTCGACCTTCATCGTCGTCTCTTCTCGTGCCCCTCGCACGAAACTACTCCCTTCCGCTTCTCTTTCTCTTCTCGCACAAAGCCCCCCCTTCTCCCTTCGCCCTTCTCTTCTTCTCCTCTCGCAGCCCACGCCCTTCTCTTCTAAATTAGAACTAAATTAAACGGATGAAATGATAAAAAGTTTAAGGAATTGAAAAAAAAAACATATAAGAAAATCTTGCATTAAAAGAATTTAATATGTAGCAACACGCTAGTTGATAAATACTAGGAGATGCTTTATCTACCGGGTACACTCGGTAGATAAGAATTGTCCTCTGGATAAGGATAATAAATGCGTTTTTAGAAGTTATATATATATATATATATATATATATATATATATATATATATATATATATGACAAATTTACATAACAAAATTATAATTACATAATTATAATTTTGTATAATAATAATCTATTAATTTTGTATAAAATTAATCTATTAGTCAGTTTAAAATAATAATAATACATTTTATTGTTATGATTATTAATCTATAAAATTTAAAAAATAATTAATCTATTAGTCATTTTATTGTTTTTTCATTAATTATTAATTACATTATATTATTATAATAAATGAAATTTACAATATATATATATATATACCCTTTAAAGTAATTTCACAAGTTATAAGCAATATGAAAAGTTTGGTAACCAAACACCCAAAACTGCTTTTTTTCCAACCTCCAACTCAACCACAGTTTTAACCAAACACTTAACTACTTATTTTGCACCACAGTAAAAGCGCTTTTTTTGAAACTGATTTTTTTCAACCGCAATCGCAAAAGCAAAAGCAATGCCAAACACACCCTTAAGCTATTAGATGAAGCTCTCACAATATAATTTATATTATTCTTTAACAAAAAAAACATATAGATTTAATGAGCTAATCCTCCTCCACCTCCTCCCTCTCCCTAGGTACAGCTCCAAATTGTTTAACTAAGATGTCCACAACCAAAGGCACCAAGTCCTTGCAGGGAACACTCTTCCTATAAAGCTCTCCCAAATGTGATTTACTCCCTACTCTTCCTCCCACGTACACATCTGCTCCTTCGCAGACTTTCCCATTTTCATCTCTTGCCATGCAACCCATGAACCCAACATCGGCAACTTGTACCTGCCCACAGGTATTAGGACAGCCTGTCCAGTGCATTCTCACTGGTTTAGACACCGACACTAACCTCTGCACCTCCTCGGTTACCTTCATGGCCCTGGCCTTTGTTTCGATTATTGCTTGCCCGCAAAACTCGTTGCCAGTGCATGCTACCAGCCCCTTCATGAGAAGAGGTGGCTCGGGTGAGAACCTGTCTCTTAGTAGACGCTCTCCAAGTAAGGCTTCAATCTTTGAGTCCTCAATGTTGGGAATTATGACGTTCTGCTCCACGGTGAGTCTGAGTTCGCCAGAGCCGTATGTATCAGCTAAACGAGCTAGCTCATCCATGTCATCTGCTCGGACTCGACCGACAGGAATGTGAAGACCGACATAGCTAAGGCCTTCTTGCTTCTGTGGATGGACACCGAAACAGTCCCTCCTTTCCCATCGCTTTTGAATCAAATCTTCAGAAGACTCTCTCTCCAGCTCTTGATCTGGCATTCTCTTTCACCACTTCTGACCTGAATCCTTCAATGCCCTGAATTTATACAGAATTCCCAATTTGATCAGAGAGGTCTGTGATTAAGGTAATGAGCTTCGAAAAGGGAGTGAGTGGTGCGCTGAAAGATGAGTGATTACTCACAAGTTCGTCGATCAGCCACATCATTCTAGTCTTTTGCCTGTTCCCTCTGGTTCCAAGATCTCTGTAGGCCTCCAATATTGCTTTGCAAGCGGGGAGCACACCATCTGCAGAAACCCAAGCATCAAGAGGAACTGCCTCAGCACATCGCTTGGGGCTAAAGAAACCACCGACCAGCAAATTGAATCCAAACCGCCCGTCCTTCATAGCAGGCATGTAAGCAAGATCATTGATGTGAGGATGCTCATAAAGATCATGAGAACCCACGACACATACATTCCACTTCCTTGGCCTGCAAAGATAGAGAAAGGTTATGGTCACTCGGCATTTATTACATTTATGCTAGTTAGATTTATATGTCGTAGTTTTGCTCCCTCCGGTTCAGCAAATGACCTATATAGTGCCATAGCACTGCAGATTTAGGATTTTAATACTTCATTTCAAATGATTGGAAAAGAACCCGCCAGTCAAGCACAAAACATTATTACCACTTATAGAGCACAAGTGCTACAACATCCCATTTCTCTACTTCCTGTATTATGATATGATCCAGCAACTAATAAACTTCGTTGCAACTTTCAAGTGCAAAACTCTTTACTTTTAGCATCAAAATTCAAAATTGATTTGGTAATTAGAAAGCTACAGAACAATCTGACAATTTCCTCCAAATCATTGGAGATTCTCAATGAATACCCTCTCGTTTATTTCTGATTTCGAGCTTCTCGCTAAATCCACTACAAGGCATTTAAATTAATATGACCAAGTTCAATTCCTAATGCAATTCGCTCATCATCATGTCAAGCTCGGATACATAAGAAAAAAAAGTGAGGAATCTGAAAACTTACAGGTTGGTGAAAGCAGGATTTCCACGAGAATTGGCAGTGATAAATTGGGACAACAAGTTGGTATAAGGTCTGGTATCAACAATCTCATCTGGATCGATTCCTGCAAGTGGATTTCCTACGGGGTTTCTCACATTGTCCATTCCACTCTGCAGACTTGTCAGACCAACTTCAGCAAGACCCCTTAGTATTTCTGGCACATCAGGCAACACCACACCACGAATTTGCCAGTTTTGTCTTGTCGTTACATCAGCACAGCCATCTTTCCCATATTTCCTGATCACGCTTGCCAAGTATCTTGTTTGTTCACTTGTTGTTACCCCATTTGGTAACTTTAGTCTCATCATAAATCTACCATCTGATCATCAAACATAAAAAAACAATTTTGCAACAAAAGATCTTTATGCGTTAACATAAATATTTTATAGCTCAGCAAGCATAAAACTTACATTGATTCTTCCTCCTGTGAAAGAGACCAAGCCACTTGAGTCTAACATCAATATCATCTTTAGTGCTCTTCTCTTTGTCAATCTCTTCCATCGACAATTTAGCAAGCTCCTCGATCCCATTTTCCATGAAAAGCTTCATCGGCTCTTTCTCTATCTTCACTTTCTCTTGAGGATTAATACCTTGCCTAAACCTCTCTTTCAACACATAGTATCCATCTTTCTCCTCCACTCTAGGTTCCAACCTCCCTGCATCCACCCCTGTCTCCACTGGCTGAGCCACTGTGGGAGGCCCAGCAAAGAGTCTTGTTCTTGGTCTTGCAGAGGAGCTTGGAACTGTGTGTGACAATTGTGGCATGAGAAAACGACCTGAAAGTGATGACATAATGATGGTAGATAGTTTCTAGAGAAGGGTTGAATTTGGCAAGCGCTGTAGAGAGAAGGAATGGTGGTGAGGAGGAGGGAGGGCATTTTGTAGATGATATATGGGGCCTCGGAGGAGAGGAGAGGGCTGTTTTTTTTCTGAAGGAGGGGACTCTTGGGAGGTGCTAAGGGCCATCTAATTTGTTTGTTCAGAAGAGGTGGGAACTTGAGAAGATGATGGTTGATTTATTTTTTCAAACAAATATGGAGATCATGTTAAGATGCTTCTGATTGGCCATGTTTGGTGGTGGATAATTTTGGTACTAAATTTTAGACGCCACGTAAAAAGAAAACAGAGCTCTATTAATTCTCTCTTTCTTTTGTGTTATATGCGGAATTTGACATCCATTTCGCTGGAGGATGAATTTTTAGAAAACAAAATTAAGTTTTTTTTATTTAATTTTGGAAAATAACTAGTATGTCTAATAATCTTATTTTTTTAATTAGTGTAAGATTGTTTTTCATGTTTTCTAGTATATTAATGAATCTTACATGCATATTGCTTGAAAATAAATATTTAACAATAAAATTAAGAATTAGGTTTTCATGTGAAAACCAAATTCAATTCAATTCTATCTTTAATTTTTTGCATGCTAAGAATTAAGTTTTCAATTCTTGTTTTTGGCTCAACGTTTCCACAACAAAGAGCCCTCCCTTGATCTTGGAAGAATTTAGGCGCTTAACTTTCAAAAAGGGTAAGAGATTATTTTTTACTATATTTTAAAAATATTTTTTGAAAAAAATTAAAAAAGATTATTTTTCATTTTAAATTAGAAAAAATTGTGTAATTAAATTATTTTTATATGCTGATATCAAAAATTATTTTTAAAAAATATTATTTTGATATATTTCTAAACAAAAAACATTTCAAAAAACAATCACAACAATACTCCAATAAGTTTGATTCGTTGCCACAGAAAAATGAGATATAACATGTTGCTTTCCCAGACCCTTCGCTCCCTAGAAGTTCACGTGACAACGAAGGATAATCGGGCGAGGTTTTTTGCTTTGAGGGCGAACTAAAATGACATAAAATACATTATGAGATTTTGGAGGGGGCGGTCATATATATTATTTTGTTAATGTATAAAATGATGTAAAATAAGAGTCAAGAGTTCTGTGAAAAGGGAAGTTCAAGCTTAAGTCCTAAGAAAAATATGTTTCTTGCTTTGGTTTGTTCTGAAGTTAATTTAACTTTCGGTACCTAGACACACATGGTGGTTAGATTACTGGTGCAACAACTAACATCAGTTTGTCTATGTAGGGTTGCTTGAGTTGCCGATAGCCAAATGATCTTGATATATCTATGTAGGCGATGGCAAGACGGTTCAAGTTGAGGTAATTGGAAAATTTATATTATTGTTAAAGACTGGATTTTATTTGGAACTTAATAAAGCTTTTATTGTACCGTCTTTTAGACGCAATTTAATTTCCATTTCTGCTTTGGACAAATCCGGCTACTCTTGTTCACTTGAAAATGGAAAATTTAGTTTGTTTTATGATTCCAAATTATCTAGTTCCGGTTCTTTATCTGGTTATGATAATCTTTATTTGATTGATACAATTGTTTCATTTAATGAATCCCTGCAATTAAGTACTTGAGGTACCAAGAGAAAATTAACTGGCGAGATTTCAGGTGTATTATGGCACTAATGATTAGGTCATATCTCTGAAAAGGAGAATAGAGAGACTTGTGTTAGATGAAATTCTTGATCCCTTAGATTTTATAAATTTTGATGTTTGTATTAATTGTATTAAGGTTAAACAAACCAATATAAGGAGATTTGTAGCCAACAAGACTTTGAACATCTTAGAACTAATACATACAGATATTTGTGGGTCATTCCCTACGATCACTTGGAATGATCAACAATATTTTATAACGTTCATAGATGATTTTTCCAGATGTGGCTACATATATCTCATAAGTTAAAAATCACAATCAATGGATGTGTTCAAAAGTTATAAAGCTGAAGTTGAGAACCAACTTAGTAAAAAGATTAAAAGTGTCAGATCTGACCGTGATGGTGAGTATTATGGTAGATATGACGGTTCAGCAGAACAACATCCAGGACCATTTGCTAAATTCCTAGATGAATGTGGTATCGTCCCACAGTACACTATGCCGGGTTCGCCCAATATTAATGGTGTTGCTGAAAGTTAAAATAGAACGCTTAAGGACATGGTAAAGAGTATGATTAGTCATTCTATCTTACCAGAATCACTCTGGGGAGAAGCACTTAAGACTGCAGACATATATTCTTAATCAAGTTCCAACTAAAGCCACTATCAAAGCCCCTTATGAACTTTGGACAAGCAAGAAACCTAGTCTAAAACACTTGTTTGGAGATGTCCAGCTGAGGCAAGGCCTTATAGGCCTAATGAAAAGAAACTGAACTCTAGGACGGTAAGTTGTTATTTTATTGGATACTCGAAAAGATCCAGGGGATACAAATTTTATGATCCCACAACTAAGTCAATTTTTGAGACGAGAAATGCCCAATTCTTTGAGGAAGTCGAGTTTGCGGGAGGTGATAAAGATAAAGATTTTGTCTTTGAAAAGGAATATATTGATATTCCCATAGGTGTTATTAGCATTGGTTAAAATTCCATTTTTGACCATGTTGAAAACACAACGAATCAAGACAATGTCGAAGCACCTCCTATTCAAGAGATTATTCTAGAAGAACAACCTCGTGCACCTCTAGAATCTATGCCATTAAGGAAATCCACTAGAGAGAAGAGAAATGCAATATCGAGACGATTATATTGTATTTCTCCAAGAACATAAGGTAGATATTGGAGTGATGGAAGATGATCCTATCAACTTCCATCAAGCCATTGAAAGTTCTAACTCTCAAAAGTGTATTTATGTTATGAATAAGGAGATTAAGTCAATGAAAGACAACAATATGTGAGATCTTGTCCCATTACCTGAAGGTGTGAAACCCATTGCTTGCAAATGGATATTTAAGACCAAAAGGGATTCGAAAGGTGATGTGAAGAAGTACAAGGCACGTCTTGTTGCAAAGGGCTTTACACAGAAAGAAGGTATCAACTATAAAGAGACTTTCTCTCCGGTTTCTTTGAAAGACTCTTTCAGAATTATAATGGCATTGGTGACACATTTCAATCTTGAGTTTTCATCAAATGGATGTAAAGACAATGTTTCTCAATGGTAACATTGATGATACGATCTATATGTTGCAACCAAAAAACTTTGTCTGGAGACCCAAAGAATATGGTTTGCAAACTTAAGAAATCCATCTAAGGACTCAAACAAGCATCTCGACAATGGTATTTCAAGTTTCATCAAGCGATCATCTCGTTTGGTTTTGAGATGAATTTGGTCGATGATTGTATATACCATAAGTTCTTTAGGAGCAAATATATTTTCCTGGTTTTATATGTCGATGACATCTTGCTTGCCAGCAAC